>OY804609.1:30671620-31096694 GCA_963680895.1 Fragum sueziense | reverse complement strand
CGTCTAATGGCTCCATTTCGGCCCTTTTCAAACGGAAACCTCGTAACTGCAGCTTAAAACAAACTGCAGTTACGAGGTTTTCGTATAATGGCTCCATTTCGGTGCTTTTTAAACAGAAACCTCGTAACTGCAGCTTAGAACAATCTGCAGTTACGAGGTTTTCGTTAAAAAGCGACGATTTTCTCTAGGTCGACTTCATTAACCCTATCCCAAACAAGACCTGGTTTTGACGTCCCTATTAGAAAAGGCTTGGGAAAACATTGAGGCAAAGAAGCAATTGCTGATAACCAGCAGTTTCTCTTTTTGTCTCAATATTTTCCATGCTATATTGTACGCAAATTTTGTATTAAACAATGATCATTAATTTTGTCGTCTGCAGCAGCTTTTGAAATGGAAATTTTGGAATTTTGCCGTTTGGGAAAGGGTTAATCAAGTGATGTTGGTTTCTGCGTTGCACGGACGAATATTTGACGCATCCTCTTTCACAACAATGTTAAAAATTTCCATCCTCATCCTTTCTAGTGTCGGATTGTACCTAGAATTGCACGTAAACAGTTTAATTAGTTCATACCGGCACTCTTTAAACCAGATGACATATAAAAACGGATCCGTTACACATGAAATAAGGCTGAAAAAGTCAAACACAACGAGATTGCCTAGAAATCTGTGGTTGAAAAAATGTCTTACTAAAAAGAACAAGCTTATTGACACTGTATATGTCGTCAAAACGTTCAAGATCACGATGCTGGTTGATTTATAATGCAACAAAGTTTTTATTGTTGAAAGACAGGTTTTGCGGCCATTATGTCCGTTCTTCCGTCTTTCTATTCGATATATTTGCGTGTAACTGGCAATTGTCGCTAAAGTGGTAGAACACACGACTGCGAGATGGACTGAACGAAAAGTTACAACACAATTATCAAAAGTCTCTACGATTGTAGAAGATGGTCGAATGAAATAACAAATTCCGAATCGTCCGAACAAGTACAGAGTTGTGTAACTTATCCAAATCATGAACGCGATGATTTTAACTTTCCTTGTAGTAAGGATTCTAGCATAGAAATACGGCGCAGAAAACAGGACTGATCTTTCAACAGACATTAACCCGACCGTCAAATGAGCCAATGTCGCAAAACAAAGTTCAAAGATTTGTAAAGAAAACTGCAAATCGTTGTAAAAGTTGAATATATTCTGCAACTGCCGGGACAATAGGAACACCAATCCAGTCGTGTTCAAAATAAGTAGTCCGCTGTGTAAGAAACGAGCAGTCTCTGGAGTTCTGCGGGTACGCCTCAGTGTTAGTATGGCAATTACGGAGACGCATAGCCCAACAGAGCTGAGTGATATGATGATGACCGTGTAGATCAAGATCGTCGTGTCTCCAGCAAAAGTGTCGTTGTCAATTGTCTGATTCATATCTACAACAGACAAACAAATAAATGAATAATGAAACTATGCTGAGTCAAAAAAAGAAAGTATGCACAGAAGATAACTGGAATTTCTATGGTAATTTTGAGTATTGGTATGATAAAATTTATATCAAATTGAAGGTAATTCAATTGCTTATAAAAAGATGCATTTTCGAAAAGTTTGAAAATGTTTATTTCCGGTGTGTTCTTACGATATTTGAGCTAGGGGTCATTTTCGAAACTCACAGAACATGATGACGTACGCGAGGAGATCAAATAATGCAATTTTCTTGTGACATTTGCTTCAGTTTGTATTGTCACAAGTCTCCCATGAATGGTGACAACCAGGTGTGGTCACAGTGATCGAACATGGCGTCTCAAGGTATCGTGTATAATTCTATTGCGTTGCTATTGTAAAGCGTATCCTGCGCCCTGCAAAATGTTTAACTTGCCCCTAAAGTTAGCAAAACTAGGACGAAAAAAGAGATTTGACCTTACACTACACACAGGACTAATTTTCAAGCATCCCGTGCCTATGATGATATGCCTGATGTAGGCTTTACGTAAGATTTTGACGTCTTAATAAAGTGACATACGTATGATCCCAAATGTCTTATGGACCTTTTATCTGCCTATGCCAATTTTAAATGATGTTTACTTATGCACGCTGTACTGAATCATCACGAAAGAAGCACTTTTGATGCGTTGACGTAAGAACGCCAACGTCATATAAAGATCTTGTCTAGCCATTGCTGCATCCGGTTTATTGGACAGAAGCTTATTAAAGATTATAGTCTTTATTTTGGAAACCTAATTGCGAACGCATTATTTCATTGCGATTACATTTAAACGACAATAGCACAGTTTACGGCGGCTCCAAACACTATCAAAAATTAACGTGTACAATATGTCATGTTCACTAAAACACCTTTAATTACATCTAGTGTATCGATGTTTTATTTTTGATTTACCTTTTATATGCTTTGAATACAGATTTAAGACAAGCAATTTTATTATGAAGCGTTTGCTTTGACAACCACGTGCGAAAAGGTGCTTATACCTTATGGTGATATGTCTGACAATTTAATCCTCCAAAGTTACTTTTCCATAACAAAAACAAAACACGAGTTGATTAATTTACTTTGTGTAGAAATTGGTAAACTTAACTGCAGCGGCTGCCTAGATATACGTAATGGAGGTATGCACACTTTCTTTTTTTGAATCAGTATACATTGTACATAATCATTTATACATAATAGTAACGCAACTATCAAAACTTCAAATAAATCGGTGGGCATAATAATCAGTATACGTGAAGATATTTTTTCATAAATCTTACTCTTATTTTTATCTGAAATAGCATGTTTTCTTATGAAAATACTGAACAACAACAACAACAACAACAACAATAATAATAATAATAACAACAACAACAACAACAATAATAATAATAATAATAATAATAATAATAATAATAATAATAATAATAATAATAATAATAATAATAATAATAATAATAATAATAATAATAATAATAATAATAATAATAATAATAATAATAATAATAATAATAATAATAAATAAATAATAATAATAATAATAATAGTAGTAATAACAATTCTAGACTTTCCACAAACAAGATCTCTTTTAGCATGATGTGTAACATAGACCAATTGGCCCTTTCCTAAATAATTTTGAGCATATTTAGAAACGTAAAATATTATAATATACATGTATATCATAAAATAAAATGAATTACCTCCAAAGTTCGAGTCGAAGTCTTTGCATCAAGTAATAGAAGTCAGCAGAGCCTGAGTCCAGTCTTTGCATCAAGGAATGAAAAAAAAATCTGATAACGATTTTCCATATATGTATACATGTATATCGCTGCTTTTCTGCGAAAACCTCGTAACTGCAGCTTAAAACAAGCTGCAGTTACGAGTTTTTCATAGAAAAGCGACGATATATAGAAGCGCTGTGAAAGACCTAATCGATGGCAGATTAATTCAATTTGCAAACCATGATTAGTTTTTAATCACGGTGGAAAGTCACGTGAAATATCAATTTTAGGAAATCTTCAATAATTTTGTTCATATGAAATCGATTTGAATTTGTTTCGAAACAGAGAAGATGGACAGACGTAACGCTTTAGATGGATGTAGTATTTTTTTTTTAAATCAGCTGATAAAAAAAATGAAGAAGTGGTTGTGACAAGCAAGTTCTTCATTTCCCACAATATTTTCTTCTTAGAAAGACCAAACAATGTAACGATTTATTAGCTTGAAATTGGCGACTGATAATGGGTTAAGGATTTATTCTGCATTCACTTTATCTTTATTGTTTTTTTTTTTTCAACTCTTGTGTTAAAGGCTCATCCAAACGACAATATCTTAGAGTGGTTCAAATTAGAAAGAGTTGCAGACGACGAAACGGGTGACGATAAAGATGGAATCATGTCATGTACAATGAAGCACAGAAAATATTGGGACAAAGGAGAAAATTTCTGTTATCCTTGTATGTTTCAAATTATTTGCTTCATAACAATGTCTCGTTTGGAAAAGGACGAATGGTTAGAGGCTATAGAGTATAGACACTGTGATTATGTTGATCAAAGTACATTTGTAAAACCATCGTCTTAAATTTGCCGTTTTCTAAAATTTTAACATTTTTACCGCATAAATTGTTCTTAGACCGATCATTTGAACCAATTATGAACAATACTTTTTTTTAGTGCATTCTATTTAATCGAAATATGTTTGCAGATCAGAGATAAGTTAGGCTAAGCCTCTACAATGGGTCCGTACTTGGTATTATTCTGATTAGCTAAGAATAAGAACAATCCAACATGTTGATATAATGTAAATCCGGTAAAGTGTAACATTTTCCTTTTCCCAAACAGCCTCACATTTTGGATTCACCTCGAAAGTGTACATTCAACTTTTTTATCACTTATGCACGTTTGCCCACACATTAATTAACCATTTTCCAAACGATGAGGCCTTTTTACTTGCTTCATAGAAAATGCTTAAAAAACATCGAATAAAGAATGGGGCAATTTTGCAAATCAGCATATTGTCCTTTTGTCACAATATCAATTTCTCAGTGATGCCCACTCTGCACTGCTGACATCACTTTGATTTGATATGTACACGCACTGAAGTTAACCCTTTCCCAAACGACAAATTTTAAGGTGATCCACTTCAAAAACTGCCAAAAATGACAAAATGAAAGGTATTAAAGATAGATTTTGTGTAATATATGATAAAGAAAATATTGAGACAAAAGGAGAAACTGCTGGTTACCAGCAGTTTCTTCTTTTGTTTCAGTGTTTTTCCCAATCCTTATCTATTAGGGACGTCAAAACCAGGTCTTGTTTGGGAAAGGGTTAAGCGAATCAAGGTGTAGATACAAGAACTTCATATCACGGCATATCACGTTGACGCAAATAACTGCCCTTTTCAGTTTCTATGGAAAAAGTAGTTTTACCGAAAGTTGTTTCCCATAAGCAGAACACGACATTTTTGCTACTTCTGTATGTTAATAGTTACCATGGCAATCATCTTTTCTATTTAGGCCTATTTAATAAGCTATTCTGTGCCTCATGAACTATAAAGTTTTGCCCACAGTCTTCCCAACCTGAGTCTCATTAGTGTACAATAATCAGAATTTATAGGTGGCGAGGTAAAGTTGGTCTAAACAGGTCTATTGTATTCTTGGTGTAATCATGTCAACCATTTCCCGCCGCAATTTCCGAACTAGTATTTTTTTCTTTTCTTTACAAATGAATTGTTCTGAGTGTAAATGTGTATTCAATACATTATTCTATATGTTTTTGTACCAAAGTAAATTGTATCAGTTTCCTAGATTGTTTTAGTGGATGGGTTAAAATACTATTGAAATGCAGTACACACTGTATAAAAGCATCTGCAGTTACAAATATCGACCCCAACTGATTTTAAGCTGTACCTGCAGTTCGAACAAGTGACGTATTACTTCCAAACGTTATCTTAAAGTTTTGCTTATGTTAACCCTTTCCCAAACAAGACCTGGTTTTGCCATCCCTAATAGAATTGGCTTGGGAAAACATTGAGACAAAAGAAGAAACTGCTGATTACCAGCAGTTTCTCCTTTTGCCTCAATATTTTCTGTGCTTAATTGTACAGAAATCCTATCTTTAATTTCATCCATTTTGTTGTCTGCACCATCTTTCAAATTGGACCACCCTAAAATTTTGTTGTTTGGGAAAGGGTTAATAGAATTTTTCAATCGCATTTCACGCTTTGTGTGATTATTTTAAAAGCGCAATAATATTTCATTTAGGCCAACAGCATTATTTCCATGACACGACGTTCAAATTTTAAGGATAATTTTACACCCAATGACCTTTAAGCTTGTTTAGTGACCTTAATAAGACCGACTAGAGGCGACTATCGGCATAAACAAATCAGAAAAGTCTTAAGCTTTGCAAATAGATCTAATACATCAAAACTCCATATTAAAAAAATATAAGAAAATGTTTTCTAGCCACATTTTCGGGATGTGTAGTTAGACTATTTAATACGGGCGAAAGGTTTGTCATTAAATCGGTATGCATTTAATTAATGCATCTACCTTACCATAAAGCTTAATTTTGATTCTCAATTTGCATGCAGTCCGCTCTGACAGAATAGTGCTGATACTTTTCATTCCAATATAATTTTCTGAATTTAGAACGCGTTCCCGATCATACTTCAAAATTTATTTTCTATTTGACGTCTACTCAGTCTCAAAATTTAGTTTTATAGACTTCTGACAAGGTCCCTTTTGAAGTGATTGGTCACATATACAAAAAGACCATATCACTGCTCTTCAACGAAAACCTCGTAACTGCAGCTTGTTTTAAGTTGCAGTTACGAGGTTTTCGTTGAAAAGCGACGATATCCTGAATCTTTATTAGTGTATTTAGAAACGTATCAAATAAAGAAAATTATTCCTACCTCCAAAGTCCGAGTCCAAGTCTTTAAATCAAGTGATGAAAAACAATAGAATTTGATAATGAATTTCGATACATTTTATAGAAAAGACCGTACCCATTGTACCATTCCCCGCAGAGCTTCAGACATCCCCCTGAATGGTAGATCAGTTCAAATCGCGAATCATAATTAATTGTAACACCTCCAACGGAGGACACACGCTTATGTAAATTCAAGGAAAAACAATTACTGATGACAAACTTTTTTTCCTTTTTCCTTCCACATTTTTTTGCATCTCAACAAGGAAATATCTGGTTACATACCTGCAATTTCGGAGCCCGTGCAAAAAATAAAAAATATATGAAATAAAAAAAAATCCTTAAACAAAAACAACAAAAAATAAGAATTCTATTTACAAATGCAAAAATGAGATAGTTCTAATTTGAAAGATGTTGCAAACAACAAGAATGTTGATAAACGCTGATTTTCAGCGAAAACCTCGTAACTGCAGCTTAAAACAAGCTGCACTTACGAGGTTTTCATAGAAAAGCTACGTAAAATAACAGAGGAATAAATAAGAGGGGGTGACGCCATTCTGAATGTTTAATTTCATTTTTAAACCCTATGTTTTGGGTACTCATTAGAATCGTCTCAGCGATACGATTCCAATGAGTACCAATGACATAGGCTTTGACTAACGATGAATCACATTTTGCCTTTTAACCCATTACCACACAGTAACTCCTTTTGACTCCCCACAAGGTAATTGGCTTTGGAAAACATCATGGAAAATGAAGAAATTGCTTGTGACAAGCAATTTCTTCATTTCCCACAATGTTTTCTATGTAAAAAGACCAACAAATGCAAAATTTCATTCAATTGAAATTGTCGTCTGCATCATCTTTGAATTTGGACCAGCCTAAAATTTTGCTGTTTGGTAAAGGGTTAAAAACCCCTAACACAGTCTTATCTGTTGTATAGTATTTGTGCACATTAAAGCATAAGAATTATTGACAGAGAAGAGAAACTGAAAAACATTATTATACACTGAAACAAAAAAGAAACGCAACTTCCATTTTAATTCCTTTTTTACGCAAAGACATCAAATTAGATTTAAAAAAAATATAGTACATTTAAAGCAATAACATTTCACCTTGTAAAGTACACAGAATCTCATTTGTAGTAAATTCCATTGATAAGAAAACGCACAGTTTACACCGGGCGTCAATACAATTTGACAAAAAAATTGTATGTAGGTCGAAAAACACAATCTGTTTCGATCAGTTTGGTCCGATATTCAAGTGTCGTGAAGCCCATGCAATTTATTAGAGGTCTCCGTTGCAGCCTTAAACCTATCCCGTAGGTGGGGTTAACCTGATGATACGGTCCTGTCGTGACGTCATATCTCAAGATTACACGTCCGCTCCGTGCTCGATCGGTTGTGGTCCCATTGAGAGCCAACAGCGTAAACAGTCGAACATGTGTCGATTTATTGCCCCATCAATGTCTTGTGACAACATTTTGACTTTTCCAAACAAACAACATCCGTTCTGCAGATTGGCGCTGGGTTTGGCGTAGCCGTGCTATGCGTAGGGTAGTGGGAAGTGTATAAACACTTTGACATCTTCTTTATCTGTTTTAGCTTGTGTTTGAAGAATAGTTGTTTTGATACTAGTCATTTAGAAACCACGGCTGGGGGATAATCAGTTTATAACAATTTACTATGTATCACGTGATGAATTTACGACATCTGAAAGAGATGACACTTTATTTATGCCTATGGATGCAGGTATATTAAAAATGTACTCAATGTCCATTAAAACATAGTTTGTCGATCTTTTTTGTTCTAGTAATTAGCTCGACTTTTCGAAGACCCGGGCGTCGGCGTTGGCGTTGGCGTCGGCGTTGGCGTTGCAACAAAGGTTAAAGTTTTTTTTTCAATCATCAATAACTTCTATACTATCAAAGAGTTTCAACCCTAACTTGGATTACTTATTCACCATCACACCCTCTACCTTACTATCAGGGCCCATGACCATGGCTCTACTATACTTGGAGTTATGCCCCCTTTATACTAAGCAACTTAGAAAGTCGAGCGCGCTGTCTTCGGACAGCTCTTTTTTTTAGTAGTGTATTCAATATACCTTAACACTCAGAACAATTCGTTTTTAGTATAAAAAAGAAAAATAAATAACTAGTTCGGAAATGGTTGACAAGGCATGGTTGCACCCATCTTCGCAAGCCAAGTGTTCTACCTCCACTTTGTTCCTTACGAACCCTTGGCCGCTCGCTTCTATAGAAATCGAAAGTACCGCCGCGCCACCTTTCGGTGAAAAAGAGTCACGGCCCTTTGCATTTGCTATTTCTGGCCAATCAAAAGCCTCGTACTAAAACGTGTTAGGCGGTGCATCAAATACGGATATCGATTTTTCCGTCAGCCGCATTGTTTTCGTTTTGACAAAGAGGGCTTGTAAAGTGTGTTTTGATTGGATAATGGGAAAGTTATCGCATCCAATGAAATCGCACGGCGGTACTTTCGATTTCCATAGAGGCGAGTGGCCAAGGGTTCGTAAGGAACAAAGTGGAGGTAGAACCCTTGGCTTGCGAAGATGGGTTGCACCAAGAATACATAGACCTATATAGACTACACGTTTAGACCAACTTTACCTCGCCACCTATAAATTCTGATGATTGTACACTACTGAGTCTCAGGTAGTGAAGACTGTAGGCAAAACGTTATAGTTCATTAGACACATAATATACATGTAGCTTATTAAATAGATAGAAAAGATGATTGCCATGGAAACTAGTTACATACAGAAGTAGCCAAAATGTCATGTTCTGCTTATGGGAAAACGACTTTCGGTAAAACTACTTTTCCATAGAAACTAATAAGGGCAGTTATTTGCGTCAACGTGATATGCCGTGATATAAAAGTTCTTGTATCGGTAAGTTTGGACTCGGGGGTTACTTTTTATCCGTCCAATGAATTTTTATCATTTGTACATATGTTATAAAGTAACATTTCCTGAAAAATCAGGGTAAGTTTCCAGACTCTTTTGTGTCAGAGTTATCTGCCATTGACTAGTTATGACCATTTTCGCAAATTTACTCTTATGTTTTTAAGTCATATAGCAAGTTATTCTTAATCGATAATTTCAAATGTTAGGCCCGCTATATAAATTTAGAGACTTAATATATGCACAAATACGATGAAATAATTGAAAGAAATATTTTAAAGCAATTTTCTGGAAAAAATAAAGGAAAAGTTGAAAAATCACATTTTCTTGAGAAAATTTTGCAACTTTTTTTAATTCTCCAAAAAAATGCCCAAATGAATAAAATACTTCATTTGACATTCACCATCACAAACAAGAGCTGTCACTGTAAGATGACAATGCCCCCGACACCGCTTTGATCGTCATAAGGTCAAGGTCATCCAGGGGTCAAGGTCACCAAAGTATGTGCCTACAGAAAGGTAATGTACCAAGGAATGTTGTGGTAAAGTATGAAGCGAATGTGTTAAGTAATAAGGTAGTTATGGCCAATGTTAAAGTTTTTGGACGGAATGACGGTCGGACAGACAGACGGACAGACGGACGGACGGACGGACAAGTCAAATTTATGATGCCTCCCTATCGGGGGCATAAAAAGGGGAATGTTTCGCTATGAAAATTTCATGAAAATTGTAGCATGAGCGTTTGGTACCGCAGAATAAACATAAAATTTGCAAGTCACATGGCCGCTCTCCAAGCTTACCTTCAGTGCATGTATATATCTAAAAACGGAGTTGCAACGAACACCAAATTTTCAAAGTATTCAAGTGAGCTTTTCAATATTTTAGGCAGGTTTGAGTGGAAATCGGTATCGAAGCATCATATGAAATCTGTACTGTTTATGGTGAATTTAAGAAACTGCGATCTGGAATCAGTTTTTCTTAACATTGCACAGGCTTGAAAGAGTGGGACTGGTGATATAGAAGGAAAAAATATATAGAAAGCTGAATCTGATGGATTTTTCTCAACAATTGATATCTTTTAAATTTTAATTGCCTGATTCAAAACAGTTTTAAGTAGGTGTATTGAGGACGATTCCCATATATACTCGGCAAAACTGCTAACGCATCACTCAGATCTTTGCTAATATTTTTAAACGAATGAACAGAATACATTCAAAATTTGCACACACCGACTACCACCATTTGATAAGAAGCCTATGAAATTTCATAGTAAATGCTACAGTCTTTTTTGGAATATTGAACTTTTAATAAGGGCACCCTTAATTCTGAAATTCATATTGTCTGAAATTTTATTGAAATGGGAAATTCACGCATAACTTTCAAACCTTTTGTATTGGCTGAAAAAGTCCCTTTGTAGAAAAGTTACCCTTCCTTAAACAAACCGACGGCTTTAACACTTTTGTGGGCGCGTAATTTATTCCCGCAGAGGTAATGTTACAACACTAGTGCCGTTGGTGTCATTGTTGGCGTCGACGGCAACATCGGTTACGTAGACAAAAACGTATAGGTCTATAACTTATGAACTGTATGAGATGCAGTCTTGATATTTCATACATAGACAGGTCCTACCAAGACCTTTCACATGAGACCATAAAATTTGACCTTGTGACCTTGACCTTGAAAATTGTCTATGCGAGCTAAGTTGTCCGCGAACAGCCCTTGTTACATTAGATAAGGAATTAATTTTTTCAGACTTCAATTTCTCAATAAATCAGCTTTCAAAATGATTGAAAAATATCACAAGTTGCACGAACCGAAAAACTGTTTTGGTCCCTTTTTCGTATGGCGCAGTCACATAAGAGAAAACTTAAAAGTAGTGTTATGGATGAGTGCAGAATCTTGTAGGATAAATATATGCCAACTCATAAATCTAAATCTTTAACAATAAAGAAGTTATGGAATTTTAAAAACTGATGCGTTAGCTCTTTTGCTGAGTATATTTCAATGACATGGTTTGATAGGCTTATTACATTTGGAGAAATTGCTTGATAATTCTTCGAAAATATTCTCCTTAACTATGGGCTAATTTTCACCAAACTTGTCAGGGATGTTCCTTGGGTGATTCATTCAAAAACGTGTCCGCAAATCTTTGATTCGTCAAATCATGTGAGCTTTCACAGGGCGGGGCTTATTGGACTAAGAAATCAGTAGAAATTTTATAAAAAATTAACCATCTGTCCAATTCAAACTAATCCTGACGAGGATGTTCTTTGGGTGACTGTCTTTACCACACAGTCATGAATTTGGGATTTGTTAAAAAAGATGTGGATATGACAGGGTTGGGCTTATAACACTTTCAAGACAAGCGAAATTTCTTGATAATTCTTCAAAACTTTTCTTCTCCTTAACCACATGGCCAATTTTTACCAATTTGGCAGGAATGTTTCTTTGGTGACTCATGTCGTCAATACATTATTGTGAAGATTCTTTGAAAGGTGTGGGCGTGGCAGGGCGGGGCTTATCTTCATCCTAGAGTAAGCATATTATTATTTGTAATGTATTTCATTTTGATATTTCAAGATGTGATTATAAAAATCAAATTGGAACAGAGAATGATATTCAATAGTAAATATGTATGAAAATTATGCTACTACACCCACATGATTGAATACTATTGAGACTTCATTGCATTCATTTGAAATTATGAAAACTTAATTTACAATAATATAATGTGACATGTTTATTTGTTTACAACAAAATTTATATCGTTCACAATCAAAACATGTATACACATAGAACTCGGGTGAGCGATTACAATGCCATTCTGGCACTCTTGTTAGAATGTTTACATCCTTCAAGTCTGCAAATCACCATGTGTAAGTTCATTTGGATGACATCGAAAACTATTTTTGAAGCGCAGTGACTTCCGGCTGAGAAATCGCATTTTTAAACATTTAATTTTCTTCATACACATACTTCCAAGGTATGATTTGATACAATTGTCCGAGGCGGTCCAAATTTGGGCTACCGAGATAGTCTGAAAACCGAAAAAATCGGAACTGAGGCTACGACGCCTAGAGCCAAACTCACAAAGTAAAATCAAAGTACTGGAAGTACTGTTGGGAAGCAAATTTGTTAATAATGTAGGCCTGTCCAGAAGTAGTGTAATTTGATTAGGTACTTTGTTTATCCATTTAAATACCTTGTATACTTTGCTTTGATTCGTAAAGTACTTTGATTAGGTACTGTGATTATCCATTCGAATACCTTGAATACTTTGATTCGTAGAGTACTTTGATTAGGTACTTTGATTATCCATTTGAATTCCTTGAATACTTTGATTCGTTGCATCTATCTATAACTTTGAATATATGTCATAGTTCAGTAAACTTGACTGATCCATTTACAAGGAAGACCATTGGACTGATCTTTGAACCATAATAAAGCAAATTACTACGTCGGTCTTTTCTTCTCTTAGAGACACGATTAATTGAATGTTTCATTTTCAGTCACACAATTCAATATCTACGGGTATAACTTCAGACTTACACATTGAATATTCAAATGACTGTTACCTCATTTATCTTTGCTTTTGATAGAACTATTTATAGTGAGGAGGACCGGAAGATGTGTGGTATGCAGAGAATGGTAAAGTGCAGAGAAAGGCAGCTGCAAAGAGAAGCAATTTTTGCAAAATTTGCTTCCCAAAAATCACTCAAATCTATGCGCTAACAATACCGTAAGCCCTGGCAACTTTCAATGACCTCGGTATGTGCCTAACATGCTTATCGTCGCTTTACAACGAACACCACGTAACTGCAGCTTGTTTCAAGCTGCAGTTACGAGGTTTTTGTGAAAAGCAGCGTTAAAATCGATGCAGAAAATATATAACCATAGCCTAGAATGTCTTTAACTCGGCAAACAATATCTAATTAAAGGGTTAAAAGCTGTGGTGTCGGCTAATGAAAGGACATAAAGTGTACTTTATGCTTGTCAAATATGTAAATGACATGTTCTCCTTTGTCTTAAGATTCAGAATTAAAAGTAAGGGTATCCATAAAGGGGTCAAAGGTCATTGAGGCAAAAATCCTGCAATTTCATAAATGTTGATTCAAAAACTTTCAAACAATAAACGAAGAGTTATGAATATATAATAAATATGTTTTACACTTTATCCTATTGTCTCAATATGATAACTCCTGTACTATAATGAGCATCCTATTAACGAGGGCAATATACTGGCGTAGGAAGAGGGCCCCAGGGTCCAGGCCCCCAATGATTTAGAAGGGGGCAGCATATCCTATGGCGCCCCCAATACACCCTTTCAAGAAAGTTGTAAAATCTTTCAGATTGGATCAGTCTAGAGTTTTTTCTTTGTGATTAAACAGTTGTCGTTGTAGGATGGGATTTTTTGTATCTTTATGTCTTTTTTTATTTTTCTACTTTTTTGTAAATTGGCTGCAGGAGTGGGAATCCAATTTCATTTTAAGTTGCCAGAAAATCCTTTGTGGAGATAATTGAAAATGGGGAAGGAAAAATAGAAAATGTCAAAAGTTTTTTTTTAATATTTACATAAGCATCTTCTGTTGGAAGTATTAAACTAATTATGACGTGCAAATTGAACTAATCTACCATCGATTACACTGTGGTTAATCACGTGACCCAGAATTTCAGAAAATCGTCAATATTTTTCTTAATACTTGACCAATTTGAATTCGGTTTCAAGCAGAGAAGGTGGAACAATTCCAGGAATAATGCTGACGTGGTGGATTTTCTTTTAAATAATCAACTGATAAAGAAATTAATTGAAGATCAACCAAAATTTTGGTTGATCTCCAATAACTTTTTTATCAACTGACTCTAAAAAAGAAAACGCCATGTCCATCTAATGCGTGACGTCTTTTCACCTTCTCTGTTTCGAAACAAATTCAAATCGATTTCAAATTAACCAAATTATTGCAGATCTTCTAAAATTGTTGTTTCGCGTGATTATCCACCGTGATTAAAAACTTTTTATGATCTGCAAATTGAACTAATGTATCATCGATTCTAAGGTCTTTCACGGCGCTAGAACTATATAATTATATATACATGTACATGTATGGAAAATCGTTATCAGATTTTTTTATTCCTTGATGCAAAGACTTGGACTCAGGCTTTGATGATTTTTATTACTTGATTCAAACTTCGACTCGGACTTTGGAGGTACTTCATTTTATAATTATATAATATATATTAAAAAATTTTACGTTTCTTAATGCGCTCAAATAATCCAGGAAAGGGTAAATTGATATATGTTACACATCTGGCTAAAAGCGAAGTTATTATTATTATTATTATTATTATTATTATTATTATTATTATTATCATAATTATTATTATTATTATTATTATTATTATTATTATTATTATTATTATTATTATTATTATTATTAATATTATTAATATTATTATTATTATTATTATTATTATTATTATTTATTATTATTATTATTATTATTATTATTATTATTATTGTTATTATTATTATTAATAATAATAATAATAATAATATTATTATTATTATTATTATTATTATTATTATTATTATTATTATTATTATTATTATCATTATTATTTATTATTATTATTATTATTATTATTATTATTATTATTATTATTATTATTATTATTATTATTATTATTATTATTATTATTATTATTATTATTATTATTATTAGTATTATCATTATCATTATTATAATTATTATTATAATAATAATAATAATAATAATTATTATTATTATTATTATAATAATAATAATAATAATAATAATAATAATAATAATAATAATAATAATAATAATAATAATAATAATAATAATAATAATAATAATAATAATAATAATAATAATAATAATAATAATAATAATAATAATAATAATAATAATAATAATTATTATTATTATTATTATTATTATTATTATTATTATTATTATTATTATTATTATTATTATTATTTGTACTTAGAAAGTTTCTCGCGCTGAGATGTGTCTCTCTGATGGGATGATCATATCAATGAGGAGGCATGTTCTGTTTTTCTTGTCTTTGATGACTATGTCAGGCCTGTTAGCTGCTATTTCTTTGTCAGTTTGGATGGGCATGTCCAATAAGATGGTGGTATTTCTCATTTTCCATGACAGTGTCTGGTTGGTGTTGATATTATTTTTCATCTGTTCTTATATTGAATTATTTGCATATCTTCCAAAGAATATATGCAGTTGCCTTGTTCAGCTAAAACGAGTTCAGTTGCACAATTACGAACGAAAAATGTCCCACTATAGTTTCGGTCTTAGATTTTTTCTCATTGACATATTTCGGTTTTACTATCAATTGACTACTTGAATTTAATAAAGATTTTAAACCATGACCGAGTGTTTCTAATTATGCGACATTTAACGAATAAAATATTTTATGGAACGTAAAATGACGTAACGTAATTCACAGACATGTAATTCACAATTTTGAACATGCAATAAAATTCCACAGGTAATAATTCTGAAGAGAAATTTTCTTCTTGGTTTATGTAATCTGCACATGTGCCCAACTATGTATTTAACTTAAGCGTTGATTGTGTGAAATTTTAAAGAGCATTAAAACGTAATTCACATTTACTGCTCCTTGAGCGGGGTAGCTTCATTCATTACAAAGTGTGACTTACTACAATCTATTGCTACGTTCAAGAGTAATACAGTGTGTTTGCACATGCTGTTGACTATTTATAAATGATATTTAATATCATGTATTCAAAACATGGTTTCGTTTTAGGGTGTGTGTAAAACTAAATAACGTAATTCACACCAGACCATGGGACATATGCAAAATTGTTCGCAGAAAAATGCATTTATCTTAAATTTCTTTATTTCACCACTAAAACACTTAGGAAAAGCTATTGGTTGGGATACTAGGTATATTGTATAATGAATTATATATGTACTCTCCGTACAAAAGTGATGAACTGGACAACCCCCGAGGTGGGACAGCTGTTTTTTTTTTACCCATTTTCCGACTTATCGAGACATTACTCTCACATATTTCATCAGATATATGGGGTTTGTTATTATTTCTATTTGACCACCCCTATGGCATTATGTTAAAGACGATTCATCAATATAATTGTCCAAACATAGCTTATTATGTCCATGGGACAGGTATTTCTCGTAGTTGATACATTTCACTCGTTTTAGCTGTGTTAAGCCTATTGATGTATTCTGTTTTTGCCAGCTCTGGGCAGCCTGATATGATATGATCAACCGTTTCTTCAAATCTATTACAGATCCTGCAAAGGGGTTGTGTACCATCTTTAATTATATGATGTTGATAGGCTCTGGTTTTAAGGCTCTGGTCTTGGGCAGCCATAATAAGGCCTTCTGTTTCTCCTTTAAGTCTTGTGCCTGTGAGCCAGAGATTTGTCCTATGTTGGTCTACATCAGCCTCTCTGACTCTTTTTTGGATACTTGCCATGGAGGACCTTATCTTCCCATTTTTATGCAGGTCTTTTTGGCTTTGGTTTTTCGTCAGGGTTTTGATTCTTTTAGCATATTTGGTAACATGTTCATTTTCGTTTGGTTGGATATGCTCAGTTAGACCTAGTTAATTTCTGAACTTCCTAGCCTCCTTCTGGACTGAGTAAAGCTTCTTTCTTCCTTCATGTTGACAGACAAATTCGAGAAGTTGGTCAGGTAGGTGTCTATTCCTATAGTGGAAGTTTTATATGTCATTTCTAGCTGGATCAATCCCCTTCCTCCTTCTGTTCTTGGGAGATAGAGTCGGCTACATCAGATTTTGGGTGGTGCAATTTCTCAAGGGTGAGGAGCTTCATTGTTTTGGTGCCTAGCTTTTTTATTTCACTCAATTTCCAGTTGATGATGTTAAAGCTATATGTGACTACAGGGATGGCCAAGATATTCACTGCTTCAAACTTGTTAGCTGAGTTAAGCTCACTTTTCAGAAGCATTCCGGTCCTTCGGTAGAATTCTTTTCTCGCCTTTTCCTTCATGGCTGAGTGTTGTATGTCATCTCCTTCGTTCAATCCAAGATATTTGTAAGTGCCTTCTTGTTCTACTTCTCTTATCAGGATATTTGTATCAAGAGCTATGTGGTCAGTCTGGGCTAATTTTCCTCTCTTGAAGGTTGCTTTTGCGCATTTTTCCAATCCAAATTCCATAGCGATGTCATCACTAAAGCTCTTCACAATGTTTAGAAGGCCTTTCTGTTGGTTGTCATTTTTTTAAAGGTTTTGAGGTCATCCATGTAATTGATTTTTCCTTTTGGAGTGTTATATCCATATGTGCTTGCATTGAGCATAGAGCTTAGAGGAGCTAAAGCCAGACAGAAGAGTAGTGGAGAAGGCGAGTCACCTTGGAAGATACCACTCTTAATGCTGATCTATCTAGATTTTAGTGATCCTTCTGAGTGGTGCAGGTTTAAGGTGGTTATCCAGGATTTCATGTTCTCTTTGATAAATTAAGTAATTGTAGGAGAGATTTTGTACATTTTAAGGCATTTGATTATCCAGGTGTGTGGGACACTATCAAAAGCTTTTTTCAAGCTGTTGATAGATTTTTCTTGTTTGTTTTGGCCTCTTTCATAATCATTTTGTTAATCAGTAGCTGGTCTTTACATCCGTAGCGTCCTTTTCTACATCCTTTCTGTTCTGGGGGAAGGAGATGGTTCTTATCAAGGAAGTCCTAGGTTTGCTCGGTAATGAGTGAGGAAAGGATATTGTACATGGTCGGTAAACATGTTATAGGTCTGTAATTCTTTGGATCTTTTGTTTAGTCGGTTTTAGGGAGCAGGAAGGTAGTTCCTTCAGTTAGCCATCTAGGGCATTTCTCTGGGTGTTTTACAATTTCTGTGTAGGCAAGTGCCAAATCAGTTATTATTATTATTATTATTTTATTATTATTATTAGTAGTAGTAGTAGTAGTAGTAGTAGTACTAGTAGTAGTAGTAGTAATAGTAGTGGTAGTAGTAGTAGTAGTAGTAGTAGTAGTAGTAGTAGTAGTAGTAGTAGTAGTAGTAGTAGTAGTAGTAGTAGTAGTAGTAGTAGTAGTAGTAGTAGTATCATTATTATTATTAGAAGTATTATTTATCATTGTTATTTTTATGCCCCCGTATCGAGAGATCGGAGGCATATTGTTTTACTCATGTCCGTCTGTCTGTCTGTCCGTCTGTCTGTCTGTCCGTCCGTCCGAAAACTTAACCCGAAAACTTAACCTTTGCCTTTGCCAGTTAATCCTTATCAACCCTTTACTCTACGAAAACTTAACCTTTTACTCCGAAAACTTAACCATGGCCTTTTCTCCAAAAGTATTTGACATACATAGCTCAAATTCGGTATGCAACTTTCTTTCAATGATATCTGTCTGTTCCATACAATTTGACTTTCCTCAAGGTCATCCCTTAACACTTAATAACCCTTTACTCCACGAAAGCTTTACATTTAAGAAAAATTGCCATTTCGGGGGCATTTGTGTTTCACAAACACATCTTGTTCATGTAAATCGTCTCAATGAAATACCAAAAACATATAGTTTGATTAACAAAGAAATATTGTTTTAGTTTGAAAATCTGTAACCCCCTCTTGTAAATTTGTGTCCTTTTGGTTATGGTGGTCAAATTCTAGAGGTTTGAAATTAATGTTGTTAAACAAGTGTACAATCAAACAAAGAATAATATATGTGCAAAAGGAGACAATGCTGACCATTAGAATTTTCTTATTTTGTATCAATATTTCCCAAAACCATTATTACATATTATCATTTTGTTTATTTATGTGTTTATTTATTGTAGATATGAATCAGACAACCGACAGCGACAACTTGGCTGGAGACACGACAATCTTGATCTACACGATCATCATCATATCACTCAGCTCCGTTGGGCTATGCGTCTCCACAATCGCATTAATAGCGCTGAGGCGAACCCGAAGAACTCCAGAGACTGCTCGGTTCCTACACAGCGGACTACTTATTCTGAACACGACTGGATTGGTGTTCCTATTGTCCCGGCAGTTACAGAATATATTCAACTTTTACAACGATTTGCAGTTTTCTTTACAGGTCTTTGAACTTTGTTTTGCGACATTGGCTCATTTAACGGTCGGGTTAATGTCTGTTGAAAGATCCGTCCTGTTTTCTGCGCCATTTTTCTATGCTAGAATTCTCACTACAAGGAAAGTTAAAATCATCGCATTCATGATTTGGATAAGTTACACAACTCTGTACTTGTTCGGACGATTCGGAATTTGTTCTCTAATACAACCATCCTCTACAATCGTAGAGACTTTTGACAACTGTGTTGTAACTTTTCGTTCGGTTCATCTTGCAGTCGGGTGTACTACCACCTTGACGACAATTATTAGTTACATGCAAATTTACCGGATAGAAAGACGCAAGAACGGACATAATGGCCACAAAACTTGCATCTTTACAATAAAAACTTTGCTGCGATATAAATCCACCAGCATCGTGATCTTGAACGTTTTGACAACATATACAGTTGCATTAAGCTTGTTCTTTTTGGTAAGAAACCTTTTCAACCACCGATTTCTAGGCAACCTCGTTGTGTTTGACTTTTTCAGCCTTATTTCATGTGTAACGGACCCGTTTTTATATGTCATTTGGTTTAAAGAGTGCCGGTATGAACTAATTAAATTGTTTACGTGCAATTCTAGGTACAATCCGACACTAGAAAGGATGAGGATGGAAATCTTCAACATTGTTGTGAAGGAGGATGCATCGAATGTTTGTCCGTGCAACGCAGAAACCCACATCACTTGATTAACCCTTTCCCAAACGGCAAAGTTTCAAAATTTCCATTTCAAAAGCTGCTGCAGACGACAAATGATCATTGTTTAATATAGAATTTGCGTACAATATAGCATGGAAAATATTGAGGCAAAAGGAGAAACTGCCTGCTGGTTATCAGCAGTTTCTTCTTTTGTCTCAATGTTTTCCCAAGCCTTTTCTAATAGGGACGTCAAAACCAGGTCTTGTTTGGGAAAGGGTTAATGAAGTCGACCTAGAGAAAATCGTCGCTTTTTAACGAAAACCTCATAACTGCAGCTTGTTTTAATCTGCAGTTACGGGGTTTCCGTTTGAAAAGCACCGAAATGGAGCCATTATACGAAAACCTCGTAGATCTAGTTGCAGATTGTTTTAATCTGCAGTTTCGGGGTTTCCGTTTGAAAAGCACCCACATGGAGCCATTAGAAGATAATGGTTGAACCGATCAGGGTTCCCACTGACCTTTAAAACTGGGGGTGCAAACAGTCATTTTACAGCATACTTGCACTCCCTCTATATGAGACATAGAAGGCTGCCTGCAAAGATTGGGGTGCAAGATTCAATTTTGGGGGTGTAAAACCCACATTTTGGGGGTTTGGGGAACCCTGACCGACGTACGGTTGGAGTCTAGTGACTCAACAATGACAATTGGAGAAAACCTCAAATTATTTTTTAACCCTTTCCCAAACAAGACCTGGTTTTGACGTCTCTAAAAGAAAAGGCTTGGGAAAATATTGAAACAAAAGAAGAAACTGCTGATAACCAGCAGTTTCTCCTTTTGTTTCAATATTTTCTGTGCCGTATTTTACACAAATCCTATTTCAATTAACATCCATTTTGTCGTTTGTGGCAGTTTTCAAATCGGACAACCCCAAAATTGTGTCGTTTGGGAAAGGGGTAATTAATTAGTGACCGCTTCAAATTTAATTTATTATTATAAGCACATTACAGATTTTATTTCACATGTCGCGGCTCTAGCTTTTATTATCATAAATTACACGTCTGTGCTTTTTTAAATAACACTTCAGTATTTTTTTTTCTTGTATACATGTTATATCTCAGGCCCGTAGGAAGCAATTTTATATTGGGTTGGCTATAGCCCCAGTGTCTGAATAATGGGGCGGGCTAAATTGGATTTTCCATAATTTTCAGTGTAAAATAAGGAAATTTCAGTATTTTTGGCCAACTTTGGGGGGCTTAACCCCCTAGCCCCCCTGTTCCTACGGGCCTGTATCTGTGTACTATGATACAAGTCTTTTTCTATATGCGAAATATGAATGTTTTTTTCTAAATAAATGTCAGCGCCAGGTCAAGTGAAACCCATAATACATTCAAAAGGTATTGTTTGACCAGATTAAACTGAGACGCCTTGCATATTCCGTTAATATTCGGGTCTTTCCGTATTTTCTACATCGGGACTATAATCTGTATAAGTACTGTTATACACTTCGCAATATCTACAGAATAATAGTGGCCTAGTGTGTAAGGCGACTCCTCTGTAAACCATATGTCCGTGGTTCGAATCCCAGTAGCGCTTTTGTTTAATTATTTTTACTTTCAGCATTTCTTCCTTTTTTTTCAAATGCATGCATACATTTTGTAAACCTCAATCAGTTCACTTGAATCCTTTCACTCTAAATAGTCATTCAAGAAATGTCGAAACCATTTAGATACAGGTAATATAAAAACGTGTTTGCTGATGTTGCAACTTTTTTAGACAACTGGGGGACCCAGAACCTTTTTCCTCGCTTAACCATCAATACAATTGGAGTAAGCAGGGTCAATGTCTTTTTGATTCCAGAGAAGCTGCGAGAGACCAACACATCAGCAACGTTCAAGGGAAGATTATAAATGATAAATGAACAAACAAAGATTATGGTAAAAAGGGAAAAGATATTTAGTGAAATATAATTATTGTGAAAATTAAGAAAAATGAGTATTTCATCAATTAATAAATTAATACATTAATCAAGTATTCCATTTCATAGGAAAAAAGAAAAAAAAAGCTTAACAAAAAGTTTCACCAGTAAAATGCTGGATCCGATCTTGAGTCTCTGTGAATGACAGTCCAACGTTTTTCCACTACGCTACTCTCTTATGAACAGAGCACATTATCTCTACATTCCATTTCGATAGAATGAGCTCTGTTCTCGCGGGGTCATTTCACGTCTAATCTCGGGCCTTGGCGGGATTTCAGTATCCAATCGTTGGCGATACACAACAGAACAATTCAAAAAGCTGATACAAACTTTCATTGGCTGACGCTTCAAATTACCGGCTTCAGCCAAAAATAGAAGCGACGTAATGTATACGTAATCAAACCAGATCAAACTGAATGATTTTGATTCGCTAATTCAAATGTTACCGGCTTCAGCCAAAAATAGAAGCGACGTAATGTATACGTAATGATCATGCAAGATAAAACTGAATGATTTTGATTCGATAATTCAAATGGTGTGCTATAATTAGATTATGACGACCAAATAGGCTGTTGGCGTACCGAAAACTGCAGAGGTCATATTTGATGGTTTAATCAATAGAGCTCGGCAATGGAGAGTACCACTACGCTAGTTCTTTGTTCAATGAGATCATGCAGAAATAAAGATAACATTTTTCACAGCGCAGGGTATAAACACGCGGAAACTATCGAATATGCCGATGAATGCCGGAATACGCTTACGGAAAACGACGAGTCTCAGGTAAATTTGGTCAAACAATAGCTTGTTGGTTCGAGAATTTTAGATTTTACTAATAAACAGCGAACTTTGACAGTATTGTACTCGGAAACTTTTGACCCCTGTACGTCACAAGAGGGTCAATTGCCGACAAGGATTTGTTTAGCAGGAGTTTTTGAACCACATCCTTCATAAAACTTTTCATTCCAATTCCGGCCTTCCAATTTCGATTTCTACTCCTCTCTCGAGTTATGTTCCGACTAGATGCATATAGTATAGGTCGGTATGTACAAAATTTGGGGTCCGCGTGTTTTGATTTATTATTTGTGCCAACACTTGTTTTTGTACGCACAATAGGGCCTGTAACTGGAATCAGTTGTTGGCATGTCTGGTTCCGCGTCATATTTGCTAAATTTAGTCATTTTCCAGACATGGTCGAAATTTATATTTGTACTTAAATTTTGTGTTCATGGTAAATATGTACATTTTATCCCAGTTTTCCGAATATAAAGTAATTTGAATATTTCCAAAATACATATTTAATCATCTGTGTAAGTTGTACATGCTGTTCCGAGTCATTTATCAAGGGGTCAAAGGTGAAAATGCAACAATCCCTAGATAGTATATGTCGGTATGTTCAAAATTAGGGGATCGCGTGTTTTGAATTATTGATATTTGTGCCAACAACTGTTTTCGTAATCATTAGGGTCCTGTAACAGGGATCAGTTGTTGGCACTTCAGGTTCCACGCCGTATTCGCCAAATAACGTCATTTTCCTGACACGGTCAAAATTGGTATACATAGTAATAAGCAACAATGTGTAAATAGATCTCTAAAAGCAATAGTATGTTTAAAAATCAAACGTTTATCGATCAGATCGGTTATCACCAAAGAGTACAAACACAAGCATTTTATACCGCTATCACATGCGTCTCATATTTCTGGTAAGCATTTCCGGTTTCTATGCCCACCATGGCATTCATGTATACCGACCATTATTCTGTCGAATATTTTGCTGTGAACTTGCTCTTACTTGTTTTTGGCCACTAAGTTGAAAGCCGTTCAAGAATTTGTCAGAAACCATACGAGAATACACAATGGACTTCCATTAAAAGTGCGTTATATCGCTGTGGTAGTGTTACGTGGCAGAACCAGCGCTAAAGAGTTTTCATTTCTTTTTACGTTTCTCAAAGCATAAGTAACCATTTGAGAAAACCTTGTGAGACATTCCTGTCCTGGGAAATACATGTAGGCCCGTTCAAGGACAAACGCCACCACATGATGGCCGTCATAACTTCACAATAGCATCACAATATAATCGTTCCATATCGGCACCAGCACCTGCGAGTTACTTCTTCATGAATTTCAACCTAGATTATCCACACAAATCACCGGTAATCGTCTGCGCAGTCGGGTGCGTGCTGGACGTTGACCGGACGTTGTATGCCACACCATGCAAGTGCCAGACTTGACTGGGCTGGAGTCAGGGATATTCTACGTGAGACCAACGTTGATGTTCTCCCGTTTCGAGCTCGCTGCTCCGATTTGTCATCTAAAGAGAACATGATAGGACATTTTGGGGTGGGGTTTGGAAGACGTGTACGTGTTCGTAATAAATTGAAAACGTTGATGGTGTAAACAAACGTTTTATGTAGTTTAAAAACAGGCCCGTAGGAAGCAATTTCATATTTGGGTGGCTGAATCTCTGTGTCTGGATATTGGGTGGGGGGGCGAGCTAAGTTGGATTTTACCTTAATTTTCAGTGTAAAATAAGGGACATTCGGCATTTTCGACCCTAGCCCCCGCCCCTACCTGTTCCTACGGGCCTGAGAAATGGTTTCACAGTTGTTCTTGTTCGAAAACAACTGCATACCGGTATCGAAATTCCTTGTGAAATGCTGTTGTGACCCTTCAGCTACGTTCAGATATTATTGAACGTTACTAAAAAGCGACATTTGAATGTTGCGCGTCAATGTAATTGAAATGTTGCTGAGGTTATCCCATCTGTAAACGTTTTTATCGGTGCAGATAATGCAGAGTCCGATTGTGGAAAAAGAAAGACGTTTTAATGGAAGGCGTTTCAAATGGCAGACACTGGAATCTTAAACGCGCTTAATGCAATTGCATGTGGCCATACACTGTGTGGAATAGTATTTGCTGCGAGGGAACGTTTCGCATATCAGTTGTATCATCCAGATTAAGATATTTCTCCTCTTAATGCTTTGAGGTGGTGGTTGTTCCACCGAAAACAGTTTCAGTCAGAACCAACTCCCTCCTACAAAAGCAGTCTTTCAGGAATCTGTGTCATACCAATGCGTCATTTGGAATTTTGATATTGTTCCACACCAGATACTTGGCAAAAGTTCTAACACTCGACTTGGATCTTTGATAGTATTTCTTGGGCTAACCTGTATATTACATTCAAAATTTCCGCATTGGCGTCAACCTCGGTCACATAGGCAAGATGTTAACCTGGTCTATTTCTCATAACTATATGAGATCGAGTCTATATATTACCCACGTGGATAACTTCTGATGAGACCTTTCCTTTGAGCCCATGACCTTTGACCTCGTGACTGTGTTGTTTGATCTCCTTTTCAAAATAAATACCCATATTAAACATAGAACTTTGATATTTCATACATAAAATCCTATTGTCAGTGCCTTTCATTTTGGACCATGGTTGTTGAATTCGTGACCTTGACCTCGGAGTTTGACCCACTTTTCAGACACTTTAACATAACCTATATCTTACGCACTATTATAGATACAACATTCATATTTCATCCATGGATACCTCTTATTAAAACCTTTCATTTGAGACCATGACGTTTGACCTCGTGACCTTGAGGTTGAAGTTTGACCTATTTTTCTTACAAAGTCCGGTATAGGCGAGTTCGGTTGTTCGCGTAAACATTTGCGTTGTTAGATAATGGCTCGGTGTTTTCTGCATTTTATTTGGCAATTAACTAGCTTTAATATTCAATTTAAATAAAAACAAATAAGGCAGATCTCGAGCTACACGAGCCGAAAAACTGTTTTTACACCCTTTTTGCATGACGCGGTTACCATAGAAAGTAAACATACAGCAATTACATGGTGGTGTGCAGAATCATATCGGATTTATGATATGCTAAATCTTAAAACTCAATCGTTGGATTTTATCATTAAATTTGATTTTTATATCTTAACTTCACCAGGGAATCGCGTTCTTTACCATGACGTCACGAAAATCTGACGCCGGTACATGGATGCCAACAAGCAGTTTCTTTCACTCCAGGGTACACTCTTTCCATTCCACACTGATGGCATAAATAATAATTCAAAACACGCGGATGTACATACCGACCTATACTAATACCTTTTTCTGTATAAAAAAAGAATCGATCAAAAGAAAGGTCATTTCCTGTCAATTTGTTTGATATTGTATGCCTAGTGATATAGTCTAGTCAAACTAAAACTGAAACAGGGGTAACCTGGACAAAATTAGAACAGAAATGAAACCTATGCTATTGTACTCGGGAAGTACCCACCTTTTCACAGAAAAAAAATATACTTCGATCCCTCCGTTGCGATTTGAGTAATTTTGGGTAAAAAAATGTTTTTTTTTTTTTTTTTTTTTTTTTGCGAAAAATGAGAAAAATTGGAATTTTCAATTTTTTCACAAATTGTTGATTTTCTTGCAGTTTTTAGGTGGGAAAATGGTAGCAAATATGAATTAGATGGGTACAAAAGGAAGATTCAGTGAAAAATTGTAAAAACTGATTTTTAATGATTTTTTTGTCAAAAAGTGTGTGTGTGTGTGTTGGGGGGGGGGGGGGGGGGGGCAAATAGGCGGGCGGGTGGTAGAATATTGATGCAACATTCTTTGCGTAATAATTCCTATTTTAGATGTATTATAATGAAATTGACTTGATTAGTGGCAAAAAAGTAATATAAACCCTCTGTTGCGATTTATGTTGTTATTTTGAGGCAAGCAAATTGGTATTTTGGTGAAAAATGGCAAAAAAAAAAAAAAAAAAAAAAAAAAAAAAAAAAAAATGCAATTTAATATATACATGTATTCAGTGTTTGTTGATTTTATGATGTTTTTAGGTGAGGCAATGTAAGCATATACGTATAAATCAGATGGAAAGATATTTGTAATTAAAAAAATAATCATAAAAGCTAAATTTTAGTGATTTTTAGTGGAAAATCGGGTGGTTGTGCATCAAATAGGGGGTGGGGGTGGGGATTGATATTAACATAGCACTGAATTCTTTATTGAGATGCTGTCTATTTTAGATTGTTTTAAGGACAGATCCTCCATTTATTTCCTACGGTAAGATTTTTTTTATTTTTTGTGTACTGATATTTAGATATACGAGAAGTAAAAAAATGACTTAAAAACTATAGGTCACCAAGCGAATTAAGAAGTTATTGGATTTCAAGGGAGACTACTCTTGTCTAAAATTGCAAAAATGAGGTGTCACTTAAATACCCACAAAAAGGGTATTCGAAATGACTAGGATTACATACATAAGTCTTTATTGTGTTCAATATGTTTTATTCTGTCTAAATGAGTATCAATTTGGGATAATTTAGTGATGATTTTGAAATTTTTAGTAAAACATTCTTTCAAAAGTAGCTGAAATTGCTCTTTTTTCGCAACGTTTCCGATAATAAAAAATATTCCAGCGGTAAGAATTTTTTCTTTTTCGGTATAGACATAGTGCTTGGTCATACCTACAAAATCAAGAAAAGAAAAATATATCAAACCAAGCGTTTTTCTCAGTTATAAGTAAATTTTGGTTTACTTTTTGCCGCTCCGTCCGAAATTGCTTAATTACTTTTATCCATTTTCTTCCTTATAACCAGCTTTAGATAATAAAAAGTGTCGTCTTTTGTGTCCATCTGAAGCGTACTAGCTCATAAAGGCGCCACTTTGCTTTTGTTGCTCCGTTTTCTGATCGCTAACGCCACATGTTGAACGTGTAACAGAAAGCGAAATGTACCATCCGAGTACTATTACACTTTAATTGACCAAACAGAGAAAATGGAAATAACCGAAAAGGGTCTTGTCATTTATCAACCAAACATTAACTTAATGTAATAAACACATTTGCTGAAAAGGCCAATTACTGTAACGTCTTTTTTTTTTCGTTATTCAGGATATGCGCAGTAAGTTGCGCAGTAACAACTGGAGGATCTGTCCTTAACGAAATGAAAAGGATTAAATGAAAATAACAAGAGCTTCGCAAAGCGGCGCATATACGCCCGAGAGGGGCTTGTCAGTAAAATTGGCCATTTGTTCGATTCAAGGGCAGTTAATTCAAACATGAAAAGTTATCAAAAGCTTTTGTTTGCACAACAAGACACCATAGAGATTCATTGTGGCTAGTTTGATTAAATTCTGGTTGAAACTGTAGGAGTTGCACACAGGAGAAAATGGACATTTTTGAGAAAATGGGCATTTTTTCTTAAATTCAAGGGCAGATAATTCAATAACGAAAACAGTTATCTAAATTCCGTAAGTGGTGTGCACAACTAGACACCATGGAGATTCATTGTGGCAAGTTTGATCAAATTCTGATCAAAACTGTAGGAGGAGTTGCGCACACAAGAAAATGGGCATTTTTTTAATTCAAGGGCAGATAATTCAAGAACGAAAAGAGTTAATTAAATTCCGTAAGCGGGATGCACAACTAGACACCATGGAGATTCATTGTGGTAAGTTTGATTAAATTCCGATCAAAACTGTAGGAGGAGTTGCGCACACAAGAAATTGCTAACGGACGGACGGTCAGACAGACGGACAGACTGACGGACGGACGGACGGACGGACTGACAGACGAGCGGGGCCATAACATAATACGACCCTTCGGGCGTATAAAAAGTAAACAGTTTTAAACAAGTAAAAAAATCCCTCCTGCGATAGGGATCAATTTTATCCAGTAACGATTGACGAAATTTCGGACAAACAAAAGTATACTATCGGTGACGAAATTTCGGACAAACAAAAGTATACTATCGGTATATATCTAAAATATCGCAACTACAGTTTGATTGTAACTATAGTTACGAGATTTTATAACAACACCGACAATTATACAAAGATAACGGTACATCCAGCTTATGTTTCGCACAAGATTCATTGCCATTTTGCGGAAATCAAAATAAAATTTGATGAATTTTTTCAGATGTCTGTTTTAGGAGTTTCTTTTTTTAATTTTTGATTTTTATGAAGTATCTAGATGAGTGTATGTTATATGAAAACGTGTTAAACAACATGATTAAAAAAAAAACAAACGAAATTTGGCTAATTTTGGCGAAAGTCTGAAAAGTAACATTCATTCATTAATTAAATGCTGTGTTCAGCAAATTCTCAGTCATTTTGTATTAATAGTTGCACCTGATCATATGAAGATTGTCCATTTCTATTTCATTTATAGAAAAAAGTCAAAAGGAGTTTCTATGATATGAACTGTGACCAAACATGAATGATACTTAAACGAAAACTATCTTTTGCTAAAAAGAATTAAGTACATAATATACTGTACTGGGACGGGTGATTAAAGTGAAATATGGCGTATTGATACTAACAATGTTTATTTGGGGTGGTTTGGGTTGTTAATCAATGCACTGAAGCTCCATATCAAAATGCTGTCAAGTTTTGTTGACCATGTCATTGTCATTGGCCATGTAATCATCAGGTAGAATGTATACCACCCCGGGTCATGTAAATACCATCAAGGAACATCCATTTTAATGGACATGGCTTAGATATTCAGGCCCGTAGGAACAGCGGATTATATAAGGTTGTGGAATAAGCAGCAAGTTGGCCAAAATGCCTAATTTTCCTATTTAACACTGAAAATTTAGAAAAAAAAATCAATTAAGCCCCCTCCCCCAATATTCAGACATTGGCCAGGATAGGTGCTTCAGCTCCCCCTCCCCAATATGAAATTGCTTCCTACGCATCTGAGAGTAATGCTCATACAATTCAAAGACCGAATGGGATTAGAAGAATCAACACCTTTTGTAGTTCGGCATATAGACAGTCTTGTTACAAATGGACGTAGATAATACAGTGCCACAAACAATGAGATTATGTGACAGTGAAGAACCATGAGGATAAATGTATAGGCCTTAAAGTAGAAAAAGATAAGATACATGTAAAACAATCATCATGTGTCTTCTTTACCGCGTCTTTATCCACATCCTGTTTGAACCGGAGGGCATCTCACCAAGCAAAGCAGATCCTATTCCATAGCTTATTCAAATCAAGATTTTTACAAGAATCAGCAATGGTTGATCACTTACGATTTCGTATTCCAAATGCCTTTAATAACATGCCAGAGAGAAAGCTAATCTAGAACCTTAACACCGGGACCCTTACAAAACTGACTGAAATCGTCTAACGTAAATATGTGAGCAAAGTAATACAAATAACACAAAATTCTGTTCCAAGCTCCTTACTTGTATATTTAACAACATTGTCTTACACTATTCAGTATTGGTACTTTATAAAACGCCTAATATTAGGCAAAAACAGTGTCCGTTAAGTTTGTCAGCAGACTGATTCCATGTAGGGAGCAATAAAAAAGGGTAGAAACTCCTATAGAAACGGGTTTACATGTAGGATGTTCATACCAATACCCCTACCAGCATATCTGTCCCCTTCCCCACATACCTGTGGAATAACAAATAATGAAAATTTAGTCTCATGATTTTTGTTTTATTAAATTTTACCTTTGTTTCCATCTAATTTATTTGCTAACATTTTCTCATATAAAACTACATAAAAAGTTTGAATAAAGATTGAAAATATTGAGAAAAAAAGGAAAACTCCAAATATTCCCACTTTTTACCAAATACCAATTTTTTGCCCCAAAATTAAATGAATCGCATCAGAGGGATTCTTTTAGGCCTACTTTTTTTCTAACCCAAAATCCAATTCATTTCATTATGATAATCTAAAATAAGAATTATCCAATCAAAAATCATGCTAAGTTCATATCTATATAAGCCTATACCATGTGATGACCAGTCTGGCTATCCCCCATCCTCTCAACTAAAAATAATCGTAAAAAATAGTTTTTTTTATATTTTTTTTGCTGAATGTTACTTTTTTATTCATCTAATTAATATATATGGTAACATTTCCTGATTCCCGAAAAAAAAAAACAAAAACAAAAAAAAAAAAAAAAAAAAAAAAAAAAAACAAAAAAACAAAAAACAGAAAATTATATCTTTTCCCATTTTTCACAAAAATACCAATTTTTTGCTACAATATCACAGAACTCGCATCAGAGGGATTTTTTTTTACTTTATTTCTTACCTCTTATTCAGTCCTTTCATTATAATAATCTGAAATAGGAATTATTCATTTTTAAAAGCATTCAGTGCTATGTTATATCAATACTTCCCCCCCCCCCCCGCCTATTTGCCCCCCCTTTTTTACTTAAAAAATCATAAAAAATCAGTTTTTACGATTTTTCGCTGAATCTTCCTTTTGTACCAATCTAATTCATACTTGCTACCATTTTTTTTAACTAAAAACTGCATAAGAATTAACAAATCCTGAAAAATTTGAAAATTCCAATTTTTCTCATTTTTCGCCAAAAAACCCATTTTTTACCCAAAATTACTCAAATCGCAACGGAGGGATCGAAGTATATATTTTTTCTGTGAAAAGGTGGGTACTTCCCGAGTACAATAGCATAGGTTTCATTTCTGTTCTAATTTTGTCCAGGTCAAAGTGTATATTTACTAGCCTAATAGACATTGTATGTTAATAAGAATGTTATATATTTTATGTAAGAGAATGTTCTTGTTTAATAGACTTTAGTATCTGTTACCAAAATTCAACCGCTTTGGCCACACAGCACTTGACGCCTTTTGACTGAAACTGAAACTGTTTGATTTACTTTTAAAACGCCTAATTTTACGCAAAGCATATTCACTGGCGTTGTACAAAAGTAAAATGTGCTAAAATAAATATGTAAAAGGATACATAAAGGATACGCATGTAGCACGTTTAGTTGAACAGAGCGTCGAAGTCTTTAAAAACATGGTTTTCAAGCCTTTCTTGAAAGAATCAAAAGTGCTGGATTGTCGTAGATCCTGTGGGAGCTGTTCCATAGTTTTGGGCCTGCTGTTTTAAAATACTGTAACAACCTGCAGATGAGCTAGTGGATCTCAAATTTCGCTTTGGCGGCAGTGGTTTGGTAAACAACTCGGTCAAATAAGTCGGAGCGCGTCCCTTGGAACATGACAGAATTTTGAACTCAATCCTTGCTTTGATAGGGAGCCAATGTAGGTCATAGAGTGCTTGTTTACTACTGTCATATTTGTTTCGCCTTAAAACGAGCTTTGCACACATGTTTTGAATCCTTTGCATTTTTCGGATGACGGTTTGAAAAGCACCATAGAGAATCCCATTACAATAGTCTAAGTGAGAGATCGCAAGCGATAGAACGAGAATTTCTGTTGCGTCTTCAGTAAGATATTTTCGTATGCTTTTTATTCTTAGATAGTTGAACATTGCAGTTTGGCATTTTTTCTTAACATGTTCGCTGAAGGTTAAATGTTCGTCTAAGAAGGCACCAAGATATCTTATGCACTTAACAGACTTGACATGGTCACCAGCAATATTGATTTCATTTGTTGTACACTTTTGTAGTTGTTGTTTGCTACCGAAAGTAATGAATTCAGTTTTTGAAGTGTTCATTTTTAGTTTATTTTGTTTCATCCAGTCATTAATTGTCACAGCACAACTTTCTAATTCTTCTACTCCCAACAAGATAAAAGCTTTGGAAAACATAGTGGAAAATAAAGACATTACAATAGTAATTTCTTTATTTCCCACAATGTTTTCTATCCCAAAAGACATAAGAAAGTAGAATTTCAAACACTCGACATTGTCGTCCGCAACATCGTTAACACTTTCCCTAACGGATTTTTTTTAGACTTTTCCAATTTAAAATATGCTGCAGACAACATAATGAATGTTAATCAATGTTGGATTTGTGTACAGTATAGCTCATAAAATATTGAGGCAAAAAAGGAGAAAGTTGTGATTATCAGTACTTTCTTCTTTTGCCTCGACGTTTTCCCAAAGCTCATCTATTAAGTACGCGAAAACCAGGTCTTGTTTGGGAAAGGGTTAAACCTTGTCGTCTATGGCATATGCGAGCTACGATTAGCCCACCTTTCGTTGTTTGGGAAAAAGGTAGGCATAGTTCTGGTTTATGAAATACATGTATAATGTGTTCAACGTTTCTGTTTTGTGAAAAAGCCATTTCTTGCAGGATGAGTGTGGTTTTGTATTTGGTAATCCGAGTCTTCTCTGATGAAAATACGCTCTTCGATATTTGGATGTGGCTATTTACGTAAATAGTGAAATCTTAATATCAAAGAGCGAATTTCCATCAGAGAAGACTCGCACGTGTGTGTGTGTGTGTGCGTGCGTGTGTGTGTGTGTGTGAGAGAGGAACGACTTTGGCCTATAGCAAAGTAATGTGTTCTGTATCCATTGACTACCGGGTATGTTCTTTGTACTTGTCAGAATTAAAAAAAAAAAAAATGTATGTTCTGTTGACTTTGGACAAGCGTCTGGGGATGGGTTAATTATGAAATAATAACAAGTTTAGCGGTCTTTATTGCCAATAAAAACCGATGTGCGGCGGACTACATGTGTAGGTAAAAACCGAGGCGCAAAGCGCCGAGGTATTTGCCTTAACATGTAGTCCAGAGCACAGAGGTTTTTATTGCGCAATAAAGACCGCTAAACTTGTTATTATCTCCATTATAACACTCTAAATAACAAAAACGCACATTCGAAATGTGCTATTTGTGAAAATTCTGCCATGAACTAGTTTTCGGCGTAGGAAACGCAGTGACGTCATTGATGACGTCATTTGACGTTACCTTGACGCCACGTGACGTTTTGACGCATACACAAAGCATAATTATTGTAAAAACAAGAGCCGTCAGAGACGGACAATGCTCCCCGATTAAGGCATTGTCACAATAAATGTATGCCATGCAGAGCTAAGATTAAGCTAACAAACGTTAAGCCCCCTTTTTCCATGACATACTTTTTATACGCAAATTTAAAGTAGTTTATTGTCAAGGGCATCTGATTTGCTACTCAAATATGAAATTACATCAAATTCTGACAATTAGACTATGAGAAATTAGAGAAAAAGTGTATTTGACCTTAAGTCCCCTTTTCCCATGACGAGGCCTCAAATCCAAAAACTGGGAAAAGTACATCGGCATTATGTCATAGGGAGTTCACATAGTAAGTTTCATTTGATTTGGCCAAAGGGTTATAGAGAAATCGCTTCGGACGGACAGACGGACGGACAGACGGAAAGACGGACGGACGGACAGACGAAGCGGCGACTATATGCTCTCCCTTCGGGGAGCATAATAAAACCCGATGCAGTTCTTCTTTCGTGATATATGGATTTTACGGAAACGTGATATAATCAACCACATTGACCACAAACATTGAAATGAGCCGTGGTCTGGAAAAACGTCCTTTAAGGCTTTTGAGCCCAACATGGTTCAAGACCAGCCTGCGTATACACGCAGTCTGATCATGAAGTATGTTGTTCTCCAATAGCTTCTTGATTTCCGGCAGCAACCTTGAGACATCAACATAGATCCCATTCAGGTTGCACTTAGGCACAGGTTGATCTCAAAACTTGGTTGTATGAAATGCTATAAGGGACCTTTTTCCAGATCCTGGCTCAAATGAATTTCACACTAGGTCCACGATTGATGCTGTGAGTGAACAAAAACTAATAATAAAGGTGACAAACAACCAGCAGGCAAAAATCATTTTAAACAAATCTGTGAAAAAACAAGACCAACGACAAACCTTAATTAACTAGTGCGTTTTAAATAGATCTTTCACTAACAAGGCAAATATCCGTCTGATACCCGTCTAAAAACGATGTATAACTAGGGCCGACTTCCAATCAGACGATAGCTCGAGCCATTAGTAACCATCATTGGGAACCAGCGCTGTTCTGTCTACTAGTATTGAATTCCTCCCCGTCCTGAGTCAGCCAATCAAAATCTCTGTTTACCCCGACACTGATTGGTTCGCTGTTATCCGTGGAGTTCCGAATGACGTAATGGCTTGGATGGCCTGACCTCACTTTTCCCGGTGGTCGGACCATAGCTCGCACTATTCCTGTTTGGTTGGAGCTATAGCTGCGGAAATGACGTCAATAGTTTGCACTATCGGTGTTCGGTTGGAGCTATCATCGAGCTATCGTCTGACTCGAAGTCGGCCTATTTAGCATTGTCCGAGGTGTTCCAAATGCAATAACTCAAGCTATAGTCCCAATCGAAGTCGGCCAAAATATCAAGGTCACTAGGTCAAAGGTCATGGTCTCAAGGTCAAGACAGGAGGCATCCATCTGTGAAACATAAAGGATAATTATGTCTGGGATAGTGCCTAAGATATAGAGCAGGTTAAAAGATTTTGAATGAAAGTATGTCAAATTCCAAGGTCACAAGGCAAAAATTCATGGTCCCAAACGATAGGTCTTGGCAGGAGGTATCCATATGTGAAAAATCTCTATCTTAAATAGAGCATGAGATATAAGCTAACTTTAAGTTTTCGAAAAGTATGTCAAACTACAAGGTCAAGGTCTCAAGGACAAAGGTCGCAAGTCAAAGATGGAGGGAAGTACCCACATCACGGTGTATAATCATATAACTCAGAATTTCAGATACTTCTCATTATTTTTGTTAATACTTGACCAATTTGAAATCAGTTTGAAACAGAGAAGGTGGAAAAATGCCAGACATGAGCTGGGCGTAGTGGATTTTTGAAAAATCAACTGATAAAAAAGTTATTGAAGATCAACCAAAATTTTGGTTGATCTTCAATAACTTTTTTATCAGCTGATTTTTCAAAAATTCACCACGTCTATCTAATATGTGACGTCTGTCCGCTTTCTCTGCTCCAATTTGAATTCAAATTGGTCCCGTATTAACAAAATTACATGTATTGAATATTTTCTGTAATTGTTGTATCAGGTGATTATACACTGTGAACATTCTCTGCAAATAGAGCACCAGAAACAGGCCAGTTTTTGTCTATAGATTCGACCCTTTCCAAACGACGGAAATCTAGGCTGGTACTATTCAGATGGTGCTTTAGACAGCATAATTGATGTTAATAAAGACATGATTTGTGTAGAATAGAGCCCAGAAAATATTGAGGCAAAAGCAGAAAATGCTGATTATCAGCATTTTCTTCTTTTGTCTCAATGTTTTCCCTTGGGACGTCAAAACCTGATATGAGGCGCGTTCTTTAGAGCGAGATTTTTTAAGATTTTTTAATGTGTTTTTGATACAGCGTTTTTAAGACCAAGATTATAAACAAGGTGTTCCGAATGTTCCATACTTCATACAAATGACGTCATTATGACATCATTTGTATGAAGTACGGAGCATTCGAAACTCCACGGTTTTTGAATCATAGAGCATACAGAACAACTCGGTCAATTCTCTCCCATATAGATTCTACAGAGTTTACAGAGGTGTTCCGAAAGAAGTATAGAGCAATGGCGGCTCCCAGAGATCGTCTTAAAAATCTTCCTCAGAAGAACGCTTTATCCTAAAACATCTTAAGAAATCTCAAGATATCTCAAGAAATCTCGCTCTAAAGAACGCAACTCAGGTCTTGTTTGGGAAAGGGTTTACCGACACCGTCACGCTGACGCCAATCACACAAGGCCTGTGACATTAGCTGCCTGAAAGTTTCAGATCCCTAAAAAGGATAATTGAAACACTCAAAAACAAATTTCTGTACATTTATTTACAAAAGCATTAGAATCTATAAAACAACAATTTATCTTTAACAAACATTACAATATCATGAATTTTAACATGGTCAACGCTAGGGTGATCAATAGCCTCCCTTCAGTCAATTTTACATTAATGAAAGGAATCAGATAAGCAACTGAAAAGTGCCAATATCTATTTTCTAATAATGCTAAAATTAAAGCAACAGATAGGAGATAGGAGATATTTCAAATCTAAACCCTATGTTGTGGGTGCTCATTGGAATCGTCTCGATGAGACAATTCCAATGAGTACTCACAACATAGGGTTTGGTGAACAGTTAATGAAATACATGTATTGAATTTCGAAAAGCCATCACCTCCTCTTATCTGTAGCTCTAATCTAAGCCTTACAGGCTTTCCTTCTCATGCTGGGTTGATATTTCATTATTGTCATGTTCTGAACATCATTTCACAATTCCTTTAAGTCTTTTGAGCCAAACATAGTTCAAGACCAGTCTGCGTATACATGCAGTCTGATCATGAACCATGTTGGTCTCCAACAGCTTCTTCCTGACCTGTAGTCTCCAAGAGACAGCACCATCGATCCCGGCCAGACTTCACTTAGGCACAGGCTGATCGTGAAACACAGCTTTATCAAATGCTATAAGGGACCTCTTTCCAGATCCTGGCTCAAACAATGTCAAACACTTTTTGAGTATGTCATCACTTTCAGACAATCCTTTACATTAATGAGGGGAATCAGATAAGCAAATGAAAATCGCAAATATATTCCTGTCCAATAGTGCTATTGCCCAATCAGATTAAAATCTGATGTTAAGTTACAGTTACATAATCTGACAGGCACCAATTAGGTGATTGTCTATGACTCTGGGCAAACTAAAATCAGTAATATTTACTCTAACCAATTAAGTCTCTTGTTATATATAATTTTTTATAACAATCACGTGCAAACACATGGTTCTGCACTGAAATGTGATATTGTCTTGGCCTAACTTTCAATTTTAATCACGTTCAGAAGCTTGAAGAGCTTTAAAGGTTTAGTTGATTGGTCAGAAGAAAAGGTCATTGAAGATGAACCCTTACTGGTGTCTGTCAGAAGTTACTGTAAATTAGCACCAGATTGGAATCAAATTGTGCTATGTCAATGGTCTAACTTTCAGACATTTCTTCACCTGCACAGTTGATATGTCTTTACTGTCATGTTCTGAGCATTATTTCATATATTGTCAAACACTTTTTGAATATGTCATCACTTTCAGTCAATCTTAACATTGATGAAAGGAATTAGATAAGCAAATTTTAAGAGTTGCTTAATATCCTTCTTTCCAATAGTGCTATCAGAATAACAGATAAGAGGGTGTAGGGAGTGAAACCATTCTAAATTTGTTATTTCAAATCTAAACGCTATGTTGTGGGTACTCATTTGAATCGTCTTGATGAGTCGATTCCAATTAGTACCCATAACATAGGGTTTGATTCACAATAAATGAAATATAGCATTTTGAAACCCCCCTTTTATCTGTAGCTCTGTTGCTATGTCAATGGTCTAACTTTCAGACATGTCTTCTCCTGCTGCATTGATATTTCTTTACTGTCATGTTGATGGTGGGACTTTCTGAGCATCATTTCTTATATTGTTTATCAGATCTTGATTTATTAGGAATATAAACCTTAAACACGATATCTGAAATGAAAGGAAGATAATCATTAATACAAAAATTTAACAAGACAGGTCACAATTTTCTTCTCCAGCTAGGATGATGCATCTTTACCATGATGTTGATGTACTTCTTTACTGTCAAAATGATGGTGGCACTTTCTGAGCATCATTTCTTATATTGTTTATCAGATCTTGATTTATTAGGAATATAAACCTCAAACATGATATCTGAAATGAAAGGGAGATAATCATAAATATATATTTAACAAGACAGGCCACATTTTTCTTCTGTTAGGTGTATTTATTTCCCATTAAGTTGATGGTGGCACTTTCTGAGCATCATTTCTTATATTGTTTATCAGATCTTGATTTATCAGGAATATAAACCTTAAACACGATATCTGAAATGAAAGGAAGATAATCTTAAATATAAATTTAACGAGACAGGTCACATTTTTCTTCTCATGCTGGGTGTATTTCTTTACTGTCACGTTGAAGGTGGGACTTTCTGAGCATTGTTTCTTATATTGTTTATCAGATCTTGATTTATTAGGAATATAAAACGTAAACACGATATCTGAAATGAAAGAGAAATCATTTAATTAAGTCTTATTTACTTTAATTTGTTAACTTCGATTTTTTTTTTCAGTCTTATCAAGATAAAGCTGACTTATCTACATACTTTAAGGGGCATCAATAGGGCCTCATCTTAGAAAGCTTTATGAAAACATTGGAACAGAGCCTAGAACCATTACTATGCCATTCACTTGATACATTACTAAACTGCAAAGATATTGCAGATGGCAAGATGTTGCAGACCACAATTTCAAGTCTTTCTGGGTAGAGAACATTGTGGACAAAAAGAAATTGCTTGTCACAAGAAATTTCTTCATTGTTTGCAATGTTTTCCCAAGACTTAATCATGTGGAGCATCAAAAATTTTCATTAAATGGGAATGGTTTAGAATATATTGGTAAAACATGTAAAAAAGATAGTGATGTATGCTCTTGTTTACAACTTAAAAACCAATCAAATCTTTGAATTGAACCGATTATACTGCGCATAAGATATACAAATAAGTTAATTGGTTAAAATAGGTAAACATGTGGCTCTGTCACTTTCTCTTCTGGCGTTAGCATTATAGATAACATACCTCTACAACTTGAGTTATTATTTAGCCTCTATTTAATCCCCTGCAATGTTGGTTTACCATCTATATATATTGGCCGCTTTCCTTCATTGGCTATGTAAGAATCCCCACTACTTTGTAATTTAACAACCCCTTGTATTCTTGAGATTTTAGACATGTCCAAATTCAAAGAGTTGCAGATAATAATTTTTCAAGTGGACAACGGACATCTTTAAGTCTTTCATGGTTACTGGTAGAAAACATTTTGGAAAATGAAGAAATTGCTTGTCAAAACGCCATTCATCTTCATGGGCTATAAAATATCGTCATTACATGGAGATGGGTAAAATATACAAACCTCTACGACTGAGTTTATTCTTGAATCTCTGTTTATTCCCCTGCTGTATTGATTTACCATATATTTATATTAGCTATATGAAAGTCCCCATTACTTTGTGATTCAATGGCCCAGTGTTTTCGTGAGATTCTAGAACTGTCCAAATTTGATGTGTTGCAAATAAAAATATCAAGCAGATATCTTTGTCTTCTCCTGGTAAAAAAAAAAAGATTTTGGGAAACAAAGAAATTGCTTGTCATAAGCAATTTCTTCATTTTCCAAAACGTTTTTAACACCATTCATCTTATGGGCTATTAAAAATCGTCATTACATGGAAATGGGTCAAAATATACATACCTCTACAACTGAGTTATTATTTAGCCTCTGTTTATTCCCCTGCAATATTGGTTTACCATCTATATATATTGGCCGCTTTCCCTCGTTGGCTATATAAAAGTCCCCATTACTCCTTAACTTAATGGCACCTTGTTTTCTTGAGATTTTCCATGCAGGCCCTTCTAGTGACAGATCCACATCAATTTGATTATCTTTGGTGGCTCTCCCTAATGTTATCTGAAAATGGTTAAAAACAAGATGAGTTGGTGAAACACAAATGCCCCCGAAATGGCCATTTTTGTAAAATTTTAAGTTTTCGTAGAGTAAAGGGTTGATAAGGGTTATGAGATGACCTTGAGGAAGGTCACCTTGCATGGAACAGATAAATATCATTGAAAGGAAGTTGCATATCAAATTTGAGCTTTGTATATCAAATACTTCTGGAGAAAAGGCAAATGTTAAGTTTTTGGACAGACAGATAGACAGACGGACACAAGTAAAACAATATGCCCCCAATCTCTCGATACGGGGGCACAAAAATAAAATTTTATTACTCAAACCACAAAATTTATGGTGATTAAAATTGAAAGATGTTGCAGACCACAATCCAAGTGAATGAAATATATTCTTTGGTCTTTTTTCGTAGAAAAGATAGTGGCAAATGAGTTAAACTGAAATTGCTTGTCACAAGCAAATTTCTTCATTTTTCACCATGTCTTCAAAAGCATTTCTAGGGAGTCAAAGAGAGTCAAAATGAGGGAATGTGTTAAAGTTTCCCCAAATGAAACATGTGTATATGAAGGCATTTTAAATTTGTTATTTCAAATCCAAACCCTATGTTGAAGGTATTCATTTGAATGGTCTCAATGAGACAATTTCAGAACAAAACAGATGATTTTATCAAAAATAAATTATATATGGCTCTATAAAAAGCTTTTAGCCCCTCTTATCTAGCTCTATGACTGGTCACAAATATCCAAGTAGTCTGCCATGTTTGATTTTCAGGATAAGGAGGACCGATCTTTATAAATGTTCCACAATACAATTCTTACTACTTAACCCTTTCCTAAACAAGAAAATTTCAAAGATTGTTCCAATTTCAAAGATGCTACAGACAACAAAAAATATACTGGTTAGGATAGAATTTACACGCAAAATAGCACAAAGAATATTGTAGACAAGAACTGAAAATCCTCCTGATTATCAACATTTACCTCTTTTGACCCAATGCACCCAAAACCTTTTCTATCGGGGCATCATAAGCAAGTCTAATTTGGGAAAGGGTTGAGCAAGACCAAACAAAAACTGTCACAGATTGGTCTTATACTCAAAACCCCACAAATTAACCCTTTCCCAAACAACAAAACTTTGGGTTGGTCAAATTTGAATGCTGCAGCTGTCGATAGAATAGATGATGATCAAAGTCAAATTTGTAAGAATTATAGCAAAGAAAATATTGAGGCAAAAGGAGAAACTGCTGGTTATCAGCAGTTTCTTCTTTTGTCTCAATGTTTTCCTCAGCCTTTTCTATTCGGGACATCAAAAACAGGTCTTGTTAGGGAAAGGGTTAAGTCAAATAATCTCCCTTGGTTGACTTCACGGAGCTAAGAAATTACTTCATGCCAATGATCGTGTCATTTTGATCTTTCATGTAAATTTTCATCCGAATCCATCCAGTCATTTGGGAGAAGTTGCACTCATGAGAAATACAGACGGGTGGACAGATAGACAGGCAGACAGACAGACAAATTGATTCCTATAAAGCCCCCACCCCCATCTTTATTGGGGGGAAGCTTTAACCCATTACCACACAGTGACTCTTTTTGACTCTCCACAAGATAATAGCTTTGGAAAACATTGTGGGAAATGAAGAAATTGCTTGTGACAAGCAATTTCTTCATTTCCCAAGATGTTTTCTATGTAAAATGACCACAAAAAGGAAATTTTCATTCACTGGAAATCGTTGCATCACCTTTGAATTTGGACTAGTCTAAAATTTTGCCATTTGGTAATGGGTTAATCAAAGCAAAGATGAATTTACCTCTCTTGATCTCATCAGGTACCTAACCAATCTACCTCTCAATACAGCCAGCGTTTGATTATCAAAGTCAGGTGGGCTGATACCTGTTAAGTGAAAAATATCTAAATGAATATTTTTTGCCATCAATACAGTTCTAAAAACATTTCCTATCATTATTCTTAAATCATTGCTAGAAGAAATCTATGTAATCAGAAACAATTTTACCCATTCCTAAACAACAAAATATTAGGGTTGTCAAAAGTTGAAAAGTGCTGCTGAAGACAAAATGGATGTTGCTAAGCATAGAATTTGTGTACAATATAACATGTAAAACATTGAGACAAAAGGAGAAAATGCTGCTTATCAGCATTTTTTCTTTGTCTCAATATTTTCCCTAGCCTTTTTCTTAATGGACGTCAAAATCAGGTTTAGTTTTAGGAAAGAGTTAATGGGTATTTTTGTCACCCATACAGTTCTGTAAATCATTTTTAATTATCATTCTTAAATAATTGCATGAAATCTTGATTCCCTTATTGAGGAAAAAGGGGGAAACACTGGTTATCAGTGTTTTCTTCCGTCACCTACAATATTTCTAAGCAGTCTTAAACCAAGTTTCTTTGAGAAAATGTAAAACATATTTAATACACCACGACATAAGAAGACTGTTGAAGCAATGTAGTAACATGAAGACCTGTATTGGCTTTAGTTAAAGAGTTATATATCAAGATTTCTTTTAGTCTCATAAGCTACATCCCCTCATGCCCTATTTTCTGAGAAATCAAAATTTCAATAATAAGATTTTCAAAATAGTCACTCAACAATCATTCCTGAAAAGTTTGATGTCAACTGGCCTGATGGATAGAAAGAAGTCTTCATACCTGTAACAGTGTCGACCAACACCTGCCATTTTGGTAGTTCTTGTTCAAGATGTCGGATCTCTTTTTTGTTTCTTCTGTTTCATCAAGCTTAACACCCTGCTAATTCACTTGAAATTCTTGTCTGGAAAATCTTTGAATTTGGACTAGTCTAAAATTCCAAGATGTTGCAGATGACAATTTAATGAGAATCATTTCGGGTAGAAAACATTGTGTGAAATGAAGAAATTGCTTGTCACAAGCAATTTTTTCATTTTTCACGATGTTTTCATACGTCATAATTTCATTGGGAGTCAAAAACAGTCATTTTTTTATAATGGGTAAATGGATTCTAGATTTAACTCATACCTGTAACACTGTCGACCAACACCTGCCATTTTGGTAATTCTTGTTCAAGATGTCGTATCTCTTTTTTGTTTCTTCTGTCACTAATTGACAACTCTGTAAAAATAATAATAACCTAAGAGTTTTATATTAACCCTTTCCCAAATAAGATCAGGTTTTTATGTTTCCAGCAGAGTGAACTTCGATAAGTATTGAAGGAAAGGAAGAAATTACAGACATGAGATTAAACAAGTCAAATTAAATGAAATATTGTTATATTTTCAATTACAATTTTATTTATACATTTCAGGCCTCCAGCCTATTGCACATATATATTACAAACAAGTTACATAATCATGTGTACAGTGATGGTTAAATTTACACAATAATGTAATGACACAAGGTTACAAGATAAAAATTTGTCGAAATATTGTTATAAGGACTGCGATATTACAATTTTTAAATGGATTCCTGTCGTTTCTTATACCAGTCCTACCCGAACATCATTACAAATCCTCCAGCTGCTTGCCCACATAAATTTACGATTAACCAATTACCAAACGGCAATTATTTGGACTTGTCAAAATTCAAAGATGTTGCAGTCAACAATTTAAAGTGAATGATTTTTTCATATTTTTGGTATTTTTGTTTGGAAAATATTGTGGGAAATGAAGAAATTGCTTGTCACAAGCAATTTCTCCATTTTCCACAATGTTTTCCAAAGCCACTAGAATATCACTGAAAGTGATCATACCCCCCAAAAGCGCAGTTTTTGTGCATTTTGAGAAATTGATTTCATTTGAACTGTGAGCTGATCAATTGGGAAATAGAGCGAACAAAAAATTAACAGATCAAACAACAAATTTAACAATCCACAAGCCCCGCCCTGCCATGCCCATATTTTTCAATAAAAAAAAAACTCACAACCGTGCATTGAAGACAGTCAATCAAGGAACATTCCTGTACGATTTGGTTCAAATTTACTGTAAAATTGCTTTTTTCTCATGATTTCGTTAAGTCTGATAAGCCCTACCTTGCCATTACCACATTTTTTGCAAATCAAAAATTCACAAACAAATTTCGAAATAAGTCCCCCTATGAACATTCCTGCCAATTTTCATAAAAAAATCGCCGAATCAAAAATTCACGAACAAGTTTCGAAAAGAGTCACCCAAGGAACATTCCTGCCAAGTTTGGTAAGAATTGGCTCATTAGTTAAGGAGGAGAAGATTTTTGAAGAATTATCTGACGATTTCTCAAAATCGGATAAGGCCCGCCCTGCCACGCCCACGATTTTTGGCGAATCAAATATTCATGAACATGCATTGAAAACAATCACTCAAGGGACATCAGTGCCAACTTAAGTTCAAAATGGTCAAAGAATTAATTTTGAATGATTTTTCACATGATTTCTTCAAGTCCGATAAGCCCTGCCCTGCCACGCCAACAATTTTTGACAAATCAAAAATTTACGAACAAATTTTAAAAAGAGTCACCCAAGTAACATTACAAGTTAGGTAAGAATTGGCTCAGTGGTTAAGGAGGAGAAGATTTTTGAAGAATTATCTGACTATTTCCCGAAATCGGATAAGCCCCACCCTGCCACGCCCTCATTTTTTGACGAATCAAAAATTCATAAACATGCATTGAATACAATCACAAAAGGGGCATTTGTGCCAAGTTAAATTCACAAAGGACAAATAATTGATTTTTAAAGATTTTTCACATGATTTCTCTCAGTCTGATAAGCCCCACCCAGCCACGCCCACAATTTTTGAAGAATCAAAAATTCACGAACAAGTTTTGACAAGAGTTACCCAAGGAACATTCCTGCCAAGTTTAGTAAGAATTGACTCTGTGGTTCAGGAGGAGAAGATTTTTGAAGAATTATTTAACGATTTCTCGAAGTCGGATAAGCCCCGCCCTGCCACGCCCTCATTTTTTGACGAATGAAAAAATCATGAACATACATTGAATACAATCACTCAAGGGTCAATCCTGCCAAGTATGGTTCAAATTTGCCTGATAATTGATTTTTAACCCATTACCACACAGTGACTCCTTTTGACTCCTCACAATATAATGGCTTTAGAAAACATCGTGGAAAATGAAGAAATTGCTTGTGACAAGCAATTTCTTCATTTCCCACAACGCTTTCTATCCAAAGAGCTATAAAATTTCGAAATATCATCACATTGAAACGTCGTCTGCAACTTCTTTCAAATTGGACTGCCCTAAAATTGTGTCGTTTGGTAATGGGTTAAAGATTTTTCACATGATTTCTCTAAGTCCGATAAGCCCCGCCCTGCCACGCCCACAATTTTTGACGAATCAAAAATTCACGAACAAGTTTTGAGAAGGGTCACCCAAGGAACATTCCTGCCAAGTTTAGTAAGAATTGGCTCCGTGGTTCAGGAGGAGAAGATTTTTGAAGAATTATTGAACAATTTCTTGAAGTCGGATAAGCCCCGCCCTGCCACGCCCTCATTTTTTGACGAATGAAAAAATCATGAACATACATTGAATACAATCACTCAAGGGTCAATCCTGCCAAGTATGGTTCAAATTGGCCTGATAATTGATTTTTTAAAGATTTTTCACATGATTTCTCTAAGTCCGATAAGCCCCGCCCTGCCAAGCACACAATTTTTGACGAATCAAAAATTCACGAACAAATTTTTACAAGAATCACCCAAGGAACATTCCTGCCAAGTTTGTTAAGAATTGGCTCTGTGGTTCAGGAGGAGAAGATTTTCGAAGAATTATTTAACGATTTCTTGAAGTCGGATAAGCCCCGCCCTGCCACGCCCTCATTTTTTGACGAATGAAAAAATCATGAACATACATTGAAAACAATCACTCAAAGGTCAATCCTGCCAAGTATGGTTCAAATTGGCCTGATAATTGATTTTTTAAAGATTTTTCACATGATTTCTCTAAGTCCGATAAGCCCCGCCCTGCCACGCCCACAATTTTTGACGAATCAAAAATTCACGAACAAGTTTTGAGAAGGGTTACCCAAGGAACATTTCTGCCAAGTTTGAAAAGAATTGGCCCAGTGGTTGAGGAGGAGAAGATTTTTGAAGAAATTCCTAATGATTTCTTTAAGTCTGATAAGCCCCGCCCTGCCACGCCCACAATTTTTGACGAATCAAAAATTCATGAACAAGTTTTGAAAAGGGTCATCCAAGGAACATTTCTGCCAAGTTTGGAAAGAATTGGCCTAGTGGTTGAGGAGGAGAAGATTTTTGAAGAATTCCCTAATGATTTTTTTAAGTCTGATAAGCCCCGCCCTGCCACGCCCACAATTTTTGACGAATCAAAAATTCATGAACAAATTTTGAAAAGGGTCACCTAAGGAACATTTCTGCCAAGTTTGGAAAGAATTGACCCAGTGGTTGAGGAGGAGAAGATTTTTGAAGAATTTCATAATGATTTCTTTAAGTCTGATAAGCCCTGCCCTGCCACGCCCAAAATTTTTGACGAATCAAAAATTCACGAACAAGTTTTGAAAAGGGTCACCCAAGGAAAATTCCTGCCAAGTTTGGTAAGAATTGGCCCAGTGGTTATGGAGAAGAAGATTTTTGAAGAATTATCTAACGATTTCTCGAAGTCTGATAAGCCAATTTTCAACAAAGGGCCATAACTCAGTAAAAAATCTATGAACCATGACCAAAATTTCATGTGCACATATTTGAGAGCTATCAAGCATGCCTGTAAAGTTTCAATGAAATCCATCAAATATTTACAGAGAAATTGAATGGACAAGAAAATTCACTCAAGGGCCATAACTCTGTGACAAATCAATGGACCGTAACCAAAATGTGATATACACAATGGCACTTGGTAATGAGCTCACATGTAAAGTTTGAATAAAATTGGGTCAGCAGTTTAGGAGTAATAGAGTGGACAAAAAACCAACAGACGGACCAACAGACAGACCAACAGACCAACAGACAGACAGACAAGCTGACTCCTATATACCCCCCAAATTGAATTTGGGGGGTATAATTATCTTGTGGAGAGTCAAAAGGAGTCACTGTGTGGTAATGTGTTAACAAACCATTGATGGAAGACAAATTTGTCTGAAAGGATATTCGCCACTGCCAAGGATCAAACCCTGGACCTCATGAAAGAGAGTCCAATGTACTACCAACTGCAACCAGACAGACATCTGAGGCGCGTTCTTTAGAGCAAGATTTTTTAAAGATTTCATTAGATGTTTTAGATAAAGCGTTTTTAAGAACTAGATTCTGACTGAGGTTTTCTAAATGCTCCATACTTCATACAAATGATGTCATGGTGACATCGTTTGTATGAAGTATGGAGCATCGCCATAGTACCATGGAGCATTCGGAACAACTCTGTCAATTCTCTTTTCTATTGTTTCTACAGAGTTAACCCAGATGTTCCCCATGAAGTATAGGGTAATGGTGCCTCCCATTGAGCGTCTTAAAAATCTTGCTCTAAAGAACGCTTTACCCTAAAATATCTTAAGAAATATCAAGATATCTGAAGAAATCTCGCTCTAAAGAACGGGCCTCTGAACACTTACCATGCTCAACCACATCGTCTTTAGCGTCTCTGAAATTTGATAAATAAGACAATTGTAAATTGACCCATTCACACACATTCATGCTTTTAGAAACCAGACAACAAATAGGCTTGGGGAAAAACATTGTGGAAAACAATTTCTGATTTCTTCATTATCCACAATATTTTCTAACCAAAAATGGAAGAACTTTTAATTCTCATCAGCTATAACAGTGGCAGATCCAGAAGGGGTTCGGGTTTCAATGAACCCTCTCTGCAGACTTATTTCATTTTCATGCAGAAATTCAGTAAAAATTGAGTAATGTGTACTAGGAAAACGGACCCTCACATTTGTATGTCGAAACTGATGAACAGAAATCCAGGATTCGCCACAGTGCAATAACAGTATTTTTTAATGTAGCCGACAATATACTATCTTATAAAGAAGTCGCTTGTTTTTGTAATATATTAACCCTTTCCTGAATAAGACCAGATTTTGACTTCCCTAACACATAAAGCCATGGAAACTTTTGAGACAAAAGAAGAAAATGCTGATGAACAGCATTTTCTTCTTTTGTCTCAAAAGTTTCTGTGCTATAACATACACAAATTTCAGTTGTATGAACTTCCATTTTATCTTACGTAGCAGTTCTAGAAGTGGACCACACTGAAATGTCATTGTCTTTGACCTACATCAAACTTCATCTGTGAGTAGGTCTCATCATAAGAGCAATTCAACTCATAATCACCTCTAGGCATAGGCTGGTCTATTGACATAAATATTCAACCGTATCTCAAACAAGACAGGGTTTGGACGTCCCTAACAGAAATGGCTTGGGAAAACATTGAGGCAAAAGAAGAAAATGCTGATAACCAGCATTTTCTACTTTTGCCTCAATATTTTCTGTGCTGTTATGTACACAAATTAGAGTTGTTTTAACTACTGTTTTATCTTACAAAGCAGTTCTTGAAGTGGGCCACCATAAATTTTTGCCGTTTGTGAAAAACTCACTTTAAATCTTCATCTGTAAGTAGGTCTTCAGCGTCAGAGAAATTCAACACATGGTCACCTCTAGGCATGGGCTGAACTGTTGACATAATTTAAACAAAGAAATCATACACAAAACAACTAGTAGTAGTACAAAGCTACAGAGAAGTGGAAGTGAATGCTTTTCAAAATGCAATATTTCGTTAGATTTTCATTAAATTGGTTGAGACGATTTAAATGGTACCCACAACATAGGGTTTAGTTTTGAAATGAAAAATTTAAGGTATCCAAAGCCTCAAAAGCACCATAGAGCCAGAGGTGAAATTTGATAAGTGCGAATAATTGCTAAACTGTGTCACATTTTCATTCCAAATACAAACATATATTAGCATTTTGTACGGTTTAGAATTTCCAATTAATGCATACTTATGGAAATATTCGACAAAAATGTTCAAAATTACCTCCCTTGCATATGAATATAGAGTAAAATAATATTTGTAAACTATTTTCTTCTTGAAGCATAATCTTGAAATCTGGCGCGGTGAATGAACTTATGTGAAGTGTATTTACAAGTGTGTGTTTGATGCATTTCGTAAGGCTAGAAAGTGGTGATTTTTTTCAGGGTCTGTAAACCTTAAAATGTATTCATCCCCTGTTATCAGTAGCTCTTCTACATGTATACCAAGACTGCCTGTAACTTATAGGGAACACATTGTGAAGTCCCTGGCATTTCCCTTCTTATTCTCTTATGTTTAAAATAAGATATATCAAGTTGATTAGAGTAAGATGTTAGAAACATTGTTCATATTTTCTTGGTCCCGTACATATTTGTTTGCAACCTAATGAAGTATTTCTTGTGCAACACATATAAGAGTAACATTTTTTTTAACCTTTCTTACCACAGTCTACAATAATTAAGGCAATGTTTGTCTTTGTTTGTCTTTATGTGGAAATGAATTCTTTGTATGTAGGACAAATTGACCAAACGCCAATCGACAGATCGCTCTGCCCAACATAGAATTTAATACAAACAATGGACATGTGCTCGTTTATAGGGAACGGTTAATCGTGAAGTAAATTCGGGCAAACAAAATAGTATTTCGTAGGTGTTGTTATAAAATTTCGTAACTATGTCTTAATTTAAGCCGCAGTTACGAGATTTTATAACAACACCGACGGTTTATCAAAACATACCGTAAACCTAGTCTATTGTTAGCACAAAATTCTTTGCAATTGGCATGTCGATTATTTTGATTGTCAGTCGATAAATCAATACAATAACACATGCAACAAAGAACAATTGGGGCATGACATTTTTCTGATCGCCTATTGGCTAATCGATGTTTTTGATTGACAGTCGGTGTTTGGTCAATTCCCTCAGGACAAAATCTCTTTGATACATTTTTGCACCAACAAAAAATTGAATAGTGGGGGGTAGGGGGGGGGGGATTTCATCCTAATGAAATTTTGATGTATTACCTATTTCTACATTAGGTAGAGGTACTTCAGGGCTTTTTATAGTTCTTTAGCAGAGGCCTATAACAGGCTACTTCACAATTGAAAAAAAGGCTCATTTTTTCCCAATGGAAGCAGAAAAAATCCCAAAGCTGGTGCTTAAATTTGCATTACATGAATCGTTTCTTCTTTAAAGTGACATTTCACGATTATTTTTACATAAATTCTACTTTCAGTCTATCTGAAAGAGCATCTTTTCTTATGAAAATTCTGAAAGTTTCAAGTCAAAATATTGAACCGTTTACGAGAAATATATATTTTTGTGCTAAAATTAGACTAATTGTTGTGGACAACAGTTCAGATTTATATAGAATTTGGCATATCTGTCTCTATTTTAAAGGCGTGTTTTTCGCTTATAAATAACAACTTCAAAAAACTGATAGCATTTCTACGCATTAGAATAAACAATCTTTGCGTCAAGACATACTTGTAAAAAATGAAATAAATGTGAAATGTCACTTTAAAAAGCATTTTATATATTTTAGAGCTAGTTTTCTCACTAATATGATCTTTAACCCATTACAACACAATGACTCTTTTTGACTCCCTACAAGATAATGGCTTTGAAAAACATCGTGGAAAATGAAGAAATTGCTTGTAATAAGCAATTTCTTCATTTTCCCACAATTTTTTCTACCCAGAAAGATCCAAGAATGCGAAATTTCATTCAATTCATATTGTCGTCTGCAGCATCTTTGAATTTGGACCAGTCCAAAATTTTGTCGTTTGGTAATGGGTTAAATATTTATTCATTAATAAAGCACTGTAATTTATACCTAAATTGTACTTATTCCTTACTCTGTTACTAAAAATGTATTCCCAAAGCATTCAGAAGAACACGCTAAAATTTCACAAAATGAACAGACTAAGGCCTCTTCGTAAAAAGCCCTGCCCTTACCTGACTGATCTGGCAATAAATGGTACTGTTTCATTAACAACCAATGGTTATGTAATGCCCTAGATGTCCTTGTAGGATAAAATACTTCTGGATATTTATCTAGTAACTCTTGAAACACTTCTGGACCGGGGTTGCTGGACTAAAATGACAAAGATTTTAAAAGGTGACGTTGAAATCATTAATCATAGGGCACTGCATATTATTTTTTCATAACTCCCTGACAATTCCCCGACATTTGCCAGTATTTTCAAATTTCCATGACAGTTCACAAAATTCCCTGACAAGCAATTTCTTCATTTTCCATGATGTTTTCCAAAGCCATTATCTTGTAGGGAGTCAAAAGGAGTCACTGTGTGGTAATGGATCAAAGCATCTGACATATCCATGTTTCATGATCAGCCTGTGCCTAAAGCAGTCTATCCGTGATCCATGCTGCTGTCTCACAGTTCCTACAGGTAATGATTAAGCCATTGGAGAATAATATGGTTCCTGATCAGACTGTGTGTATACACAGGCTGTTCTTGAACCATGTTCAGCTCAAAAGCCATAAAGGACCTTTTTCCAGATCTTGACCCAAATGTATTCATGCATACAAGTCAACATCAGGTCAATACTTTTGCACAATAAGTAATTGAACACAATAAAATGAGTCATTATAACCAAAGTATCTAGTGACTTTTGATGCCCTTTAAGTTTTAAACTTACTTTTTATGTGATCATTTTTCATAAGTTATCTGCAATTTCAAGTTAAATATCACATTTTCCCCTCAATTTTTGGGTGGAATAGAATACAGCTCAAAATTGATAAATAATTTATCTTTCTTAAGGTAAGGCCTGTGTAATCAGTTATGGAACGAAATCTGTATGGTGCGAATCGACTATTTTAAACGATTCTTAGACGATTTTTAAAGGGAAATAATTTTCATTGCCCTCAAATTTTGAATTTTTGACTTTCGTTGGGTTTTTTGCTGACTCTTCATACAGTTTAGAAACATTTTCACAAAAATTGTTTAAAATATTCCTCGGAAATCTGAGCACACTCAATTATTTGTGTTGTTAAGAAAACAGGCTATATTGCATCTAACGGTACTTAAAAAATGCTCGGACTTACGGATGTCAAGGAATAAGTCGAAATACATGTATAACGATTATACCAGAAGTGTATTACCCAGGCGTTACCTTAAATACTTGTAACTAAGTAACAAAATATGACTTACAGAAGGGACAGTGCCTAATTTTTCTTCCTCGGGTTTACTATATAAAGCTCTGGCTTGTACAGATTGTAATACATCAGGATGGAACTGTTTCATGGCTTGTACTGATAATCTGAATAAAGAAAATAAATCATGCAAATTTATGTAAATTGATATTCAAAAAGAAAGTTCTTTATACAAACGTTTTTATTTTTGTTCTTTGTTAAAGTGAAGAAATGATAACATGTGGGTTGATATTTGTGGGTAGTTTTGATATTTGTAGGTAGTTTTGATATTTGTGGGTAGTTTTGATATCTTTGTATTTTGTGCAGTAAAGCTTCCACCTTTACTCAAATTGCTTAAAGAAGTTCAGTTATTACTTGACAAGTTTACAGGTACATAAATATTTATCAGAATAAAGCTTTAAATTAACACAGACAGACAGACGGACAGACATGAGTAAAACAATATGCCCCCGATCTCTCGATACGGGGGCATAATAAGAGAATTTGCACAAATATTGCCAAAAAATGATCCCTGCATAATATATATAATATAATAATATAATATATAATATATAATTATACTTACTTTGAAATGATTGGATCATACAGAAGACTGTACCATCGTTCCTGTATTTCCTTCAGCGTAAATTTACATGAAAACTTCACACCTAAATACACCGCTGTCAGATCATTGGTCTGAAAAAAATGAAGATTGGATCAATATTTATAGTTTCGAGAATCCAATATCATTTAACGCATTCCCCAAAAATGTCAAGGCTTTGAAAAACTTCAAAGAAAATGAAGAAATTGCTTGTGACAAGCAATTTCTCCATTTTCCACAATGTTTCCATCCAAAAAGACCCAAAAAGTAAAAATTTCATTCACTTGAATTTGTCGTCTGCAAGATCTTTCAATTTGGACCATCCTAAGATTTTATCATTTCGAAATGGGTTAATAAGAATGAATAAACAATTTTTGAGAAAAGTGAGAATAGTTTTAATCAAAATCAATAATATTCAATTTAGATGAGACAAGCTGCCATCATGGCGCACTTGGTATAGCATAGTACACTTACTTGTGAGGTCCCGGGTTCAATCCCCAATCATGGCAAATATCATTTCAGACAAAATTGTCTCCCACCAATAGTTTGATATTGTTAACCTATGTGGGCATGTACCTGGAGGCTCGGATAGGGTGTTGTGGTAGTACTGGTATGAGAAAGGACAGGAATCCATGGTTAGAAGTTCCAGCCACCGAGATATGGCAATAGCAGTTAAAAATGGTGTTAAACACCAATAATTCAATAACACAAGGCAATTCCAATGAGTACCCACAACATGTGGTTTATGGACCAATGGAATTATCAATGAATTCTTGCATATTGAAAAGCCGTCTTATCTGTAGCTCTGAATCAACTCATTACCACACATTGACTCTTTTTGACCACATTTAACCCTTTTCCAAACAAGACCATGTTTTGACGTCCCTAATAGAAAAGGCTTGGGAAAACATTGAGACAAAAGAAGAAACTGCTGATAACCAGCAGTTTCTCCTTTTGTCTCAATATTTTCTGTGCCATATTTTACACAAATCCTATCTTTAGTAACAGCCATTTTGTCATTTTTGGCAATTTATGAAGTGGATCATCCTAATATTCTGTCGTTTGGGAAAGGGTTAAGATAGACTTTGGAAAACATTGTGGTAGATGAAGAAATTGCTTGTGACAAGCAATTTCTTCATTTCCCAAAATTGTTTTCTACCCAAAAAGACCGAATAATTTTAAATCTAATTCACATAAAACTTTCGTCTGCAGCATCTTTGACTTTGACTTTACCAGTCCAAAATTTTGCTGTTTGTTAATCCTTTCCCAAACAAGACCTGCTTTTGACGTCCCTACAAGAAAAGGCTTGGGAAAATATTGAGGCAAAAGAAGAAAATGCTGATAATCAGCATTTTCTCCTTTTGTCTCAACATTTTCTTGGCTATATTGTACATAAAACCATCCTTGAGTAATGTCCATTTTGTCGTCTAAAGCAGCTTTTGAATCGAGCTACCCTAAAACTCTTTCGTTTGGGAAAGGGTTAATGGGTCAAGCTTTATATTTCAAATAGAATCACAACAACAAGATCACCTGCTGTACAGCAGTAATCAATGCCAGATCATCTGTGGGTTTCCATCTTCCTAGATCCTTGGTCGAGGCAGGAGCCGGGGGCTGAATAAATTATGGAGAAAATAGATTAAAATTCTGGAGACAAAGTAATGAAAAAAAAAATTTCATTGATAGTATATGCAGTTATCAACCGGTCCAATTTGAAGGTTGCTTTAGAAGACAAAAAGGATCTTGATAAAGTAAGAATTTGCATGCAAATATAGCCAGGAAAATATTGAGGCATAAGGAGAAAATGCTTTTTTTTCTATTATGGGTGTCAAAACCAAGTCTTGTTTGGGAATTGTTTTAGAGTACAATGTACATGCAGTTAACAGCTTGAATGTTATTCAATAAGTAAAATTTGAGTCAAAATCAAATATGTAAGAAGGGGGACACTGCTTTTAATATTTTTGGCAAATGTGCAGAGAGAAAAGGCCTTATTAAAACTTTAATAAGGCATTTCTTTTTTGCAAATTTGCCAAAGATGCTTTTCTCTGGAGTTAAAAATCTATGAATAATTGACTGAAATTTGGCTGTTTAACAAACTATCTATTAACCCTTTCCCAAACAAGACCTGGTTTTGACGTCCCTTAAAGAATGGGCTTGGGAAAACATTGATACAAAAGAAGAAACTGCTGATAACCAGCAGTTTCTCCTTTTGTCTCACTATTTTCTTGGTTCTAACATGAACATTTTGGCCTTTTGTGATCGTTTACTTTGTCGTCTGCAGCAGCTTTCAAATTGGACCACCTTAGAATTTTGCCATATGGGAAAGGGTTAAGTTAAATTATTTTATTTGAAGACAGTATTAAACATAGAATAATTAGCACATTGTATCAAATTCATTCAATAAATTATCAGAAAGCCTACAGTTATCCATTTCCCAAACAGTAAAAAATACGACTTTCAATTCAAATTTTTCTGCAGACAACACAATTGATGTTTGTAAATATTGAACTTGTGTACAATTTAGCAACAAAATTGTTGAGGCAAAAGGAGAAAATCCTGATTATCAACACATTCTTCTATTGCCTCAATGTTTCCTCAATCTCTTTGATTTGGGATGTTAAAACTAGATCTTATTGTTCACGAAATGATTAATCTTGTTATTCATGATGATAGAAAATGAGAAGTTTAAATGTGATATCTATTTTAAAGTTCTTACCCTGACTTTGGGTTTCTTTGATCTGGACTTTGTCTTTGATGTCTGAAATTCAATTACAAATGTTGCACTTTCCAACCAAGTTAAATAATTCATAAATTGACTAAAATTTAACCCTTTCCCAACCGACAAAATTTTAGGATGATCCACTTCAAAAACTGCCACAAATAACAAAATGGATGTTATTAAAGATGATTTTTTTTATAGAATATGACACAGAAAATATTGAGACAAAAGGAGAAACTGCTGGTTATCAGCAGTTTCTTCTTTTGTTCCAATGTTTTTCCAAGCCTTTTCTATTAGGGACGTCAAACCCAGGTCTTGTTTGGGAAAGGGGTTAAGGAAGATAAAAATTAAAGAAAGATGCAGCAGACTATTTCTTATCTGATTTCCCATGTTTTTTACCCGATTTTAAAGACTTTCTTGTCCTAGGTAGAAAATTGACGATGTTTGCTAACCTAAGGGATTTCTGCTTGTATTCAGAAAATTGTTCCAAACAAATGTTTCAAGCAGTGAGAAATTGTCTCTGACCTCAGCATCGTCATGAGCAGAGCAAACGATAAGAGGATGTAAAGGCTTTCTAATTTTTTTCTCTTAACCCTTTCCCAAACAACAAATTTCAGGGTGGTCCTATCGAAAAGCTGCAGCAGACGACAAAACGGCTGTTGACAAAGAAGGAATTTGTGTATGATATGGCACAGAAAATATTGAGGCAAAAGGAGAAAATGCTGGTTATCAGCATTTTATTCTTTTGTCTTAATGTTTTCCCAAGCATCTTCTAATAGACACATCAAAAACAGGTCTTGTTTGGGAAAGGATTTAATCCAAATCATATAATGTAGGTAGGCATAATTGGTATCATTTCGAGGAGAGGGTTCAAAATATTACCAAAATCATAGGGTTTGATAAACATTGAAAGACATTTTGTATTCTGAAAAGCCAAACCACCCTCTTATCTGTAGCTCTGCATTCATGAGACATCAAATTTGTGCCATTTGTGAAAAAAAAACTAGAACTGTCGCAAAGCGGACAAATACCCCCCACTAGCGCCTTGTCACTGAAAAAAGTGCTATAGGTCAAAAGGTTCTTTAGTTGGAGCATGGAAACAGATTTTAAACAAAGTCCAATTGTGACCTTGACCTTGACCTTCATGACCCAAAAACAATAGGGCACCTCCTTGGATCATGGGCAACAACTGTGTAAAGTTTCATGATCCTAGGTCAACCGGTTCATGACTTAGAGCACAGAAAAAGGATTTTAAACAAAGTCCCATTGTGACCTTGACCTTTGACCTTAACAACCCAAAAACAATAGGGCACCTTCTTGGGTCATGGGCAACAACTGTGTAAAGTTTCATGATCCTAGGTCAACCGGTTCATGACTTAGAGCACGGAAACGGATTTTAAACAAAGTCCGATTGTGACCTTGACCTTTGACCTTGTGAATCAAAAACAATAGGGCACCTCCTTGGGTCATGGGCAACAACTGTGTAAAGTTTCATGATCCTAGGTCAACCGATTCATGACTTAGAGCACGGAAACGGATTTTAAACAAAGGCCGATTGTGACCTTGACCTTTGACCTTAACAACCCAAAAACGATAGGGCACCTCCTTGGGTCATGGGCAACAAGCGTGTAAAGTTTCATGATCCTAGGTCAACCGGTTCATGACTTAGAGCATGGAAACGGATTTTAAACAAAGTCCGATTGTGACCTTGACCTTTGACCTTCGTGACCCAAAAACGATAGGGCACCTCCTTGGGTCATGGGCAACAACTGTGTAAAGTTTCATGATCCTAGGTCAACCGGTTCATGACTTAGAGCACGGAAACGGATTTTAAACAAAGGCCGATTGTGACCTTGACCTTTGACCTTTGTGACCCAAAAACAATAGGGCACCTCCTTGGGTCATGGGCAACAACTGTGTAAAGTTTCATGATCCTAGGTCAACCGGTTCATGACTTAGAGCACGGAAACGGATTTTAAACAAAGTCCGATTGTGACCTTGACCTTTGACCTTCGTGACCCAAAAACAATAGGGCACCTCCTTGGGTCATGGGCAACAACTGTGTAAAGTTTCATGATCCTAGGTCAACCGGTTTATGACTTAGAGCACGGAAACGGATTTTAAACAAAGTCCGATTGTGACCTTGACCTTTGACCTTCGTGACCCAAAAACAATAGGGCACCTCCTTGGGTCATGGGCAACAACTGTGTAAAGTTTCATGATCCTAGGTCAACCGGTTCATGACTTAGAGCACGGAAACGGATTTTAAACAAAGGCCGATTGTGACCTTGACCTTTGACCTTCGTGACCCAAAAACGATAGGGCACCTCCTTGGGTCATGGGCAACAACTGTGTAAAGTTTCATGATCCTAGGTCAACCGGTTCATGACTTAGAGCACGGAAACGGATTTTAAACAAAGGCCGATTGTGACCTTGACCTTTGACCTTCATGACCCAAAAACAATAGGGCACCTCCTTGGGTCATGGGCAACAAGCGTGTAAAGTTTCATGATCCTAGGTCAACCGGTTCATGACTTAGAGCACGGAAACGGATTTTAAACAAAGTCCGATTGTGACCTTGACCTTTGACCTTCGTGACCCAAAAACGATAGGGCACCTCCTTGGGTCATGGGCAACAAGCGTGTAAAGTTTCATGATCCTAGGTCAACCGGTTCATGACTTAGAGCACGGAAACGGATTTTAAAAAAAGTCCGATTGTGACCTTGACCTTTGACCTTCGTGACCCAAAAACGATAGGGCACCTCCTTGGGTCATGGGCAACAACTGTGTAAAGTTTCATGATCCTAGGTCAACCGGTTCATGACTTAGAGCACGGAAACGGATTTTAAACAAAGTCCGATTGTGACCTTGACCTTTGACCTTCGTGACCCCAAAACAATAGGGCACCTCCTTGGGTCATGGGCAACAACTGTGTAAAGTTTCATGATCCTAGGTCAACCGGTTCATGACTTAGAGCACGGAAACGGATTTTAAACAAAGGCCGATTGTGACCTTGACCTTTGACCTTCATGACCCAAAAACAATAGGGCACCTCCTTGGGTCATGGGCAACAAGCGTGTAAAGTTTCATGATCCTAGGTCAACCGGTTCATGACTTAGAGCACGGAAACGGATTTTAAACAAAGTCCGATTGTGACCTTGACCTTTGACCTTCGTGACCCAAAAACGATAGGGCACCTCCTTGGGTCATGGGCAACAAGCGTGTAAAGTTTCATGATCCTAGGTCAACCGGTTCATGACTTAGAGCACGGAAACGGATTTTAAAAAAAGTCCGATTGTGACCTTGACCTTTGACCTTCGTGACCCAAAAACGATAGGGCACCTCCTTGGGTCATGGGCAACAACTGTGTAAAGTTTCATGATCCTAGGTCAACCGGTTCATGACTTAGAGCACGGAAACGGATTTTAAACAAAGTCCGATTGTGACCTTGACCTTTGACCTTCGTGACCCCAAAACAATAGGGCACCTCCTTGGGTCATGGGCAACAACTGTGTAAAGTTTCATGATCCTAGGTCAACCGGTTCATGACTTAGAGCACGGAAACGGATTTTAAACAAAGTCTGATTGTGACCTTGACCTTTGACCTTCGTGACCCAAAAACAATAGGGCACCTCCTTGGGTCATGGGCAACAACTGTGTAAAGTTTCATGATCCTAGGTCAACCGGTTCATGACTTAGAGCACGGAAACGGATTTTAAACAAAGTCCGATTGTGACCTTGACCTTTGACCTTTGTGACCCAAAAACAATAGGGCACCTCCTTGGGTCATGGGCAACAACTGTGTAAAGTTTCATGATCCTAGGTCAACCGGTTTATGACTTAGAGCACGGAAACGGATTTTAAACAAAGTCCGATTGTGACCTTGACCTTTGACCTTCGTGACCCAAAAACAATAGGGCACCTCCTTGGGTCATGGGCAACAACTGTGTAAAGTTTCATGATCCTAGGTCAACCGGTTCATGACTTAGAGCACGGAAACGAAAAAGTCTACGGACGGACGGACGGACGGACGGACGGATGGACGGACGGACGGACGGACGGACGGACGGACGGACGGACGGACGGACAGACAGACAGACATGGTGAAACCAATATACCCCCCTCTACTTCGTAGGTGGGGGGTATAAATATTCAAAATACACTTCACATTGTTTATTCTAGTGTTAAACAAGATGTGTTTGTGAAACACAAATGCCCGTGAAATGGCAAATGATAAGTTTTTGGAGAGACAGAAAGACAGACACAAGTAAAACAATATGCCCTCAATCTCTCGATACGGGGACATATAATGTTAAATTCATTTCAAAGTAAATTGTGATTATGAAAAATTCTGAAATCCTTTATTCTCAACGTAACATATCAGCTATCAGCTCATGTATAGAAAATTCAGTTTGAGCATGCACACACCTTACAAATTTTTCCTGATGACACTTTCTTCTTTTCTGGTACAGGCACACTTATTGTGCTCACTTCTTTCTTAACAGTTTCTCTAACCGGTCTCTCTATCTCTGCAAACTGTCCTGACACTGAAAAATATAATAGGATTAGCATACTGATGCTTTTCAATGAAAACCGTGTTACTGTAGTTTGCTTTAGCCAGTAAGAGCAAACATAAAAGTTTTGAGTTAGAATTACAGGCTATTAGATCTATGGCATTTTAAAGGTTTTCTGGTAAAAAGAAAAGGTTTTGAAGTTTTGATCTAAAATTAAAGGTTTTTAAAGGTTTTAACCCTTTCCCAAACAAGACCTGGTTTTGACGTCCCTAATAGAATAGGTTTGTGAAAACATTGAAGCAAAAGAAAAAACTGCTGATAACCAGCAGTTTCTCCTTTTGCCTCAATATTTTCTATGTCATATTTTACACAAATCTTATCTTTAATAACATGCATTTTGTCATTTATGGCATTCTTGCGAGTGGATCACCCTAAAATTTTGCGTTTGGGAAAGGGTTAAAAGTTTCACTAGTCTAGGAGGCTTGCAACCCTGGAAAATGCCCTAACCTTTTCTGTCCCTGGTTGTTCTTTCCTGCTTCAACAAACTGGATTCCACGACTTCATCATCAAATCTTTTCCTCTTTATAGATCGTTTAGAACTCCGCCTCTCTAATGACCCTGACAGATCAGGTGTCGGCATGTATCGTGTAACATGTGGTTGGTGGAGTGTGACCTGCGGAGGTTTTGTGACGATCGGTGATGGCGCGACCGCCGGGGCTGTCAGATCTACAACCTCACTGGTACTACTGGTGCTAGTGTCCATCTTTGTGGCTGTTCTTGAGTCACTTTCAATTTCTGTGGAGGGAAAAATAGGATAAAACTAATGTCTCAACATTATGTATAAAAGTGGAAAACAATGGCCAACTTCACGTGCCATGTTTTCAGGTAATGGTTTTGCGAACGAGGTCTCTCCTATTCATTAGGTTAACTTCCTATTCTGTGTCAGCCAATTAGTCTTTGTTTACCTTCACACTGATAATTGGTCCCCTGTTTTCATCCGGGTGTAATGGCTTGTTTTCCTAACCACAGTTTTTTTGGATAGTCAGAAAAGTGACAGCGGGGGCTGTCAGATCTACAATCTCACTGGTGCTACTAGTGCTAGTGTCCATATTTGTGGCTGTACTAGTCCTGATTTCTGTAGAAGAAACAAATAAAGTAACCCTCACCCAGACAACAAAAGGACAAGTAATTATAAGTTAATAATTTGTGTACAATTTAAAACAGAAAATATTGAGGTAAAAGGAGAAAATGCTGAATATCAGCATTTTCTTCTTTTGCCTCAATATTTTCCCAAGCCTGTTCCATAAGGAACTTCAAAACCAGGGCTTTTCTGGGAACAGATTAAAGTAAATAGATGTCTCAACATTGTTTATGAAAGCGAAATACAACAGCCAACTTTGTGTGCCATGATTCCAGTAAATGTTTTTGCAGCATCAAATCTTTTCCTCTTTATCGATCTTTTAGAACTCCGCCTCTCTAATGACCCTGACAGATCAGGTGTCGGCATGTACCGTGTAACATGTGGTTGATGGAGCGTGACCTGCGGAGGTTTTGTGACGATCGGTGATGCAGCGACAGCAGGGGCTGTAAGATCTACAACCTCACTGGTGCTGCTGGTGCTAGAGTCCATGTTTGTGGCTGTACTAGTCCTGATTTCTGTAGAAGAAACAAATAAAGTAACCCTCACCCAGACAACAAAAGGACAAGTAATTATAAGTTAATAATTTGTGTACAATTTAAAACAGAAAATATTGAGGTAAAAGGAGAAAATGCTGAATATCAGCATTTTCTTCTTTTGCCTCAATATTTTCCCAAGCATGTTCCATAAGAAACTTCAAAACCAGGGCTTTTCTGGGAACAGATTAAAGAAAATAGATGTCTCAACATTGCTTATGAAAGCGAAAAACAACAGCCAACTTTGTGTGCCATGGTTCCAGTAAATGCTATTGCAGCATCAAATCTTCTCCTCTTTATAGATCTTTTAGAACTCCGCCTCTCCAATGACCCGGACAGATCAGGTGTTGGCATGTACCGTGTAACATGTTGTTGATGGAGGGTGACCTGCGGAGGTTTTGTGACGATCGGTGATGGCGCGACGGCCGGGGCTGTCAGATCTACAACCTCACTGGTGCTAGTGTCCATATTTGTGGCTGTACTAGTCTTGATTTCTGTAGAAGAAACAAATAAAGTAACCCTTACTCAGAAAACAAAAGGACAAGTACTTATAAGTTAATAATTTGTGTACAACTTAAAACAGAAAATATTGAGGTAAAAGGAGAAAATGCTGAATATCAGCATTTTCTTCTTTTCCCTCAATATTTTCCCAAGCATGTTCCATAAGGAACTTCAAAACCAGGGCTTTTCTGGGAACAGATTAAAGTAAATAGATGTCTCAACATTGCTTATGAAAGCGAAAAACAACAGCCAACTTCGAGTGCCATGGTTTCAGTAAATGCTTTTGCAGCATCAAATCTTCTCCTATTTATAGATCGTTTAGAACTCCGCCTCTCTAATGACCCGGACAGATCAGGTGTCGGCATGTACCGTGTAACATGTGGTTGATGGAGTGTGACCTGCGGAGGTTTTGTGACGATCGGTGATGGAGCGACGGCCGGGGCTGTCAGATCTACAACCTCACTGGTGCTAGTGTCCATATTTGTGGATGTACTAGTCTTGATTTCTGTAGAAGAAAACAAGATGTGTTTGTGAAACACAAATTCCCCTGAAATGGCTATTTTTTTTTTGAGAAAAGGCCAATATTAAGTTAAAAGTGTGCCAATTATGAATATGCACAATTTTGTGCGTTAGATAAAACCCTGATAAAGTAAATAAATGTCTCAACAAGTCAACATTGAACATTATATAAAAGCGGGAAAAAAATGGCCGACTTCATGCGCCATGGTTCCAGTTAATGGTTTTGCGAATTAGGGCTCCTTTAATTTATTAGATTCACCCCCCCCATTCTGTGTCAGCCAATCAGTCTCCACACTAATAGGTCCACTGTTTTAATCCGAGTGTAAAAGCTGGTTTACCTGACCACATTTTTTCGGATAGTCAATTAGTCATAAAAGTCTTGCTGAATAGATGTATAATAGTTCAAACTATTTATAAGTGTTCGCTTCGAGTGATAGCTACTTCTATGTAGCATAACGGCCGCTGTTAACATGCTTACAATTTACACGGTGTTTAATCACGTGACTTACAATTTCCGTTAATCTTCAATAACTTTGTCAATACTTGATCAATTTAAATTCGGTTTGAAGCAGAGTAGGTGGGAAAATGTCATGAATAACATGGCCGCAGTAGATTATTAAAAAATCAACTGATAAAAGTTATTGAAGATAAACCAAAAGTTTGGTTTATCTTCAATAACTTTTTCATCAGTTGATTTTTCAAAAATCAACCACGTCCATCTAATGTGTGACGTCTGTCCACACTCTCTGCTTCAAACCGAATTCAAATCGGTCAAGTATTAATAAAATTATTGAAGGTTTTCTGTAATTGTTGCATCCCGTGATTATCCACCGTGATTTAGCCGCATTTGGGTGTGCAATGAGTTTCAAACAGGTTAGTGAAATTTCCCGATCAGGCAATTATAGGGAAATTGACAGAAAAGAGCAAAATGTCAAGTTGCGTTGAAATGTTTCGGAGTCGGGTATCCTAAGTTTTTGGGCATATGGGTTAGACCTCCCCTTCCTAGATTGTTTTCAAAATCCACAATATATTGATTTGGTCGGTACAATCCCTTCACCCAATCAAAAACGTTGTCAGTCATAAAGGGCGGACCTGAACTCATTTGATGGAGGTGAAAGCTTTGGTCATTTTTGTTAAAGCATTACCAACTTTCAGCATTAATATCTCAACGACTACGCCTGATTATCATGAAAAATGCATTGGTTGTTAGAAAGTTTAAATCACATTCTTTAAAGAAAGAGTTTTGTTTATGAATTTTAACGATGGATTTTTGAAATATTCTGCCAGAATAAAAGTGAGGCTATGACGTCATGCCGACTGATTCTATATGTACACTATATATTTGTGGTTTATATCTCGGGAATGCCTAGAACTGGCTTGTGTAGTTTATGGCATCAGATTTCGGCACAAAAGTCTGTAAATGGGAAACAATACTGGCTTTTGTTCTTCTGGCAATAGTATCGCGATAATATTCCAATAGTAACTGGGGATATCAATACTATCCCACTGGTGAGGCACTCCGCCGGAAGTCACCAGGTTTGCACGCGCTTTTCCCCACTCTTCACAAATTCTAACATTTCTTGCATCTATCCGAACCATAATAATAGACCCAAATTGTATTAGAGTAGTAAGTTTTTCTCCCTTTTAGCACTACATATTAACTCTTAACTCTATCATAAATAATGTCCTAGACGAGTGATTAGACCTATTTATTCAAGTAGCTCCCCCCCCCCCTCGCGGGTAGTACTATTTGTCCGAGTACTAAATCCCAAACACCGAATTTTCCTTTCGGCCCCAAGAAATTTGAAACCTGCTTCTTATTTTTCCATTTGGTAAGCAAGTCACTTTCCCATGTCAGTATTTAATTAAACCAATCATGGATGGAACTCCTCTTACCCAGTCTTCTGTTAGTTTTCTTTGCACTAGGCAACAGCCTATTACCAAACCAGATCGTCCTGAGTGATGTAGAAATTGAATATCAGGAAATTCCCAAATTCTACGCCATTTACATTGGAAATAAATGCTACAAAAATAGACATATGCCCACTAAAAGTAAGGCAACCCTCCTCCTCATACACTGCTTGCTAATCTGTCGATGTGGAGATGTTGAAACAAATCCGGGACCAAGCTGTATGTCTTCGCAATACCCCTGCGGGCAGTGTGGAGACTCGGTGACTTGGGACCAAAAGGGCATAATGTGCGACAGCTGTGATGTTTGGTTCCACTGTGATTGCCAAGGTATAGGTGATTCCACATACGACCGTCTGTCTGATTCTCGTTTTGCGTGGTTTTGTAAACACTGTGGCAGCCAAAATTTTTCAAGCTCCCTTCAAGAGTCACTAGACACCATCAATGATAGCAACATGTTCTCTGTACTACAAGATAGCCACGTTGTATCTAATGCAAGCTTTGCTACTGACATGTCTGTCTCATCAAACATAAGCACATCATCTAAAGCTCCCTCCATAGCACCAAAAGCATCAACTACACCAAAAAACAATTGAAAGGTCATCAACCAAAGCCCAAATCAAATGAAAGGATAACTATAGTTAACATCAACTGCAGGTCCATAAAGAACAAAATTCCTGACCTCCACCAAGTTATCGACCAAATTAAACCCGATATCATCTGCTGTACTGAAACTTGGCTCAAACCTGAAATACACACATCTGAGATTTTCCCAAATAACCTTCAATACCAAGTTTTCAGAGATGATCGAGCAACAGGCCAGGGTGGCGGGGTTCTTACAGCGATTTCCCGTAATTTTATAAGTCAAGAGCAACCTGACCTGAAAACAAACTGCAATATAACATGGGCTAAAATATGCATAAAAGGCACTAAAGATATATATGTAGGCACTTTCTACAAGCCGCACGAAAATGATGCGGATGCACTAAATGCACTGGCACTATCACTATCGAAACTCCCAAAAAATTGCATCACATGGCTACTTGGTGATTTCAATCTTCCAGATATAGATTGGTCAACCGAAACAACAAAACCCAAATGCAAGTTCACCCAATTGTATGAAACTTTTCTCGACAACATCCGCCATAACAACTTACAGCAAATGGTCAACCTCCCAACCAGATGTGACAATGTTCTGGACCTTTTCCTTACAAATTACCTAGCACTTGTACAATCCACCAAAACACTTCCAAGTCTTGGGTCCTCAGACCACGACATAGTTTTCCATGAATTAAATATCAAAAGAGGCCGCCCCTCTCAACCCATCAGACCCATTAAACAATATAAGAAAGCTAACTGGGAGGGATTCAAACATAAATTGCTCAAATTTAGCAAGGCTTTTGAGCAATCAAATCACAAAGACCCAAACACGGCCTGGCAAAGTTTCAAATCTGAAATTCAAAAATTAACTGCAGAATTTATCCCAACCAAAATGTCAAAGCTGCGCCGTGACCTACCCTGGCTCACCCGCCCCATTCTCAAGCTCATTCGCAAAAGAGACAAACTCTACACCAAGGTTAAAAAGTCCAGAAATGATCCTCTCTTAAACAGTCACTTTAAAGCACTCAAATCCTCTATCCAGAAACAACTGAGACAAAGTTATTGGTCTTACTTAGAGTCAATCATTTTTACTGATGACTCACAATGCGGCAACAAAAAGTTTTATTCCTTTATAAAATCACAAAAAACGGAGAACAGTGGCATTGCCCCTTTAAAGCATGAAGGAATCACTTATACTGATCCCACCGAAAAAGCAAACATCCTCAATAAGCAGTTCGAGAGTGTCTTTTCCAAACCTCAACCACATAGTTTAAAACAGCTCTGCGATGATAAGATCCCTGATCCATCAACACCAAAAATGCCACCTATCATAGTTTCAACCGAAGGCATAGACAAGCTCCTTCGTGGTCTCTCCTAGTGTTGTAAAATCGGACTCAAATCATAATCGATAATCGAATTGAAACGGGACTTGGTTTCGATTCAATTATCGATTAATAATCGAAACTTCATTTTCTGTAATAAAACACTTGTGTTGATGGGTGTACTTAAAAAATCTAAAGTTTGTTACGCTGACAACAATAATTATAAGTCTCTAGCAAAAGAAAGGTGCAAGCCAAGTGATTTAGTCTTCGATTTCATTGATTTTATCAAAGCTATACTATATTCATTTGAGCTTTGGTTTCCTACATATGTACTTCTTTCTTTCCATGTGTGTGTGGGGGGTGGGGTGCGGTGGAGGGTAAGGGTCTTCCACAAGCCATCCACATGGAACAAAGTTATAATGTACTTCATAATTTTGATTTGTAGGCAAATTTCAAATTATTTTTATTCCATTTAAACAAAAGTCTGGAGTGTCTGACTCTACAATAAGGGTCTGCGTTTTAGTCCCATCCATTTACTCTAGTCCTTACTCAAAGAACAGCTGGACAATTTTTAGTATTTTAGGATTTAAGGAGTTGGAGATAAATGATGCAGGTATCAAAAATTAAAATCTCTTTCCCAAATTCACATCATCTGTCTAAAATAAAGTGTATTGGTGTCAAAAACAGTATTTTTTCGTATCCGGATTAAGGCATATGTCCGGTAACTGGTACACTTGATTACGAATAGAGGGTGTTTAAAAAGCTCTATTTAGACTCTTTTGTTTGTTTTCAATGTCATAAAATGAAATGAGTGGTCTGCTTTGAAGTGAATGGCTTTATTTGCCCATTTTCCTTCCGTTACATGAATGTTTTTCTCCAAAATCATGTTATGAAAATGGTGCCGATGATCGCTAGAAACGATGGAATTCCGCCGCTGCCAAACATTTTTGATCTACTGATTTGTTTGATTATTAGCAAAATATGGTCTTTTTATACCCGAATTAATATCTGCAAATACAATTTCAGTCTTTAACATTAAATTTTGATTTACTCTTGATTCTTTCCTTTGGAAGCTAAAAAACAAAAGCCATTGCCATTAGTTATACGGAGCCGATTTTTCAGTAAAAACCAAAGACTTTAACGACATCGATTTTTCATACTCATAATCGATTGTCGCCGATTTTGGGCTTCAACGACGATTAATCGATTATTTTCGATTATCGTTACAACACTAGTCTCTCCCCCAACAAAGCTGCCGGCCCTGATGAAATCTCACCCAGAATCCTCAAAGAACTACACCACGAAATAGCCCCAATTTTCAAGGTCATCTTCAATCTGTCACTGGAAACTGGTATTGTCCCCGACGATTGGAGAAGTGCAACAGTAGCCCCAGTATATAAAAAGGGTCCAAAGTCAAAAGCCAGTAACTATAGGCCTATCTCCCTAACTTGCATAGCATCTAAAATTATGGAGCACATCTTGGTCACCAATATCATGAGCCATTTTGATAGGAATAACCTACTAAGCCAGTTCCAGCATGGCTTCAGAGCTAAACACCGCTGTGAATCCCAACTAATCAGTTTTACCCAAGAAGCCTACGACAATCTTGAAAATGGTCAACAAACAGACATAACAGTAATGGATTTTAGCAAAGCTTTCGACAAGGTTGATCACAGCAAACTCATCTTCAAACGAAATAAGCTGGGCATCCATCCTCTGATCTCAAGATGGATTAGATCCTTCTTAAAGGATCGCTCCCAAAGGGTAGTGGTTGACGGCCACTCATCTACTACTCTCCCTGTTCTTTCAGGGGTCCCTCAAGGTTCAGTGCTCGGTCCATGTCTCTTTTTAGCTTACATCAATGACCTCCCTTCCTGTATTCAAAGCAAAGCTAGACTTTTTGCAGATGACACCATCGTTTATCTAACTGTAAGGTCCGAGTCAGATGCAAATATCCTCCAAAATGACTTAAGAGCACTGGAAAAATGGGAACGGGACTGGGCAATGGAGTTTAACCCAGACAAGTGCGAGGTCTTAAGAATCACCCGCAAGAAAAGCCCGTTCATCTACCCCTATTTGCTCCATAACACCCAACTCCAAACCACTGAGGCTGCCAAATACCTAGGGGTCACAATTAGAAACGATTTAAACTGGTCAACACACATAAACAACATCTCTGCAAAGGCAAATAACACCCTTAGGTTTATCAAAAGAAACATCCGCACCACTAACCAACAAGTCAAAACCAAAGCCTACATGACATATGTTCGGCCGCAGCTTGAATACTGCTCTTCAATATGGCACCCTTGGCAAAATTCCCACTCCTTGAAATTAGAAAGAATCCAAAGAGCTGCAGCACGTTATGTCCTTAACAATTATACAAGCAGTGTCTCTAGTATGCTCGAATCCCTTCACAGGAAAACCCTCCATCAACGGCGTATACAATCCTCTCTGATCTACCTCTATAAAATAAGAAATGGCCTAGTATACGTCGACCATGACCACTTAACCCCCACCCGTAACCTTAATTACCTTATTCCACAGTCTCGTACTCAATATCATATGAACTCATTCTTTCCTAGAACCATCAGACTGTGGAACTCCCTCCCATTTGATGTGAAATCAAGTCCAAGCCTGGCTATGTTTTCATCAAGGCTGGACTCGACATTCTCAATGTAATTCTAACCCTTCTTTTACCTTTTATCTTTTTACCCTTTTATCTTTTAGCGCAACTTTCTTTTACTAACAAAACCTGGTGATAGGTGTCCCCTCCCATTAATAATCAGTATTGATTGCCTGGGAGTACCTAGCAGATGCAGATGTGTTTTCTGCAATACATATACGATCGCAATAGTGGATTTTGGCCACAGTCACACCCACTGACAAATGATCACAAAATAAGTCAGCCAATATTTATCAAAACTTGAAAAGGGCTCTTACATCTTCGTAAGAATTCTCCACATTAACAATTAAGACAGAAACGGACATTTCAATGGATATTAAACATGTCAGTGAACAAAGTTGTGAAAAAAATAAAAAGCAAGAAAAAGCTTGTTGATTTTTCTTATCATTTTTCGAGTCACACACCACCAAAACGTTTAGCATTTTATTGTTGTCCTGTGCCAATCAACAGTTCAAAACTTAATGACTCGTTTATACCAATAATTAAGAGACAGCTTTCGTATAATAACGATTTTTTAGAAATAAATTACTTACCGGAAATTAATTTTATTCACCCGACGCCATTTTGTGATAGACTGGCATGTATAGACGGGTGATGGTAATTTCGGAAAAATACATTTTCGGTAAAATGATTTTATATAGTAAAAAATGGATGTTTCGGTAAAGGAAGTGGCTAGAGATACGGGCCCGTATCTCTAGCCTATGGGGGCTAGAGATACGGACCCGTATCTCTAGCAAAACCCCCCATGTTTCACTAGAGATACGGGCCCGTATCTCTAGTGAAAACAAGGGGGTTTTGCTAGGGATACGGGTCAAACGACTTCCGGTCTTACATACGGGCTAACTTATCGCGTCAATTATGAAAAATCGATAATATTGATCCTTTCCCAAACTGCGAAATTTAGACTATAATTATAATACATTTTGAAATTACGGGCGATAGGCCTATTACAGGGGAAATGTCGGAGGAATGGAGAAATTGCTGAAAGGAATGTATTAAAATTGAAACTTTATATTAAATCAATAGTCTATTAGATTTATCTCACGTTATTTTTATTATCTTTTGACAAGAAGGTGCTACCTATCAGCAAATTTATCAATGGCAATGGTTTCACACATGTGACATGTGTAGGGCCTATTAATTAACCCTTTTGTTTGTTTTAATATTAGATTAAGGGCTATTCTTGTAAGAACTGTAAGGTTTGCGTCAAGAAAGTACAATGTATAGTCTATTGCCTTAATTTCTCGGCGAATAGCATACCCAGTTCGCCACCCCTTGCCTTTTATCATTTGTGTATCATCACGAGAAACGAGTTCATTAAATATCATGTTATAACATGTAACCTATGTTATTTTTTGTTGTTTTGTGTCCCCCTTATCAGCTGTTTATATACTGGCCAAAAGTCCTAACCGGCCACTTTAAAAATGACTATAACTTTTTTAAAAGTGATTACATTTTAATGAAATTTGATATGTTAATTTTTAAGCATAATGCCCGCGGATTTCCATGATGATTTATCGATAATTGTCAGATTTTGATGTGCAATAAAGGAAAAGCTCACAAAGCTCTAAATCTTAAAAGAGCTCGAGATAGTACTTTTTCAACAATTCAAAGTACACAAATCGTTAGCTGCAACCCAGACCAAGAAAAAAAATTGAAAACATTTCAAGTTTGTGTGACGTTTTGACTACAGAAGAAGCAGAAAGAATGTGAGGCATGGTAAAATGGTGTTTAAATTCAACCGGTTTAACATTTTATCAAGCGAATATGCTCAAATATGGTCTGGTATGGAAAAAGATGCAACAAACAGATTTTTACACATATTCTACATTTTGTAGCTCGCCGTGAATCATCAGTCTATATTTAAAGCATTTTCTAAGAAAAACGTGTTTTAGATGTTGTCTTTAAGAACCTTTTTTCTGCATACATGACCTGTTTCATTTTCTTTTACGGCCATATGCGGCGCACAATTGTCAAACATTTTCAATTTTTTTCTTAGTCTATGTTGTAGCTAACGATCAATGAGACCAAAAACACTACATTGACAATATTCTGAGCTCTATTTGAATTTAGAGCTTTTTGAGCTTTTCTCACGTTGCGCTTTTATTTTGATAAAACAGCGGTAACTTTTTGCCAAAATCATCTGGAAATGCTTAAAAATTCACATAGCAAATTTTATGAAAATCCAATCACCACGGAAAAAATTATCTTTGTTTTTTAAGTGGCCGGTTAGAAGTTTTGACTAGTATATTATCCCTTCATGAATCACCGGGACTAGGCTAATTGAAATCTTTCCACGATCAACACCCAAACTTGTCTTTATTACATAATAATAACTCAATATTTACCCTACCGCGAACAATTTTCGCTTTTTTTTATCGACTTCTCATACTTCTTTTCACACATTCCAAATTAATGTGATAGGCTACTTGACATCCTCAACACATTCCAAAACAAGATAATGACTTTGAAAAACATTGTGGAAAATGAAGAAACTGCTTGTAACAAGCAATTTCTTCATTTCCCACATTTTTTCTACAAAGAAAGATCAAAGAATGCGAAATTTCATTCAATTCATATTGCCGTCTGCAGCATCTTTGAATTTAGACAACTCCAAAATTTTGTTGTTTGGTGATGGGTTAACAAACAAAGGGTTAATACACACGGCATAAAGTGTATGAATAACGAGATAAGATATCTATGAAATAAATAATTTCCATTTTAAACCTTTATCAAACAAGAAGAAATAGTTTCAGCAATTTCCCCGCAATATTTTGTAAGTGAGACATTTGCCTAAAGACTATTTAATGTGTCGTCTGAAACTAATTTAAAAACGTAGTCTAAATTTCGCAGTTTGGGAAAGGATCAATATATTATCGATTTTTCATAATTGACGCGATTAGTTATAGCCCGTAAGTTAGACCGGAAGTCGTTTGACCCGTATCCCAAGCAAAACCCCCTCGTTTTCACTAGGGATACGGGCCCGTATCTCTAGTGAAACATGGGGGGTTTTGCTAGAGATACGGGTCCGTATCTCTAGCCCCCATAGGCTAGAGATACGGGCCCGTATCTCTAGCCACTTCCTTCGGTAAAAAGGCAATTATAGAGTAATTATCACCTTGCCGGTATTGAGGCACGAGTCTAGTTAATTATTTTTTTGCAGTTTGTAATAAACATGAAATTAAGCGATTTATTTGAGTAAATGATGGACAAACAAGAAATTGAACTTATATTCATTCACTTATTTATAAAAGTAAATGTTCATTTATTGATCGATCAACAAAATATGAATACATATATTTACAGACATTTGGAACAAAAGAAAATTTAATGTAATAAATGAAATATTTATCTTTTTTCTTTCATGTTTTGATGAAGTCTATTTGAAGAAAAAACAGAAAACTAATATCCCTTTACCAAACGACAAAATGTGTTGCAAATGATGTGAATGAAATTAATTGGAATGATAGAAAACATTGTGGTAAATGATGAAATACTTTCTTCGTTTTCCACGATATTTTTCAGAAGCAGTTATACTTGATATGTTTGTGACACGATTAATGAAGTTATTGGTTGATGAGGAAAACCATTTTTGGCGAAATTATAGCAATGGATGTTCTCGTATATTGATATGTAGGCTACTGAATTTTTGCTAGATATTGATTAAATATTTATTTTTCTCCCTTTTTTAATTTCAGGTCCAAGATGCTTTTCCTCAGCAGAATAATCAAAGAATGTAGAGACAACAAATACAAGTTATACAGACGACAAAATTAATGTTTGTTTGAAAATACAAGATAAAAATGAATTTGAAGAAGAAAATGAATGCTCATTTTCTTCTTCATATTCTACTTTTTTCTTTTTAGCGTGAGATAAAGTCTTGTTATGTTATTGCTATATTTACGATTGTCACTGTTTTACAGACGACAAAACTAATGTTCGTTTGTAAATATAAGATAAAAGTGAATTTGAAGAAGAAAATGAATGCTCATTTTCTTCTTTATATTCTACTTTTTTCTTTTTAGTATGAGATGAAATGTTACATCGATATTTACGATTGTCACTGTTTTACACTAAAATGTCATGTATTGGAATGTCATTGTTCTTCTGGTATGTTGTACATAGTTAGAGGGGCCAAGCCGGTGATGTTTGCTATCAGGCGGAGGAGTGATGTGGTTGTTAACTCGTCTTCTTCGTACCGGTCCCACGCATAATTTACCGTGGACCTTCTGGAATTTCTTTCGTCTGATCTTGGGCAATAAATTGTCCGAAACCAGACGAATTTGAAGGTCCACGGTCTGCGACTCTTCGCACAGGACATAAGTTTGCGGAGGAACAGGAATTTGTCCCCCCGCTCGATGTAGGCTGCTGTCAAACCTTTTGTCTGGATTTTTCTGTATATACGCTGTGTCAGACGGAAGACACAGCCCTTAATGATAGCGGCGGGGAAAACTTCCCTGATCGCCTGCCAAGCAGCTGAAAGATAAAATAAAAATAATTAACATTCAGTATTCACGATACAGAAATAAAATGATTAAAAAATATTAGGCTGTTTTAGCAATGTGATGAGCTATTTTCCTAGAAAGAAGGATATGACCTATGTCTAAAATAGATGAGTATGATTTAAAATCGTGTGTCAAGATGAGAAATCAAATTACTTACCAGCTTCGAAGTCGAGCATAAACCACTTAACGGCAGGCTGTCCAAGGTGGGTCTTAACACTGTTTAACACCTGAAAATAGAAAAGAAAGTTGTTTTTGTATTTTTTATTCACTCTACAGGGTTTTTTCCCTTACGAAAGTGACACTGGTTTCCAGCGTCTTCCCCTCAAGAAATAATGCACTTTTCCCCAAATAATAAATTTTCCCCAGGATATATTTTCAAAAATCGCACTAAAAACCCAAATGAAATAGCAAGGAAACCTTTTCCACAATTTCTGCAGCTTTTCAAACTAGCCCTGCTTGTTCTCAAGTCTACAGTAGTGGATATAAGAGGGGTTTGGCCCATCTAGTTTTCTTTTTCTATATTATACAATTTTTCCCGAAACTAGGATGCCGCATGTGATTTTTCCCCTTTCTACCAGCGTCCTGTGTCTTCCCCCAATCCTAGAAAAAGCCCTGCTCTATTTGAGAAATTATATGAAAATTGATAATTAGCATTATAAATTATTGAATTTTTTTTTAACTATTTATCGTAGTCATATACTAGTAGTTATATCAAACGTTAGGTTGATATAGAAAATACGTATATCGATGTTGTTTTTGTATTTATTTGATCACGATATTTGAGAAATTATATTGAAATTGAATATTATTATTGATCTAAACATACCTGGACATAGTCGTTTTAGACTATTTGGATCACAACCCTGGAGATAAACATATATTTTTTAATAAAAATATATAAATATTTCCATACTTTATCAATAATCGATAAACCCCGTCGACAAGGTGATAATTACACTATAATTACCTTTTTACCGAAACATCCATTTTATTACTATATAAATTCATTTTACCGAAATTGTATTTTACCGAAATTACCTGTAATCGTATAGACTGGATGCTTTGAAAAATAATCAGCGAGGGGCGTCCGTGGCCGCGCGGTTAGAGTCGCTGACTCAGGATCACTTGCCCCTCACCTCTGTGGGTTCGAATCCCGCCAGGGACATATGAACTTTCATGTGAGGAAGCTATCCAGTTGGCTTGCGGAACGTCGGTGGTTCTACCTAGGTGCCCACTTGGGGTCTTCCTCCACCATTCAAAGCTGGAAACAGGTCAAAAGAAGGGAGTTCCTTCCTGGACACGCTCAGTCTACTACTCGGTCATGTGGAAATGTCCGGCAACCGAGGATAAATAACCTAAAACACACACAAAATAATCAGCGTATAGGTAACCTGGTTTATGGGCCAACAATGTTGTTCATAGTCCTATATTTTCTAGTGCATATATAGGCCCTAACAGGCCCGTAGGAAGCAATTTCATATGGGGGGGGGGGGCTAAAGCCCTTGTCCTGAATATTGGGGGGGGGGGCTAATTTGGATTTTCCCAAAATTTTCAGTGTAAAATTAAGAAAATTCGGCATTTTTGGCCAACTTTGGGGGGGGGCTAGCCCCCTCCCCCCCCTCCCCCCTGTTCCTACGGGCCTGTCTAACGCTGTTCGGATTAACTATTATATATATATGAAACAAAAAAAATAGTCAGATCTAGATCTAATTTGATATATGTAGTGAATCCAACATTTATTTGAACATCATAGCCTATAGGCTACAGATCTATTTACACACATTTTGAGTTTTTAGGACTAATAGGCCTATATCGGAAATGCTAGGTGCATTTTTAAATCGTGCTGGGAACCAGCATGATTTATATTTACTGCAAATCCGACAGCCGATATGTTGAAAAATACTGCAAAGCTATCCTTATCCGCTTAGCAATGTCTTCGAGCCAAATTATGTGTTTTCAAGCACCGAAGAAACAGCCTTTTCAGTCACAATCTACAAACTTTTTTTATCTAATTTACTTTTACGACAAATAAAGAAGAGGCTAATACAAAATTTGATGTAATTTTCGCTTTTAGTAATTACCAGTTAGTATTTTCAGTGTTTATAACAAGCTTTTCAGTTGAGTAAAGGAGGTAAACGTACAATAGTTTAACTGTATAATACATTTGTAGCAGTTACAATATTACTGCTCTGATTTTTCAACAAACCAATCAGTTGGACACATTGTGTGTCCATTACATTTTTCCCTTTATCCGCTTCAGCACCGTGTTCGAGCCAAACAATGTGTTTTCAAACACCGAAGAAACTGCCTTTTCAGTCACAATCTACAAACTTTTTTTTATCTCACTTACTTTTGCGAAAAATAAAGAAGAGGCTAATACAAACTTTGATGAATTTTCGCATTTAGTAATTACCAGTTAGTGTTTTCAGTGTTAACTTTTCGGTTGAGTAAAGGAGTTGAAACGTACAATAGGTTAACTGTATACTACATTTATTGCAGTTACAATATTACTGCTCTGATTTTTTTCTCTGTCATTTACAGTGGTAGGGCTGACAACCAATCAAATTTGTTATGATTATCACGTGGGTTAGCGCAGGACACTTACATTTTGCGTGTTATACGCTGAGCTATGTGATAAAGGCAAACACCGCAGAAACTGCCTTTTCAGTCACAATCTACAAATTTTTTCTGTGCCATGCACTTTTGCGACAAATAAGGAATAGGATTATACAAAATTTCATGTAATTTTCGTTTTTTAGTAATTACCAATTAGTATTTTTAGTGTGTCTTTCAAGCTTTTCGGTTGAGTAAAGGAATGCAACTGTAAAATAGGTTAAATGTGCAATAAATTTGTAGCAGTTACAATATTACTGCTTTTTTGTTCTCGAACGGCCATTGAACTTACAACCCTAAAACACATTTTATCTTTCCCAAACGACAAGAATTTAGGGTCTTACAATTTGGAAGCTGCTACAGACTACAAAAGGCATGTTGTTATAGATAGAATTTGTGTACAAGATAACACAGAAAATATTGAGACAAAAGGAGAAACTGCTGGTTATCAGCAGTTTCTTCTTTTGATTCAATATTTTCTCAAGCATTAATTTTCCACTAGGGACGTCAAAACCAGGCCCCGGTTTCTCTAAAAAACTTAAAAGTACATTCTCATGAGAAGATGCCCAACTTCAAAGGGATACTCTCCAACGTTGAACGGTATTCGATTGAAGTTCACGTGGATTTCATGCGATTTGAGCACGGTGCTCCGATTTGAGCATGAGAATGTACTTAAGTTTTTTCGAGAAACCGGGGCCAGGTCTTTTTTTGGGATTTGGTTAAAAACCTCAACAATTTCCTGTCAAACTGGTCAAAGTTACATTCCATTCATTTCGGGATCACAAAAACATCTTGTTTTTACGTTGAGCCAATTATTGAGCTAAATTGAAGCAACTACAAATGAGCTAAGGCTCTGAAAAAAAATAACAACGTTGTGGCATTTTAGACAATGGTTGACCAGCATCAGTTCTAAATGAGTGCCGCAATTATTATCACACAAGTAAACATTTTGAGTTTTATTTTCAGATACTGAAAATAAAACCTAAGAATATCAAGGATGAATAATTTGCTTATGCCAATCTTGATCTGGGTCCATCTGATCTGAAATGCCACACTGGTCCTATATCTACACCCAACCCTACTGTATAGATTGTTCTGTTTATTGATAGATTAATGATTTGATATCAAGACAAATATTGATGCTAGGTTACTATATGTATACCCTTTCCTTAACAGTAAATTGAAATGCATCCATTCTCAAATGTTGGGTATGATTGCAAGACAGATCATAAATCAAAGAAAAATTCTGATTATCTACATTTTATATTCTCTTTTTTCCTTCATGTTATCCAATCTTTTAAAATAAGGGTCGACTAAATTTGTCTTGTTCAGGAAAGGATTAAATTTGAATTTTGTTAGTTTTTTTTAATATTCTGTTAACTTTTTCTTTACAAGTATAAAAAAATCAAAAAGTATTTTATGTTGTTATCTTTTATCCATGTTACTCTTCAAAATCAAGATATATTGGTCTCTGGATTTTGTGATTCACAAGTAAAGCTTGTTATAGCTCACAATAAATGAACTGGTAGATCAATTCTAGCTACTAGCAATTTTACCCGTCTCGAAATTTGACCTTTGACCTCGATGACCTTGACCTATCCGGGGCTGACCTTTGACCTTGACCTATCCGGGGCTGCCCTCCACCTAATCCCGTCCCGTAACCCGTAAGCAATCCCGTCCCGTAACCCGTAAAACGATAAATTTGACCTTTGACCTCGATGACCTTGACCTTTCAAAAAATGAACCCCTCAAGCTAATATCCGGGGCCGCCCTCCACCTGCCCTCCAAGTTTGGTGAAGATCGGCCCAAGGACCTGGGAGGAGTAGGGGAACAAACAGACAAACGTTGCTCAAATTATAGTATGATGATGATTAACTATTAGCTAGAGATGCTCTGCCAGGTCATTATATGGTTGCATATTTGTTCACAAGAGATCACTGAGGGCTGGAAGTGTTGTTCTGTGATAATAATCTCTTTTAAACATATCTTTTGGGCCGTGGCCTTGGCGCAGTTGATAACGCACCTGACTCAAGCCATACACTTAAAGACACTTCTAACGCAACACTTACCTTTTTGGTAATAACTTGATATTTAACCAACCATTCTTTTTCAAATTTTCAACGAATTTAATTCATTCATAATTGCATAATATCTGTTATTTTCATAAAGAAACATTGAGTAGAAATGATCAAATTTGCAGTGCATATAATATGACTTGAAAACAAAAAGTCGCAAAAAAGCTGTGCGAGCTGATAAAGAAAATTCATGTTATTCAGGCTCGTATGAAGCAATTTCATATTGGGGTGGCTGAAGCCCCTGTGTTTGGATATTGGGGGGCTAAATTGGATTTTCCATACATTTTCAGTGTAAAATAAGGAAAATTTGGCATTTTGAGCAACAATATGGAGACTAAGACCCCCCCCCCCCCCCCCCTAGCCCCGACTGTTCCTACGGGCCTGTTATTAATGTAACAGCAGTAAAGTTTATGACTTTATGCTAACATTCTGTGTGTCCGTCATGAAACTAAATGACACGAAGACACACCCTTCTCATTGATAAAGCATAATTGATGGTGAATCTTTGCGGGATCATTCTCAACTCGTCCCTATTAAGTTCCTGTTGCAGTTGTTGAAAATTTCTTGGGGCAAAAGGGCGAAAAGCTAATGCCTGGTAACAAATTCAATGATTTTGTGCAATGCTGACACGTACAAAACATTAAACAAAATAGGTGCGACTGAATTCTAGTATTGCATCGCACATGATAGCATGTTATCAAATCTTATGAAGCAGTGATATGAGTTTTGAGCATGATATGGTGACGCTGCTTTGATGCTATTGAATTCTGCAATTGCCTGGGGTTTTGTGACTTCATATTTGAGTCTTAGTGAAAAACCTAAATAAATTTTATGTTCGGATCAGTCGATTTACTTGAAACTTACAGAAAACATGTAAACGTAATTGATTGATATTTGCTGAAATTTTCATGAAATATACTGCATTATTTATTTAGTTATGATGAAAAATGTAACTGTTGCGTTGGAAGTGTCTTCAAGTGTAGTTATGAGATTTTATGGCAACACTTACGAAATATTGATTGTTTGTCCGATATTGCGCCATGGTTAATTGGATAAAATCGTTCCATATTGTGTTCTATCTTTTAGCTCTCTTTTTCAGTCCACTGGACTAAGGCTTGATAATTTTGTTGAAATTTCTTGTGCAAATTTGGCATCTCTACTGTTACTGTGCCTAAAGCGCAGTTGGTAGCATGTCGGATAATCAATCTTAGTAGTACTGGGTTCAATCCTCGAGTTGAATAAAAAAAATTGTGACACATCTCTCACAATTTAAGGGATATAATTCTGTAAACTACAGTTTGATGAGCTGACGATGTCCCTGAAAAGATAGAATGTTATGACAAAAAACTCCAAATTTGAGCCATTTTGATTGACGAACTATTACACTATCCCAGCCCTTGATGGTATCTGTGCTGCCCGCCGTCTTATGTCTACTTTCTCAGTTCTGGTTTGTTCAATTTATCAGTGATGCACGATTTACAGTGCTGACAGCACTTTGATTTTGTTTTCCCTCCTCTATTTTCCAAGTCTTAATGCTAATCATTTCCCAAACAATAGCATACATGTTTTATTTGTCCTCAGTCGAACAAAATTTGGGAAAACGCTGAGTAAAAAAAAAAAAAAAAAAAAAAAAAAAAAAAAATGCTCAGCAATTTCTCCTTTTCAAACAACATTGGATTGCATGCCACCTTAAGCATGCTTTGTTTTGTTGCCTGCAATTACTTTCTAAATAGATCAGACTAAATCATTCTTGTTTTGTGAAAGGACTAAGGATGTCAAAGAGATATTTAATCACGTGATCTAGCCTACTCAGATTACATTTGCTGTATCTTAACTTTACTCGGCTAATATCGATATACTCGAGGTTAAGAATCAGAACACCTTGATTATACTTGTTTACATACCTGTTTTCACAGGTAAATAACAAAAAATATGGCCGACGAAGAAATACGCGAAAATTCATGCGAAGATTGTGCTAAAAAGGACATACAAAGTGTTTCAACGGTTCACTGCTTTGAATGTGACATGCGTATGTGTATCACGTGCAAAAATAAACATTCACGGAGCAGAGCTAAAAAGAAGCATCATTTGATACGGGTAGACGACGCCCCTCCGGATATCGAACTTTCGTTTTTGAAACGGACATGTTCGAGTCACTCGGGGGAGGAAATTCGGTTCCAGTGTACACCACACGATGTACCATTGTGTGGAATGTGTGCCAAGACCCACTATGGCTGTGAGATTCTAACAATAACAGACGCCAAGAAAAGGATAAAGGATGAAGGTTTGGATTTGATATTTAGACTTGCCTATTTTCTATATTAGCCAACGAGGTATGGATGTAATTCTATATCTGTTAAACGGTCTAGTTAAACTTGGTCTTTTTACGGACATATATACGTAGACCCCTACTACAGTTGGCGCTACATCGTATGGCACAATGTTTATATTTTGTTCAAATGTAATTGAACGTTTAAACAAAACATAAACACGTGCCATACGATGTGGCGACAACTGTAGCAATTTGATTTCGCGTTAAATGAGTAGTGTTATATGCTACCGTCGATTTGTTTTAATCGATTTCCTGCTAATTGTTTATCGTAAATTTACAGAATTAGGCTACTTCTAGTCCTAAATGGTTAGATTTTGTATTAATTGGTTTGAAAAATAAATTCCGGGTCATATCATCTACAGCCTATAGATTAGAAATAAGCAAGGGTTTGGGAAAATAGGACGCATATAGCCTATTAGTGTTCGACCTACCTTTAAGACCAATGAAATTGCAGTATATTCTAAAATCTCGCCACTATATTTGGCATAAATAAGATTACCAGCTAGTTTATGTGACGTCTATACATAGCCACGCCTCCGTCTCCAATGAACCGCGAGCGACCACTAAGTCAGATAGAGTCTGTATAGTAGAATCTTAGTGATATAAACATTTTTAAATTTGCATTTTTATTTCGCGTAGAATCCACTATACAGCCTCTATCTAATACTTATCAGGACAAGGTTTAGCAAAAGAGGAGTTTTATTAGAATAAATGCTGCTCTTACATATTGAAAAAGACGCGGATGCTTGATCAGACTGCGCTTATGAAATTAATTTGTATTTCTTAGAATTTTATTTTGTTTTATGGCCTCTGTGAAAACCGCATTGAATGCATGTGATTCATTATCAGAAAGAACGGATAAATCCATAGGAACAACTGATAAACACCAAGAATCTGCAGTAAAGAGTAAAGAAACTCTTCAGTACAACGTTGATCAGTTAAAAGAATTTATGAAATTAATTTGTATTTCTTAGATTTTTATTTTGTTTTACAGACTCTGCGAATACTACGTTGAAAGCCTGCGACTCGTTATCAGAAAGAACGAGTAAATCTATAGAAACAACTGATAAACACCTAGAATCTACAGAAGAGACTAAAGAAACGCTTCAGTGCAACATCGATCAGTTAAAAGAATTCGTGAACAAAGAAATAGACAACTTTTTAGAGGAAACGGAGAGGAAAGTGAAAGGCAAGTTAGAGAAAATCACACAAATTAGAAAGGAGCTTGTTGTTAAAGAATATATTATAAGAAAGCATAAAGAACTTATGATACTTGCCATGGAGTCTAGAGATGACACTAGGACGTACCTCTGTGAACAAGTTATAAAGAAAATATCGGATCAATTAGAACATATACTGCAAGAAGCAGATGATGAACCCAATATGCCCAATTTTCAAAGTTTGAAACGACGCTTGAGTGAAGCATTTATTCCAAATAAAGCAATCAAACATGATCAAAGACATTCTGATGGACCCTCCACAAGTATTGATGTTGAAGCCATAGGGGAACTAAAGCAAAGAAAACCTATTCTGATGCAAACATTTGCGGTAGATGATAAAATTGTTTTCAATGACTGCACGTGGATGAACGAGGAACACATCGTCTTAACTGACTCAACTTCTAAGAAACTGTATAGTTACTTTATTTATCAGAACAAACTTGAAGAACTGTTGACGCTTCCAACTATGCCGTGGTGTGTTGAAACTATAGACACTGACTTAGTTGCTGTAAGCTTTCATGCCGAACGCATGATTCGGTTTTATAGAATTGTCCCAGGGGAGGCAATCGATGTTGAGAAAATGTATGTTTTCAACATGTGCATGAATTTGCAATACATTCCAGACGAAAATACGTTGTATGTATTGTACAAGTCGTTATGTGGTTATCGTTCCGCTGAAATTGGCAAATTGGCATTATATCCGACAAAGATGAAAACTTTTGACCCTAACGACGAATACCACAATGGCAAAAAGCTCGGAATTCTCGAGTTAGACGAGAAAGCAACGGCTAAATTGGCAGAGTCCACATCTTACAAAATTACAAGAGACCGACAACATCTTATTCTAACATGCTCTTTCACTCACGAAGTATGTTTCATTGACATATCACAAGGTAGAATCATTTTCAAGTATGATCAAGTACTCGCGAATCCAGTATTTATAGAAACGGATAATAACGGATTTGTTTATGTGGTTTGGAGTACGAATTCTACGATACATATGTTGAGTCCAAATGGGGAATTCATTCGAGAAATCTTAAATGGTCAAGATGGGTTAGCCCTACCAAGCAGAATGTATTTTAACAAAGAGTGTGATAAGTTTATAGTAATTGACCAGTTTAGAAAGAAACAGGTGAAAATCTACAATTATTGAACCATCAGTATTTCACAGAAGATAAAATCATAGACAATGCGAAAAATCGAGCCTATGAAAGACAAATTTCGTTCTCATTTTCGAGACATTAGGGAGGTACGAATTGATCCAAAGAAAGCATAGATGATTCTATAGGGTCGAAAGAATTAACATCAATTTCATAAAAATGCAACAGACAGAGGAACTCCCACGAAAGGTCAACTTATTTTTGAAACTTAAGGGAGACCAAAACTACGGAAGACAAATGACCTCTATGGATAAGGCGAGAAATCTCCCTAAAAGCCTCAAACAAGCAAATTGATAATTATCTCGAGCTGTATTGTTAGATGTATACCTTAATCATATGGAAACTGATTTTGTACAATCAAAACGATCCGACATGTACAGATGACTCTCGGTTTCTGTACCTACTCCCAAAATTACATTTTCTTACCCCACCGGTATTCATTTAACTAAAATTAAGTTTTCTGTGGTTTTGTTAGCAAGAATTTTTCTGTAAATGTAAGGACAATTGGTGTTGAAATTATAAACCAGTTTTCGTTTTGTCCGTAATGCGCATGCGCATCATTGAAACGAGTTTAAAGGCGAAACCTTCCCGCCAAAAAATATGGCAATTGGTGAATGAGTACTATTTTAGTATAAAATTATGTCCCCCCCTATGACCAAGGAAATCCTTTTTTGGGAAGCAAATTTTGCAAAATTTGCTTCTCTTTACAGCCGCCTTTCTCTGCACTTTACCATTCTCTGCATACCACACAACATCTTCCGGTCGTCCTCACTATAAATAGTTCTATCAAAAGCAAAGATTGATGAGGTAACAGTCATTCAAATATTCAATGTATATATAAGTCTGAAGTTATATGTAGATATTGAATTGTGTGACTGAAAATGAAACACTCAGTTAATCATGTCTTTAAGAGAAGAAAAGACCGGCGTAGTAATTTACTTTATTATGGTTCAAAGCTCAGTCCAATGATCTTCCTTGTAAATGGGTCGGTCAAGTTTACTGAGCTATGAAAATTCAAAGATATAAATAGATGCATGGAATCAAAGTATTCAAGGTATTCAAATGGATAATCAAAGTACGTAATAAAAGTACTCTACTTCTGGACAGGCCTACATTATTAAGAAATTTGCTTCCCAACAGTACTTTCAGTACTTTGATTATCAAGGAAGCCTGTAATTGTCAAGTTACACATTATGTCAATGGGAAGCTGGGTCAAGGGGGGGGGGGCGATGTTCGCCAGCCCATGGAAGGTAGGTATTTCTCGTTTTTTGGCGGGAAAGTGTGCTTAGTAAGTTGTTTCAATGATGCGCATGCGCAATACGGACAAAACCAAAGTTGCCATATGATGTCAACACCATTTATCCTTGTATCTGTAGAAAAATATTGCAAATACAACAAAAGGAAACTTCATTTTACGTCTATAGATACCGGTAGTGTAATAAAATGAAACCATTAAGGTGGGTACAAAAATCAAGAGTTATCTGCACCTATAGAACTTTTTAAATGACAAAAAATCGGTATTCATTTCATTTATTGATCTACCTAATCATAAAGCTTAATTTTGTTTCTCAATTTGTAAGTTTTGAAAATTGCCCCATCGAACTGAGCCTTTTAGGGAGATTTCTCGCCTTGTCCATAGAGATCCTTTCGCTATTATTTTCGAGACATTAGGGATGCCTAAATTATGAAAGACAAACATCATTTTCGGGACTTGACACATATATTCAATATATCAGAAGCTCTTGATATCGCTGCTTTTCTACGAAAACCTCGTAACTGCAGCTTAAAACAAGCTGCAGTTACGAGTTTTTCGTAGAAAAGCGACGATGCACTTTGGTATTGTTTGTCTTTCGTTGATGGGTTTTAACCACCAATCCAACCAACCATTGTGATATTGCCTCATATAGCGGACGAGTATTGACCTGGCAGAGCATTCCATTCGATTAGCATGGGCTGCTCTGCCAGGTCAATTATCGTCCGCTATACAACTAATTCATTCACTTCCATTTGACATGAAAGTGTTTCCTTTTTTTAACCAGCGAGTCGTGGTATGAGAACAGAAATTAGGTAAAATTAGAAAGTTTGCATGTTAACTGGTATACTGACCAATCGACTGTGTGTAACGCAAGATAGTTGGAAACTGTCAAAACCGAACTACAGATCTATAAGGTAGAAATTGACCGTTTAAAAGCTGAAGGAAACAATGCAATTTGGGAAAAAGATAAACTCAGTGCCGAAAAGGACGCCTTAAACGTTGAAACTATAACGAAAAAGGGTAACATCAAATAAGTCGAATTTAAAAACGGGATGTATGATGGAGACAATAAGTCTTTACGGGAAGAGAAGGAACGTTAACCCTTTTCCAAACGGCAAAAAACCAAGGTAGTCCAATTCGAAAGCTGATGGAAATGACTAAATGGATGTTTGTAAAGACAAAATTTGTGTATACTATGACACAGAAAATATTGAGACAAAAGGAGAAACTGCTGGTTATCAGCAGTTTCTTCTTTTGTTTCAATGTTTTCCCAAGCCATTTTGATTAGGGACATCAAAACCAGGTCTTGTTTGGGAAAGGGTTAAAGAGGGAGGTTGTAAACCTTAAAATGGGAAACGACGCCTTTTGCCTGGGCGTAACCGAAGCATGGCAAGAACTGTTAAAACAAGAAAAAGAGACAATGGAACAGAAAGTTCAGATGTACTCGTTAAGACAAAAATGAAGAACATTCGGGCTGAACTTGAATTGTCGAATGTCTACGACAACGCCCGAAAAATGCCGACGTCGTGTGAATTTCTATTATAGGTATTCTTTTGAATCTTTTAACCTTGATGCATAATTGCATGTCCTTTACCTTCTATATGTGTTCATTATTTTTGTTCATTAAACCATTACCACACAGTGACTTTTTTGACTCCCCAAAAGATTAAGGCTTTGGAAAACAATGTGGAAAATGAAGTAATTGCTTGTCACAAGCAATTTCTTCATTTTCCACAATGTTTTCTAACCCAAAATGGAAATATCTTGAATATACTAGAGGAAAGAAGAAACGCAACAACTATTTTTGTTATTTCTCTTAATTGTTTAATGTTATTGAGTCAAAGTTGTTACTGATAATTACAGGGTATTGTATCTTGATATTGGTCTTTGTGTATACGTTAGAACCTGTCTTACATGTGAGATAACGTCAAAATAGACGTTTACACGTTTTTCACGTGCAAACCTTTAAATACCCAAACTTTACATAAAACTCTCTTCATTTGTGTGGATGCACGTCGACTCGACAAAATGCAATGTTTTTCGTTTGGATTTAGCCCCTCATATCATTTTGAGACTTACTCAAAGACGTCGTCCGGTGCCAATTGTGATGTTTACCAATGGAAAACATCTCAACCTGCAATTGTTACTGACTTTAGTATACATCGGTTCACAAAATGATGCTTGCGATAACGTCTTAGAACGAACGGAATAACTGACGGTCGCCCGAAAAGCGGTCGTCAACACCTAACGTCACGACGTCAGGACCATAACGTTCGCTTATTTTTTCTACGGAAACAAATTCTCTTATCGAGAAAATTTGTTTACGATATTCATGGACAGTACAGCAATCAAACTTCAGCCAGGAATCGTAAATGTCAAATGGGATTGCATGCAAGAACGCATATAACGTTGACGCCTAAACACTCTCATTTAAACGCATATTTATGGCACGTAAAACGTGTGACCTTGATGAAATTTTGACACTAGAAAGTCAAATGATGAAGAGTTACTATGCATTGAAAAAAGTACTCGAATTAGGGTAATTTTGAGAAAGACAAAAGCAAAGCGTATGATCAAATTTATTTTTTGTTGCGTTTCTTTTTTCCTTTAGTATATTTTATCAACTTGAAATTGTCGTCTGCAACATCTTTGTATTTGCATCAGTCTAAAATTTTGTCGTTTGGAAAAGAGTTAAGCCATTAACATTAAAAGATTGTTAGTCATTGATCACAAGGTTTAGGGCCAAAATCGACCGGTATAACCACAGGTATTTGGCACGTAATCTAGTCAGTATTATACTGTCAATGACAAAAAAAAGACAAAAAATAACAAAAAAAAAAAAAAAAAAAAAAAAAAAAAAAAAAAAAAAAATAACTTGTGTTCGAACACAAGTTAAATTTTTTTTGTTATTTTTTGTCTTTTTTTGTCATTGACAGTATAATACTGACTAGATTACGTGCCAAATACCTGTGGGTATAACTAAAATTGACCATGAAGAATAACCGATAGAGATTGATTTATGCATGTGCAAAAACTTGTTTTTCTGAAAACGTAAAATGAATAAATTTGAAGAATGGGGCAAAACGCCTCCGGAGACCTTTTTAGTCCCACCACAAGGGGCCTTTTTACCAAAAACAAATGAGGGGAGGGGGCTTAACCCTTTCCCAAACAAGACCTGGTTTTGACGTCCCTAATAGAAAGATATAGGAAAACTTTGAGGCAAAAGAAGAAAATGCTGATAACCTGCATTTTCTCCTTTTGTCTCAATAATTTCTATGCTGTTCACAATTCCTTCCTTTATCAAGATCCAATTTGTCTTCTGCATCTGCTTTCAAATTGGACAAACCTTTTTATATTCATTCGAGAAAGCGTTAATGCCCCACCTTACCCTATGATCGCCCCGGAGAGTATCATACCGTCGCTTTTAAACAAAAACTCGTAACTTTTTTTAACATGCAGTTACGAGGTTTTGTTGAAAAGTTTCAATAAGTTTGTGAAGAAATTACGGTGATTTGAAGCAGGAAAGGCGGGAAAATGCCAGGGATTTACTGAATTCAAAGAATCTTTAAAAACCAACAGATCAGTCCACCAAGTAAAATTTTGATTTGTCGTACCTGGTTACCAGCATTTTCTTCGTTTGCCTCAATGATTTCTCAATCATTTGTTATTGTAGACGTCAAAACCAGGCCCTGGTTTCTCGAAAACACTGAAGTACATACTCATGAGTACATGCTCAACTTCAATAGAATACGCTCCAACGCTGAAGGATATTCACTTGAAGTTCACACGGATTTCGTGTGATTTGAGTAAGGTGATCAGATTTGAGCCTGAGAACGTACTCGAGAAACCGGGGCTAGATTTTGTTTGTGAAAGGGTTAAACAATACGTGACCGATTTGAAAATAATGATTGAAGCAGAGAAGACGGAATACGTCAGGGATTTGCTGAAAGGGCCTTAGGGGTATATTTCTTTTTACAAATCTGCTTTTAAAAATATTTTTGATGAGCAAATTAAACTTTACTTGGTCATCAATAACTTTTTTATAAACTTGTTTTAAAGGAACTATCATTCCAAGACAATCCCTTACGTATGTCCTCATTCTCTATTTCAAACCAATGAAAAATCGGCCACGTTGACATAATTAATGTAGTCCAACCCCAAGGATATTTATGAGATGTCCGAATTTTTCGTGCGGCGTCGTTAACATACATGTATTATGTATCCGAACTTAATCGGGCGACATCGTAAACATTAGGCAGCGGAATGTTCCACTGCCGAATGTTTACGACGTCGCCTGAAAAATTCTGACGTCGCATGGATATAATTAGGGGTGGATAACCTCAATTAAAGCTTATTTACAATCATTTTGTCACGTGATTCTCGTGATAATCCGATTCAAAAAATTGATTATTCCCTGTTGTTGTCGTGTCACGCGATTCCCTGCCATGACCTCTGCTGGGAGTGTAGGCCTACTTTAAGTCGAGGTGTAGTCGTATCTCTCATGAAAAGGTAAAAAGGTAAGGCCTACTTTATCATATACTAAGCAAAATAATTGAAGGATATTAAAATTCTACAGCTATTTTAGAATTTTTGATAAATATTATATAAAAACCTAATGCTTTTTATTATAACATACATTCTCTCTCATATTTTATCCTGTCATATCGAGTTATGCTTCATTGGTCATGCCAAAATGGGACAATTTGCCACCGTGGGCCAACTACCAAACTTACCGTGTTATTTACGTGCAGTTTTTTCACGTAGATGCGTACTCTGAGTTGCTTCATTGAGTAAATTAAAACGTACTTGCCTATAATCAATTCATTAAAAAGGATTGAACGTTAATGGCCGACACATCTGCAGCGCTGGTAGGCCGTTGGTCAATTGAACGTATGGAAACGTCAGGTTGACGTCGCTCGTAGATTTTGGAATTTTGCAAGGTGCATTCAGTCGATTACACAAACGGTATCACTGGGCAGTCGTAAATATGAAACGGCGTGACAGGGGACGTAATTAAACGACGTCTTTGACTCATGACAGTTACATTCTCAATAACTCGTTACGTTCTAGGACTCCAAAGCTTTCCAAAATTACTCCAGAGTCTAACAGATGTGCGAGGGATAAACCTTAGAATTCAGTCTGTGATAAACGGATTAAATAATCATTAGCATTAATGCCAGTAGGCCATTGACAGCTAACGCTTTGACATGACGACACTGACGCATGGACCAGAACACATTTGAGATGGAACCAGCATCACTGGAGTACAGTGCTCATCACCAACCAAAGTTGGTTTCAGCGTCGCATGTTGACATCAGAATTCGTGTTTTTTTCTCGATATAAGAACGAGAGATTACACGAATGCAATATACCAAAATGTGACGCATATGCTGACGTGAGCGTTATGGAGTTGACGGGAATCTTACGTTATCTAGAGACAAACCTTTTCGTGCTAAATGGTACTGATCGACTGACCAACATTACATTACCCACGTGATTGACTCACATCCTTTAACTTTTAAACAGGACAATAGAGATGAACACGCGTTAATTGACGCCAACGTAAACTTATTAGCTGTCGTTATTGTAAACAGATTTGGTTTCAATCCAAGGATTTGCCATCCTGCACACAGAATCTTTATCCAATCGAGCATGATTGAAACACGTTGGGTAGACGTCTACGTCACCGACAACAACAACCGACTAACCCGGCTTATTCCAACGTGGACGTATTCGGAAATAGAAAACTGTACCGCAACATGTGGTAATTCAATCTGCGATGAAATGGCGAGATAATAATAAGGCTTGAGTTCACTTCCAGGGTGAAAATATCCGTTATTCACGACGTATGACTTTTCGGTTGTAGGGTACCAGTGTTTAACCGAATATTGTAGGGAAACCGATTGCTGTGCTTTATGTGTTTGATTTTCAAGATTAGACATTGATATGAAGTTATACAATTTGTAGATTTTTGTTCGAATATATGCCTTTGTTAATTTCTACAAATAGTTTGAATATCCTTCAATTGTTTTGCTTAGTATATTTAAGAAACTTCAATAAGACAGCGTTTAATTTAGAAAGGTGAGACAAAGATCTTTATTATAATCTATTAATCATTTTGTCTAAACAGGATGTCCGTAGAAAATAGATTTATCAATGAACAGCATAATGCAGAAAAGAAGAATTACCATTTATTCATTTTTGAACAACAACATTTTCTGTTAGGCCCTATATATACTAGACAAAAAAGAAACGCAACTTCCTTTTCAATTCCTTCTTGTGGAAAGATATCAAATCAGATTTAGACAAAATGTAATACTTTTACCTGGTTAAGTTCACAAAATCGTGTTTGCAGTAAAGTCCATTAATACGAAAACACCCAGTTTGCACCGGGCGTCATCACAATTTGACAAAAAAAGTGTATGTAGGTCGAAAAACACAGTCGTTTTTGTTCAGTTTGGTCCGATATTTGAATGTTGTGAAGTCCGTGCGATTTATTAGCGGTCCCCGTTACAGTCTTAAACCTATCCCGTAGGTGGGGTAAGCTTGATGATATGGTCCTGTCTTGACGTCATATCTCTTGCACGTCCACTCCGTGCTCGATCGGTTGTGGTCCCATTGAGAGCCAACAGCATATACAGTCGAAAATGTGTCGATTTGTTGCCCCATCAATGTCTTGCGACAACATTTTGACTTTTTTCACCTAACAACGTCCGTACTGCAGTTTGGCGCTGGTTTTGGCGTAGCCATGCTATGCGTAGGGTAGTGATAAGTATATGAACGTTTTCGGCCTCTTCTTTGTCCATGTTTTAGCTTGTGTTTGAGTTTGAGTTTATTGGGGTTTTACGCCGTTTTCAACTACCAGGGTCATATCGCGGCGGCTGGAGCACCTATCCATGGATTCCTGTTGTTTCTCAAACCAGTACTACCACAACACCCTTACCGAGCCTCCAGCTGCTCGCCCACTTAGGTTAACGATTTCAAACCCATTGGTGGGTGACAATTTGTCAGAAAGGGTATTAGCCGCGTCCGGGTATCGAACAGCTTGTGTTTGAAAAAAAATGTTAGGATAGTAATCATTTAGAAAACACGACATTGGATAATCATTTTTTAACAATTTACTATGTATCACGTGATGAATTTACGATATCTGATGAAAATGACACTATATTCATGCGTATGGATGCAGGTATATTAAAATGTACTCAATAGCCATTAAAACAGATGTTGTCGAAAATATTATAAAAAATTGGGGTTGCGTATCTTTTTTGTCCTAATATATATCAGACAAATTGTCTGGTCTTTGCATGCCTAACATCGATTTTGTCAACTGCAACACCTTTTCATGTAGAAATTTTTATTTTCGTTGTTCGTTTTTTCGTGGTTTTTTTTTTCGTGGATTAAAGAACAAGATCTACTACGAAGAAAGTAGTTTCTTAAACTGTGTCCGCCCGTCCGTCCGTAAGAATCCGCTGATGAAAAAGTTATAGACAACCAACCAAATCTTTGATTGGTCGTCAATAACATTTTCATCAGTTGTTTTTTAAATGATCTTCGCCCCTCTTTATTCCTGATGTTTTTACATCTTCTCTACTTCAAACCGAATTGAAATTGGTCATGTTTTAAAACAAATATTGACGATTTTCTGACATTGCTGAGTCACGTGATTCTTCACTGTGTTAACAGTCCAAGTATAGGCCTACACGTATTTATAATAGCATTGAATAATTTTTAAGGTTGGCAGTGCATAGACGCGAAAATTCGAAAGACAACCTTTCAATGAAACAGATGGTTTTCTTCAAGGATCCGTTTTTGGTAAGTTAGGCTAGGTTACCACTGCCGATCAGACCAACTCGATTAAGCCCGATCAAGCGATCGAGTACAGATCGAATTGAGTGGGCAAATGTGTGATCGAGAGTGATCGAGGTGATCGAGCTGCAACGCTCGGGATTCCTTCTCGATTGTTTTTTATACAATGAAAATACTCGTGTATATTAGAAAATTGATCGGGAAGCAATCGTGTATTGATCAGGTATAAGGTCGAAATGATTGAGAGTCATTCGTGTCTTGAAATCGAGTTTGATCGCTCGACCTTCACCATACCTGTGATCGTTCACCTCGACTTGTACCCGAGTGATTTTACCCGAGTGATTTCCGATCGCATCTCGATATTTACTCCAACTGTCCACTCGATTAAATCGACTGTAAGGACCGGTCATTTAAAGATCGACAAGTCATCCGGTCGTGTTTGATCGAGGAATGTAAGCGATCGCGTTGATTTGATCGGCAGTTGGAAACCAAGCTCCAGGCTGCTGATAAAATTGGACTTAATCGCCATTTACATTTTTATCAACTCATGTTAAAAAAAAAATATCTCTCACAAACAGCCCTGGCGTATTTCCGCTTTAACTTCCTCAAATAATTTTTAAATCGACCTCGTATTAAGAGAATTATTGAAGATTTTTTGCAATTGCTGTGCCACGTGATTTTCCACCGTAATAATTAGAATCACAAGCTGATAAAACCTACTTATTCGGATATCTCGATAATCCGACCCCCTAGACTTCGACATAACAAGCATGCGCGGATCCAGAGGGGAGGGTCAGGGGGTCATGACCCCCCCCCCCCCTGGAATTTGGCAAAAAAGGGGTTATCAAAACGATTACTGGTTATATATCAAATAAATTGCGTTATTTGTCCATGTGTGTCACGACAAATCGTTGTAATATTTAGTCCTTCATGGTAAGACATGTATCTGCATGCACATCCAGGGGGGGGGGGGTCAGGAGGTCTGACCTCCCCCCCCCCCTGTAATTTGGCAAAAAGGGGTTAAAGATCGAATGACCCCCCCCCCCCCCCCCCCTTGGAAAAATACCTGGATCCGCGCTTGACAAGTACCATAATTTTGATTTTGTAGGTTCTTGTACCAACTTTGTGTTGGTATTTGACAGTTGGCCAAACCATGGGAATTTTGCTAGAAGATAACTGCATCGTATCAGCACCGTGCACGTGTACTCAGCATTCCGTCAACTGCAGCGGGCGGGGATTGGTAACCATGCCGAAATTCAACGCAATCAACAATAACGCACGTGTCTCAAGTTTTGACATGGACCGTAATAACTTGACATCTATCAAAGATGATGCATTTTCTAATATTCCCTGTTTCAACAAATCAAATTTTTACCTCGGATTCCACTACAATTTGATTTCGGAACTATCCGACAGTTGCTTCCGCGGTATTGAAAGTTGTGTGTTTCAGATAACTTTAAGCAATAACAGGTTAACGAGTCTACCACACGCTTTGAGATCACTAACTAGATTACGTCACTTGGTCTTAGACGGTAACCCTCTAAGATCCTTAGATTCTTATACAATGAGTGAACTTGGCAGAAATCTCTGGACTCTAGATATAAGTTTGTATCTTTTTACTTCATGGCCAACCGAGCTTCATTTTCTTAGGCAGCTACAAATGCTAACGCTGCGTTCAATTCCATTTACAAGTTTACCACACAATGCTTTTCAAGGCGTTGAAGACACCATAGCCTTTTTATTAATATACAGCTCAAATCTAATAGAACTTCCGACTGCAATATGCGATTTGAAGAAGTTAAATCGTCTTCAGTTTGATGACAACCACAATATTTTGAGAAATACTCTGTACGTTGATAGTTGTTTTAACCACATTCAGCTTAATGTCATTTCCTTTCAAAACAATGGCTTGGTACAGTTCCCGGAGTTGTCCAACCTTCCTGGCAACGGAACGCTCTATCCGAACGTTGATTTAAGCTACAACAATATCCGAATAATACAGGACACAATTATTCATAGGTATATGATAAAAAACCTATATCTTGATCACAACCGACTTATCCGAATACCATATGCCTTGAATAACATCGAAGATTTAGAATATCTTTACATGAGAAACAATATTATAGCATCAATTGAAGAAACAGATCTGGAAAAAATGACCAGCCTCAGAGGGTTGCGTCTAGATTTCAACCAAATTCTTTTCATTAGTAAGCGAGCGTTTGTCAACAACATACACTTACGATATCTTTATCTTTCAAACAATAACTTGAAGACGATTCCACAAGCTTTCTTAATCCTCAAAGGTATTTTCTGGATAGATCTGGATCAAAATGAGATTGACTGTTCTTGTTCCGATTTCGATTTTGGAACATGGAACACTTCTCAAATCATGAGAATAGATGGAACTTGTAAATACGGATCTGAAACATTGAAATCGTTTGTTACGTCAAATCCTCCAACCTGCAATTAAGGTATCCCATCCATCATTAGATACCAAACACTTCGTGTATATTCGGGCGTGATCCGTAGCAACGGAAACTGACGACGATATCGGGAAATTAAAATGCGGATACCCTCATCAATATCCAGACATTGTGCGTGGTAACGGAAATTGGCGAATGATACGCCCGAGGTTACACGAAGTGTTTTGTAGATAATGATTGATGTAATATTGCAAACTCCACACAGCGACAATGCCTTATATTATCACTGCAGGCATATATATCACGTGACCATGGTGAATGTCATGTGATATCGTAGAGATGGAGGGTATTTATTCATATTTCTGAAAATCATCTTTTAAATCCAATTCCATTTTTTATTTGGATTCACATCTGACACATCATATTCTTAAAACATTATTAAAACGAGTTTACTTCTTTAAATAAAAAATCTAAATAAAAAAAAAGTTCGATTACCTAAAATCTTTGTAACTCAAGCTGTGCCGGCAGAGATCTCCCCAATCCCAATTCAGGGGAGATAACTGCGAAGGAGATTGGTAATATTGATGCGACCCGTCACGCTAAACGGGACTTTGTGGGAAGTGCATAAAACAAAAAATCTCGAGAAACGGGTCAAATTAAGCAGAGGTCATCGAGATGTATTTGGAAAATGACATTATTGTAAGATAGGAAAAACCTTCTGGATTGAGAAAATTAGAGCTATATTAGGACTAGAAGGATCGACCCTGGTCAGTCTGCGCGAACTGCGCGAACTTCGCAGACTGACTTGGGTCATTATTTTTCACATTTACCATAAGGTCCCTTTTAGCGTTACGGGTTACATAGATAGATGTCAATTAGACAAATTTGTTAGACATAAGCTGCTTCGATCTTCTTCTATTATTACATTTACAAACTATCATAGTCCAAATTAGAATGAGTTTCAAACGACAGAATTCGTATCAGTTTATACCATGGAAAACTAATAAAATGGTGTACCACACATGCCTTATTTTTTATGCGTTTTATGCAACTTTCTTTGGGGTAAGTAAGATCATAGTAACAACAATCCGGGGGGGGGGGGTTGTTCTGGAAAGGGTTATTTTTGTCTTTATTCGATGCCTTTGGCCCAAACTCAAAGATGAAGCAGAAGGGCATTGCTCACGAAAGAAATTTATATCTATAAGCGATTATTTTTACAGCTTTAGATCTTTCTGGGAAGAAAACATTGTGGAAAATGAAGAAACGTGCTTTTCACAAGCAAGTCCTTAATTTTCATGATTTGTTTTCCAAAGCCTCAGTCTTGTGGTGAGTAAAAAAGGCATTAAGTGGGAAAGGTTTAATTCTAGGTGTTTTCTTGTTTGTCATATATTCAAACCAGGGTCTTTAAAAGGGTCCTTTCTCAAAATCCTGCATACGACATAGCATATTCTATTATAGACTTCAACACCAGGTTTATCACGGGTGATGAACTCGGCCAAAGCGAGGGACGTTTTTCGCTACCACAAGGTACAGATATTTTGCGTTTAAATGTGAGAAAGATCTGATTGGATGGTTTTTCTGATAACAATGAATTTGTTCTAAAAATAGACCGGGTATACCGATATGTATTGACAAACCGTCTGTGTTATTGTAAAATCTCATAACTACGGCTTTATCGAAGCCGTAGTTACGATATTTTATAACAACACCGACGGAATTCTATGATCGCGAAAAAACATCCCACGCTTTGGCCGAGTTCACCACCAGTGTTTATGTAAAGGTTAAAAACAATAAAAATCAATATAGTTCCAGATACCCTTGTCAATTTCCGTTGCTCCGAATGACGCCCGAAGTTGCGTGAAACGTTTTGGATCTAATGATGGATGGAATACCTTAAATATCTCCAATTCGGTGGTTTGTTTTAACATTCAAGCCAAAGTGTGTCGAATAGAAGCAAAAAAGTGGGACGCGTTCACGTGCACCGAAAAACATTTTCGCTTTAATGTTTGAAGAAACCACTTGATTTGAAGCAGGGTGAGGTACAACCGGGAATAGTCCTCTCATATGCGCATACGGTGCCCTTTATCTCGTCAAAATCCATAGAGTATAAGCTAAGAAATTAACCCATTGCCAAACGACAAAATTTCGACTTGTCCAAACTCATAGGTGTTGCAGACGTCAATTTCCATGGAAAAAATAGCATCCCTTGGCCTTTCTTGGTACAAAACATTGTGGGAAATGTCGCGAGCAATTTCTTCATTTTCCACAATGTTTTCCAAAGCCTTTATTTTGTGGGGCGTCCAAAAGCGTCGATGTATGGGAAAGGGTTAAACAAGACAAACCTTGAAGCTGGCGATTTTTTCAGTGTGAACGCTTCCCAAAAGTCACGTGATTTATCCACAGTGAACTCTATGGAGCATAATTGATAGTAAGGCCTGCTAATTGGATCGAAAATCATAAGCTTACTTCGATTGGGACTATAGCTCGAGTTATTGCTCCAATCGAAAACCTGTAGGCTAGTGCGAGCTATTTGACGTCATTTCCGCTGTGGTCGGACCATCACAAGTAATTTGGAAATCCTCAGATAAACAGCGGACCAATCAGTGTCGAGTAAACAAAGATTTTGATAGGCTGACACAATACGGGGATGGGGTGGGTAGGTTGAATCTGATAGATAAAAGAGCGCTGGCTCCCAACGATGGCGCGAGCCATATCCAATCAAAATCGGCCATAGTGTACTTACACATCATCCCATTACAATTTTTACAATAATTTTGGAAATTTCACATTAATGTGAACCGTCACGCTAAAAGGGACCTTATAGGAAGTGTGAAAAATATCGACCCTAGTAAGTCTGTGCAGTCCGCTCAGCCAGACTAGGGCCGACACTTTTCACTTTTATGTTGTTTTCATAATCTGGAAAGTTTTCCCTATCTTAGCCTACTATGATTATGTTCATTTTTCGCATACGAGATCTGGTTGACCTGTAATGGGTCTGACAAGTTTGTCAAAATTTTGATTTTTGGAGTTGGATAAAGTCCCTTTATGCGTAAATTATTTTGTGGATAGGGGTATTTTGGTTGATTTATGCTATGTTGATATTTTGTATTTTAGGATAGCGCTAATTTTCAACAAAAATCCGTAACTGCAACTTAAAACAAGCTGCAGTTACGAACTGTTTTGTTGAAAAGCGATGATAAGTTTCGTAGAACACCACGAGCGGTTCCTGTTACTTATCAGAAAGGTCAATCCATATATGGAAATCATGCTATCTCAAATTGAATAAGTAGACCTGCACTTGTAATAGTAGAATTGAGGAAGAAAGGTGTTTATTTGGAAGAACATTAAGGTAAATATAAGTATTTGAGGTAAATATAAGTATTTGATTTGACAAGAAGTTTTAAATTCATTGTGTTTAACCGGAATTAACTTAAAACTTCACTAATTATGTATATCGCAGATTAATTAGCTTATCAAAATCCATTGAATTAAATTTTAATTTAATATATCTGACTGGATACAGACCAATAAATGCAGCCTGACGTAAACATCTGGTACATGTACATTTAATAAGTCGTAGATCTGTGACTTTGATGCATTTTGGTCTTTGAGATATTATAACAACAACTACGAAATACTATTCGTTTGTCCGAAATTACGTCACGGTTTACTGGATAAAATCGTTCCCTATCATGTATGCAAAAGTTCCGAACCTTGATTTTCGAACCCTGGGGCACTCGGTACCTTTATAGATCCCGATCAGCTTTTGACCATATACAGTATGATCAGGATCCATATGCTGCATGACAGTTACCACAGGATGTAGAGACTGTATCAACCCTTTTCCCAAACAACGTCTATAATAAAAAAATGTTTGAGCAAATATCGAAAATATCAAAAAAAAAAAAAAAAAAAAAAAAAAAAAAAAAAAAAAAAAAAAATGATCGATATCCATTGTGTGGTCTGCAATAGCTCTTGTTTATCCCTTTCCCAAACAAGACCTGTGTTTGACGTCCTTAATAGACGAGACTTGGGAAAACATTGAGGCGAAAGAAGAAAGTGCTGATAACCAGCACTTTCTTCTTTTGCCTCAATATTTTCTGAGCCCTTTTGTACACAAATACAACCTTGATTAATATCCATTTTGTCGTCTGCAGCAGCTTTTAAATTGAACAAGTCTAAGTTTTTACCATCTGGTAATGGGTTAAGACCACCATAAAAGCATTTACATACATAGTCATTGGTCACACTGCACGTATGTGCACGTTGATATGGATCCAGTTTGGTTTCTATAACAATTTGTTGCATCTATTCCAGGTCTCAGCCCATTTTAGTAACCCTCGAATTATATACAGAGAAATTATTCCACAACAACCATTCAGACGAAACTGCGAGAAAAAAATGGCGCGCAACAAAAGATCACTGTTGGTACGTAATGGCAATGAATTTTGAGCTAAAAATAGACAGGGTTTTCCGTTATGTTTTGAATAGCCGTCCGTGTTGTTAAAAAATCTCGTAACTACGGCTTGAATCAAGCCGTAGTTGCGAGATTTTATAATATCACAAACGGATATACCATTGTTTGTCCGAAATTACGTCACGTTTAGCTGGATAAAATCGTTCCAAATTGGTATTATATGGATAATCACGTGATACAGCAATTTCAGAAAATCTTCAATAACTTTGTAAATACGGGACCGATTTGAATTCGGTTTGAAGCAGAGGAAGTGAACAGACGTCACGCGTTAGATGAACGTGTTGGAATTTTGAAAAATCAACTGATAAAAAAGTTATTGAAGACAGACCAAAATTTTGGTTTATCTTCAATAAAATGTTTATCAGTAGATTTTTCAAAAATCTACTACGTCCAGGTTATTTCTGATATTTTTTCGCCTTCTTTGCTTCAAACCGAATTCAAATTGGTCAAGTACTGACAAAGTTATGAGGCGTGTGCGATTTAGGCCGGTAGAGCTCTTCCAGAAGAGTCTGGTTCCCGGCTCTGATACACTACTTTGTAGAAAAAATACTACGTAGTGTATCAGAGGCGGGAACCAGACTAGCTCTTCTTCTTCCAGAAGACAACTTCTGGCCTAAATCGCACGCGGCTATGGAAGATTATCGGAAATTCTAAGTCACGTGATTATACATCGTGATTATAGTCCGGTCACGATATTGTGACACATGTTTACAAATTTTACCTACATGTACATGTATATTAACAAGGAAGAGGTATAAATGGACATCGAGCCGTGAGCCGCGACAAAAGGTTACGGTATATTCCAATACATGTAAATAGGGAGGAGTGCCTATTTTCCACTGAATAAAAGCAAACAATGACAGGTATTGCGTGCTGTCCGTGATGCCGTGTGAGTTCAGTAGCTGTATCCAGATAGTACTTCGTCGATTTATTACAGGGAGACGGGTTCGAGTCACAGTTTTTTTATAATTCGAAATCCCTCTTTTCCCGTCAATTTAGACTCGCTGATCTTTGATCATTCACATGTCGTTGTCTATCTATACTGTTAATTTAATTTTTTACACGCATTGGTTTGAATATTGCGAGTATACCATAGGCCTACCTGTTTTTTTTTCTTTCTTTTTTTTAAATTGAATATCGCTACTTTTCAACGAATACCTCGTAACTGGGGCGCCGTGGTCTAGCGGGGGCTAAGGGATCTAGAAGTCCCGGGTTCAAATCCCGCCGAAGTCACGGGAATTTTTCTGAGCAAAAAAAGTTACCCCTCGTTGCTCCTCTTCACCCAGGTGTATAAATGGGTACATGGGAGAGTTGAAAGCCGAAGTGCTGTGGCTGCCGCAGGCGCCGACTGTAAACAGCCGACTTGAAGCTCGATGATCGTGGAGTAAAGTGTGAAAGTCGCGCGAATATGGACCTAGTTCGTAAATTTGAGACTATAAACCACCTTTACTTTTTACTTTACTAACTGCAGCTTAAACACGCAGCAGTTTGGCCTGCGAGGTTTTCGTTGAAATTTCTTGAAAGACATACCGGTATACTTTTGACAAGAAAGGATGAGTGTCAATAAGACCCTTTCCGTGACCCAGCCCGATTCTCTCCATTTTCGCTATAGATAACCACTAACATATTGACCTTATATAAGCAAAAAATCAAGTTGAACGGAGCCTTGGTTTGGAAGATATATTGGATCAAAGTGGGTGGGGTAAGTCACTCACCATGCCAATAGATGGTAATCAATTTCTTATACAGTTTTACTAACAATTTATATCTTAAAAACGGTTGATGCAGTGAAATGTATGTGTCATGCACTTTGAATACACATTGTTCTTTATTCCATTGGATGCCATATACAGGAGAAAAGGGGCATTCAACATGTTTATGAATTTTTAGGATTTTTGGATGGACTAACTTTACGAAAAACCACAACATGCTTTTACTTCTCATTTCATTTGATTTATCTTTCTGGTGATGAATGACGATATATAACCATAATTTGTAATATGAAAATTTTCAAAATTGCTTTAGTATATTCTGGATTACTTGCCCTTGATTTCTTGATAAAAATGCCAAAAATTATAAGAAGTACTATTTCGTTTCTGAACCAAACAATTCTTTATAAATCACCATAAAATACCAATAGGAGGACGAGATGAGCCTTATGTACGCAAAAACATCATGTAAAGAGGTTGCAATTGCTATCTTAACAGAGTGGGTGGGGTAATATACTCCAAAATTAGGCATGAAACAGACAAGAATTTTTCATGTTCTGAATTGCTTGTTTAGTATCTTAAATGTATGGTAACATTTTTATTAGCTCATCTGAACACAAAATGCTCAAGTTGAGCTATTTTGATCACTTTTCGTCCATCGTCTGTCTCTCTATCTGTCCATCTGTCTGTTCTTAGTTTGGTGTTTACATTCTAGCATTCTCAAATATGAGCCAATCTTGACCGAACTTTGTCAAAACAAGTATGGTCATAAGTTCACTTAGGAGTTCGATTATGGGCCGGATCGAAATAGAAAGGTCCAGAGTTATCTGCCCTTAAACGTCAAAAAGAGTAAGTTTTGACATTGTTTCTACTCAAGCATCTACATTTATTGTCCAACAAAGATGAAAATTACACACATTGTTGGTTACCATATTTGCTCGAATTACTCCGATTTTCAATCGGATTGGATCAGAAAATTACCGTTTTCGACATTGTTTTTACACTGAGTTTCATACTGCTCCAAGTTCTTATAGTCACAAACATTGTGTCCAAGTTTCATTGACATTGGTCTATATTTGTGTTTTTTAGGTGAAAACGAAGTCGAAAGATGCAATTTTGTCAAATTCAAGGGCAGACAACTTCGCAAATTGTTGTCCGATTGAAATTTGAACTCATTCAAGATCTTATGTGACCAACATTGTGTCGAAGATTTGTCTTGATTAGTCAATATTTGTGTTTGTTAGAGTAAAACAAAGTTGAAAATGGCAATTTTGTCGAATTCAAGGGTACATAACTCAATGAGTTATGTACCCTTGAATTCGACAAAATTGCCATTTGACATGATTTTCTGCTTCGATCAGACTGAAAATCTGAGTAATTCGAGCAAATACAGTAACACACCTAGTGTATAATTTTCATCTCGATTGGTCAATAAATGTACATGCTAGAGTGGAAAAATACTCTTTTTGACGTTTAAGGGCAGATAACTCTGGACCTTTCTATTTCGATCCGGCCCATAATCGAACTCCTAAGAGAACTTATGACCATACAAGTTTGTTTCGACAAAGTTCCGTCACGATTGGATTATATTTGCGGATGCTAGAATGTAAACACCGAATTATGAACAGACGGGTGAGCAGATAGAGAGACAGACGACGGACGAAAAGTGGTCAAAAATAGCTCAACTTGAGCATTTTGTGCTCAGAAGATCTAACAAAAACGTTACCATACATTTTAGATGCTATACATGCCATTCTGACTATGAAAAAATCTTGTCTGTTTCATGCCTAATTTTGGAGTATATTACCCCACCCACTCTGTTAAGATAGCAATTGCAACCTCTTTACATGATGTTTTTGTGTACATAAGGCTCATCTCGTCCTCCTATTGGTATTTTATGGTGATTTATAAAGAAATGTTTGGTTCAGAAACGAAATAGTACTTCTTATAATTTTTGGCATTTTTATCAAGAAATTAAGGGCAAGTAATCCAGAATATACTAAAGCAATTTTGAAAATTTTCATGTTACAAATTATGGTTATATATCTTCATTCATCACCAGAAAGACAAATCAAATGAAATGAGAAATAAAAGCCTGTTGTGGTTTTTCGTAAAGTTAGTCCATCCAAAAATCCTAAAAAATCATAAACATATTTAATGCCCCCTTTCTCCTGTACATGGCATCCAATGGAATAAACAACAACGTGTATTCAAAGTGCATGACACATACATTTCACTACTTCACCAATTTTTAAGATATAAATTGTTAGTAAAACTGTATAAGAAATTGATTACCATCTATTGGCATAGTGAATGACTTACCCCACCCACTTTGATCCAATATATCTTCCAAACCAAGGCTCCGTTCAAGTTGATACTTTGCCTACATAAGGTCAATATGTTAGTGGTCATATGTAGCGAAAATGAAGAAAATCGGGATGGGTCACGGAAAGGGCCTTATTGACACTCATCCTTTGGAGAGTGTCTTATAATCAAAATAAATAAGGGTGTATGGCGGGTATCTGGAAGGGACTTTTGGTGCGAAAAATACAAAATCAAACGAATATTTCAGAAAATTATGTATGTTTTTAGACAACAGCAAATAAAGATACATACACATATTGTCGTTGTAAATGCAAAACATCGTTTCTCGTTTTTGGAAAATTTTAAAGGGGAGGGAAAAATGTAATAACCTTTCCCAATCTTTTCCTTGAAATTTTGACATGCTGTTCAAAAATAATGTGTCATTAATACTGATCAGTAAAAATATTTCAAAACTTGCGAGAAAAGTAATAAGGTTTATGACCCATCATTAAAAACACCACTTTCTAGCCATGGTACATGCACCAAATTACACACACTTGTAAATACTCTTCAAAGAAGTTGATTCACCGTGCCGGATTTCAAGATAATGCTTTAAGAAGAAAATAAGTTAAAATATTTTTTTACCCTATATTCATATGCAAGGGAGGTAATTTATAACATTTTTGTCAACTATTTCCATATTCATACATCAATTCAAAAATCTAAACCATTCAAATTGCTTATGTTTGTATTTGGAATGGAAATATAACACAGTTAAGGATTTATTAGCACTTTTCAAATTTGACCCCTGGCTCTTTGGTTCTAATGATGGGTTGTATACGTTAACTGGGCACACAAGTTCAGGGTGGATCATCACGTGATCAAAATGGGTACATACACGGACGCAAGATGGCGGAAAATTAGCAATTTTCGGTAGATTTCCCTAAATTGGTAAGTACTGCTCCATTCGTTTGACTTATCATATAGCGCAGTCTCACTGATTCTACGTTAAATGTACAAAGTAGCGGTTCAAAAATGAAAAATATCAACCAGACTCGAAGTCATATATTTTTTCGTAAATGAATAGTCTATTATGTCTAGTTCATTAATCAATTAAAAGGGGCCTCAAATGCACATCAATTTCCAGGAAAAATCACGCATATCAAAGGTCCTTATTTTTCATACGTCAGATACGTTAGGGTATACCATCTGCTTATACACATGTATTATGCCTTTCTTTGTGGGAAAAAACGACTTAACTTTAACAAATTATGAACGGTCATATTTTTTTCGCAGAAATTAGCAAAATATATTATAGCATTATAAGTAATAATCAAACTATCAAGCATTTTTCAAAGCAGGAACTGTTGTATTGTATTTTGAAGCAAAAACACATTTTCCAATTAAAGGTAGATCTTCAAAATGTTTGTCATCTTCTATTAAATGAATGCAATTTGAACAGTTCAGTCATATTACATTTTGGTAGGTAGATATCATAACACAGTATATCAAAAATATGTTTTTATAAAATATTTTAGATCATTTAACGTATTTGATGACTTTAGATAAACTCGTATTGCCGTGTGTATATGTATTGCTAATCATTGGAAAAATATTTTTTTGTATTTATTTTGACATTATAAAAGACGAAATGTCATATATTTTGCTAAATATAACTTAAATCACAAATGTTCTTTTCATCAAATACGTTAGATTTTTTCATCAGATACGTTAGATATCAGATAGTGTCAAAGTTAAGCACTACACCTTTCGCCACGACCATCATCATGTAAATATATGTTATATTGTATAGTATTAAGTTAAGCAGGAGGTAATAACAACAAAATCAAAGAGAATTGATACACTTTTAGCCTTTAGATATTATTGAACTGCATGCACACTTCGCACGTACACAAACACGCTGCAACCAGCAGGCTATGCTGATTATATGGTTTGAAGTACTTATAGAACAATCACAAAACAACATGACGTCATAACACGAAGATATTTTTCAATTTGTGGGATTCAGACGGGGTTGAACATCGAATGATAAAATTTAACTAACGTATCTGATTTTAACGTATTTGATGGTCGAACTGTAACAATGGCAATAAAATTCAACATGTTATCCATTTTTTTTGTAAGAGAGTGTTTTTACACCACTGGCATATCCATGATGAAATTATAATGGAATTTTGTCTTCGGGATGAAGCTTTTGCTGCACAGCGACGAAAAACATCTTAACGTATTTGACGATATTTTTTTATATTTCTTAAAGTTATGATTTCAGACACAATTTTTTTCAAAACTAAATCAGCTTAAGCAGAATAACATTTTTTCTTCAGCTTTTCTGCATTTACAACTATGTTTCTGTCAATAATATGTTACTGTTTCGTTGCTATTACACTTTCCAGTATCATTTAAATCTGTCTAACGTATCTGATGTATAAAATGAGGACAACACTCTTTTGAGTATTTTGCTCAAATAATTGCTTTAATCGCTTACTATTTGAATGATTTTAAGTCTCGAGTTCATTCCTGTTGAAAACAGACCTCTCAGAGTGTCAAATGTTTACTAACAAAATTGGAAATCGGCTTTGAAATAAGACATATGGTGTGAGGACAAGCAAATTGTTGCATAATCCGGCATGTTTTGTGCTGTGCCCAACATTCAACTTTCATATTCAGCAAAGTGTTTCAGGTTCAATAGTTAGACACGATGTCAGGGTCATCAAAAAAGCAATTAATTTTTAACTCAGTGCCTGAGCATTAATATGCATGAACAAGGACAGCTATTTTATTAAAATAGGCACTTTATCGTACAATCAGTGAGTCTATGCGTATTTCCGAGTGCTTTTCAGTGATGTCTGTCTCGTCTCTGGGTTTCATGTAGTTTCTGAGATACCCTCGAGGTTTTGAGCCGAATCGGAACGATTTTCGAGGGAAATTGAATATGGTACGTTACACGTTCCCCGTTTTTTTCATCAAAAATAGCGTATTCTCTCAAAAATTCATACTTGTTTCGATTCAATACTAATGTCCTTCATGTGCAACAATCACACGCACTTTGCTTCAGCCTGTTCTTTCTTAAATTCACGAAAAACGGGGAAATTGTAGAAACGGTACGGAACACGTACATGATACGCAACACGTGCTGATCATTTGCAATTATGGTACGCACCACGTAAATATTTCAAATCCAACATAACTACAAAATGTACTCTCGGAACACAATTTTACAGTTTACTCATCGGGGCAAGATGATACACTTTTCGAATTCTTCAAAATTCTCCTTACACGGCTTGCTCTTTTGTTCAATTTAGGACGAAAAAGAAAATTTGGTTTCTTCACTATTATTTGGGCCGAAATCAGTACTCATGAAATGTTTGCAACATATGGATTTTTGCGTTTGAAAAGGCTGGTAAGATGTATCATCTTGCCCCGTGGTCGGGGCAAGATCATACACGTAGTGGGGCAAGAGGATACAACGAAGTTTTACGATAATTGAAATGTATCAATTATGAGAAAAGTACTACGAGGAAGTAGTGCCCCGGTCTCCCCTATACATGTTTCACGCATTTCTGCAAGCGCAAGCAAAACACTCATACCTGCGTTTTCAAGAATTTCGGCTTCATTGGATTGGATTAAGATATTTTATGTAAAACTCCATTTCATATTTGCAGAGATACCGATCTTCTTTTGTTTTTACCGGAAGTTCCACATGCGATATGAAAACCAAGGACAACCAAGTCCGTTAGCGATTCGCATGTTAGCTCATTCCCCGTGGGTAAAGCAATTTACTAAAAAATACAACTACATCCAGATCTACAGATATTTTATTGGCTGTAACTCGGTTACGAAACGTACTTTGTCCATTCAAACACAACAGTGCAATAACTATTTATTGTCCAGCAAGATTAACCCGGGACATCTGCATATGTAATGACCCCCACTTCGGTAAAGTTTTGTTAAGACGCTCAACTAACGGACTTTGCGCACGAAAATTAAGTTGTCCCTGGTTAATTTGGGTGGACAATACCCAGCCTTAATTGGGAGTGGCGTAAACCTTTCTTTACTACTTCATAACCAATCATCTGGCCCCGGTTTCTCGAAAAAACTTAAGGGGGAATGCTCCAGTTTTTCGGAACACTCGGTCATTGCGGTAGTAAATTAAATGTTTCGCACCAATATGTTTCGCTACCACATTTTCAATAATATAACACATTATTACAATTTACCATTTTCGACGGTAATAGTGTATTTATTATGCGAAACTGATTTCCTTAAGTTGGAAATCGATTACCGGGTATTTAGAGCAAGACAGTCGTAAGTGTGTATGCTGTTACCACTGTTTTGTGTCCTTTTATTCATGTGTAGCTGATAAAAATTGCTGTAATTCTCTAATAAGTGCGCTGACCTATTTATTTTCTTTTTGAATCATTACCAGGATATATGTTGCTTAATACAATGAGGGAGTTTTATCAAATTCTATTATGTAGAACTTGAAATATTTTCAAAAACATGCAAATTTTGACATAAAACAGCTTCGTTGATCTAACCGAACACGCGAGCATGCTGTCTTTATACATTTACGCGTTTATAATAGCACACATTTTGGGTTTTCTGTTCTTATTAAATGTAAGACGTTACTTTAAATCCGCTTTCGGGACTAAACGACGAATATACAGTCTTTTATTAGCATTTTAGTGACCTTGGACAGGCGCAAGAAATTGTGCATTTTTTCGATGTAGGGGTATGTTATACGAATGCCTATAAAATTCAAACAAGATCGCTGACCATCCATTTTTATTTCATTTTTCAATTGGTAATAACATGTAATTTCAACATACAAAATATAAATAAATTCTATCATTGGGGAAAAAATAGGAAACTGGAGCATTCCCCCTTAAGTATATTCTCATGAGAACATATTCAACTTCAAAGGGATACTCTCCAACGTTGAAGGGTATTCGAATGAAGTTCACGTGGATTTCGTGCGATTTGAGCACGGTGCTCAGATTTGAGCATGAGAACTTACTTAAGTTTTTTCGAGAAACCGGGGCCTGTTTTGATTTGTAACGTTTATATTGTGCACGTGAATTAATTGTTTGAAATAGATTGAAATAGGCAAACTCGAGCCCACGTGACTCCCATTTTAGGCTGGTTGAATTATATAAATCTAAATATAAAATATAAAAATCTAAATATCTAGAATATCAATAATCTAAATCATATTAGATCTATACACTACCAACACTGTTGAAAATAACCCCAACTTCAATACCAACCCATGCACGTCAACAAGCATCCAACGTTACTCTCAATCAAACCGATCAACAATAACCTCGGCTCTCCGAGGGCGGTATAGTTGCGGGGCTCATTACACATAATATTTATTTCTTTGTTATTGTCAACAGTATTGCCTAGATGTATTTGCCTCTTAAAGAACGACAATTATAATAAAATGGCATTCTTGTTTGGACCCATCGGATGACAACAAAGTCAATACAAATACAAAAACATATTCACCTATACAATTAAGACAAAATCAATATGACAAATGTATCCCTTTCCCAAACAGAACCTGTAAAAAGGCATTGGAAAACATTGATCCAAAAGAAAATGCAGATAATCACATTTTGTGCTTTTGCATAGAACGTTTCCTACGCTATATTGCACAAAAGTACAACTTTTTCAAGTAGGTAAAAAGTAACGTAAATAATTTCTCTTACTTAAAGTGGGTCCATACTTCCTTAATTACACAGGCCCGTAGGAAGCAATTTCATGTTGGGTGTTGGGTGGGCTCAAGCCCTTTTGTCTGAATATGGGGGGGGGGGGGGGGGTAAATTGAATTTTCCATAAATTTTCAGTGTAAAAGAAGGAACATTTGAGCACCCCCTGTTCCTACGGGCCTGTAATTAATGTAATTTCTACAATCCAATACGAAGTAGATTTCAGTTTCAATTGTTGCATCACAGATTGGATATATTCTCTATATCGTGGTTATTTGAAGATGTTTTTCTTTCTGAATCATTAATTGGTGAGAGCTTTTTCTGATTCAACTTATCATTGATCTTTCTAACAAAATAAAAGGTAATTTATCTAATCAACATATTTTGGTCTAGATAGTGCCCATCTTGTACACTCTGTTGTTGGAATTATTGTCTGGTTGGCATTGCAGCACATGGACGGCATTAACTCTCTTCACTGTCCATGGTTTCTTGCTAAGAGAAAGCCTCGACTTTGTTTGGTTCTGTAATGATAAACGAATGACAAATGTTACAATCGTATTATGTAAAAAAAATAGGTTATGGAATTCTGTTTCCGCAATCCACTGTTCTACTAATAAAACATGAAATGTTGACTAATCTACTTTTCTTGGGAAAAGGTTACCTAGAAAACCAGAAAAGATTATTTTTTCTTGAAAGAATTGCCAGAAGTAAGTCTGACAAGATTTGATTTTTCTACTCTTCTACCTATTTTTTTTTTTTTTTTTTAGAAAATTAAGTTACAATTATATCAACTTTTCTAGCAAAATTGGGACATAGAAAGTAGAAATGACGAAGCTTGTCACAGTAACTACAGTCAATTGTCAGGGACAAAACTTCAACTTTTCTACTTTTCTACCTTACCATTTTGCTAGAGTAGTTGAAGTTAATCACATTAATTTCAACTTTTCTAAACTTGATACATAGAATAATATAACAATTGACGTGAGTCGCACAGATTTTGACTTTTGTAGAAAGTTCTTCAGGTAGAAAAGTTGAAGTTTTGCGCCCGACAATTGTCAGAATTAATGTGACAAAATTCAATTTTTCTAGGTCTCAAATTTGCTAGCAGAGTGTCACAATAACTTCGACTTTTCTTGTAGGTAGAAAGGTGGATGGCAGTAACAGGATTTTGAAATAAAGTATGGGAAATAAATATTGGTCCAAAGGCACATTCAGTTGAAAAATCATCGTGCATTATGAAACATACTACACCCTCTTTTTATTTATGAATTAAATCGTTCTGGTTAATGGATAGTATTACGTTCTACTAGTATATCATTGTATTTAATTTAATCAGGTATGGATGATACCTTGTACTTCGTCACGATTGGTGTGGGAAATTCATAAAACTGTAGCTGTTGGATTTGAAATATACATAGTAAGAATAGTTTAGCAACAAAATGTAAATATATGTAGTAACCAAAATATTTTTGTTTTAACATAAAATAGATTGATCATAGCTAGAGAACACAAACAGATGAATCTTATATCGCCATCGCGTGCGTCTCGCACTCCAGGTGCGCATTTCCGGTTTTCATGTCTGCGATGGTATTCATGTGTATGGAGCACAATTCTAGAAAACATTTAGGTGTGAACATAATTGTCTTTGTCCAGCATAAAAAAGGCAACTAAAAAGAGTTTTCTGCAACGCTTTGGGACTACGCCATTGACTTACGTTAGAAGGACGTTATATCGCTAATGTGTCCCTACGTGTCGGAACCGGCGATAAAGATGTCTTTTTGAATTTTGCGCATCTCAAAGCATAAGTAACAGCTTGAGGATGCTATGTGAGCTAATTTTTGCGATTTGAGATAGTCCCGGTCAAGGACGTCGTAGAAAAGGCCACGAGAAGATGACCGTCATAATTTAGTAACGTCACGGCAAAGATGTTCCATATCAACACCAAAACTTCCGAGTGTCTTCCACAGGTATTTAAACATATAGTCCTTGGGCCAGATATGGTTGGAGTTACCACTAAAATGGACAAAGGGACACCTATATATCTTGAAAGACCTATCCAAAAGAAGAACAAAAATGCAATGATATCTACTCTGCAGAGTAGCTATACCTCAGAATGTGCATTTGAAATTTGATAGGGTTTGGATAGTTGAAAATCAGTGCAAGGTTTTGAAATGTTTAAAATAATGTGGCTTTACTGCTTTCTATACTAAGCATACACTGTATATATAAACCAGATGCATAGAAATACAATTCATGTTAAATAATTTGTCCTACACAGCATGTATATGGAAAAAATCACAACATGTATATCCATAAAGGGAGGTAATAAGCCGAGCAAATTACATGCTTTTCAATATGGAGTATGGCATTATTATGTCATAAGCCAAAAATGAAAACCCTCTGTATTTTCTTGAACCTGTTAATGAATTCTGACTGTTGTTCCATTTCAAAGTGCCGGATAAGCAAAATTTAACAACCTTCTTGTTTCCATGGCAACTGTCTTCTTATAGAAGTTTCAGCATTAGCTTCAACTAATCGTAAAAAAACATTTTAAAACTATTATAGTAATAAAACATACATTTTAGTTTTGAAATGTTATTTAGTTAAGACATCTCTTACACAAAACTAATTAGTATGCTTATGAATATCAATAAGAACTTTAATAACAAGATCGTGAAACACAAATGCCCAAGGAATGGCAATGTTAAGTTTTTATGCTAAGTTTTCGAGGTAAGGATTGATAAGGGTTAATGAATGACCTTGAGGAAGGTCATATTGATATTGCACGAACAGATGAATATCATTGTTCAAAAGAATGTTACATACAAAATTATAGCTTTGTATGTCAAATATTTTTGGAGAAAAGGCCAGTTTTAAGTTTTCATACAGACAGGTGGACGGACAGATAGACAGACAAGAGTAAAACAATATGCTCCTGTGTGTTTAGATTGCTGAAATGAGACATTTCTAGTTGCAATGTAAATGTGATGTGTGTTTTATACCGTAATTCATAAGGTAAAATAACACAAATAAATTAATTATTACTTCGTTGGCAAATTATGGACAATTATGGGTAAACTGCATGTAGATCTAAAAGGAGACAAAAAAGAGACGGGGGACTCAGTACACAGTGTTTTTGACAGCATTTGGGGTTAAGGATAAATTCCTGTTGTAAGCCCTTTAAAGTTTAAGTTTTTTAAAAGTAGGTCCAACTCAAAGGTCAGGGTAACTAGGTCAAAGGTTATGGTCCCAAATAAATGGGCGTGGTGGGAGTCCTCATCCGGAAGGTTTCAAACCAAGGCCAAAGAAGTTCAAGACTTAACCATCTGCATGCAAAGTCGCATAACTATCACCCTTCCACTTCTGTTTGTTTCTTGCCCCTCTCAATACCATGCTGAATGACACTGGACATGGATATGACATCCAAGGCAAGAAGATCAACCATCTTTTCTACATGGATGACCTAAAGACCTTTGCCAAGAACGATCACCAGCAAAAACAACTGCTCGAGACAGTCAAGGTCTTTAGTGGTGACATATGTATGCAATTTGAACTGGACAAGTGTCTAAAAGCCACCGTCAAAAAAGGAAAACTAACATCAACATCTGACATACAGCTAGAAAGAGACAACATCATCAAGAAACTAGACCAAGACTCTAAATACAAATACCTTGTGTTAATGAAGGTGACGGAATTCAACATGCAGCAATGAGGGAAAAGATCAGAAAAGAGTATTACAGAAGAGTTAATGCTTGCCATCAAGAGTGAGCTAAAAGCTGCAGATAAGAATGAAGCCATAAACACCCTGGCAGTCCCAGTTGTCACATACAATTTCAATATCATAAACTGGCAAATGCAAGAAAAAAGGAAAACTTGACACAAAGACCAGACAGTTACTAACAACAGAAAGAATGCACCACCCAAAGGTTGACGTTGAAAGATTGTACCTACCACGAAAGATCGGTGGTAGGGGCCTCTCATAGATTGAGATGGCATAAACACGTATTTGGAGACAACACAAGACAATCTGCTACATCTGATCCGGGAACATGAACGTAACAAGAAACTTTACTCAATCTCAGAGCAAGCCAGAAAATTCATTCAATAACTGAACATTGCACAAACGACTAGAAATGGAGAAGAATCCGTCACAGGGTATGCCAAAAGAACAAGACGGACAAAGGCAAATGCCCAAAAGGGGATGACACAAACATGGAAAGCCAAACCAATGCATGGGCAATACCCGTAAGGTTTGACAAACCAGGTGTTGACCAAGATCAGACACATAAGTGGCTCTCTAGTGCAGGTCTCAATGCAGAAACAGAGGGAATGGTGATAGCAGCACAGAATCAGAGTTTGGCTACAAGAGCATATCACAACAAGATCATCAAAGATGGTACAGATCCAAAGTGTAGACTATGCAACCAATATGATGAAATTGTCTCGGGCTGTCCAACATTAGTGCCAACGAAGTACATTCAAAGACATGACAAGGCAGCAGGGTACATTCGTTGGAAATTCTGCAAGCAATTTGGACACCCAGCAAACAAAAACTTTTATGAACATCAACCAAAAACTGTCGTAGAGGGACATGTCAGTGAATAATGGTACAGAGATCAAGGCTAACAGACCAGACATCATCATTAAGAACAAATTGGACAAGACGTTCATCATAATTGACATGACGGTTCCTTCTGAAAGAAATGTCTCCGTCCAGGCACTTGAGAAACTATCAAAATACAAAGACCTTGAGATAGAAGTAGCCAGAATGTGGGGTATGGAGACGACAACTGTATAAGTCGTTGTAGGTGCACTTGGTCTCATTAAGAAGGGACTTGACAAAATATTCAAACAAATACCTAGTGCACCAGTTATCGAGGAACTGCAGACGATCATACTCCTCGGAAGCGCACATATCATCCAAAGAACGCTGTATAATAATAATGAAAACACTATAATTGCAAAATTTATACCTTCTGTCATAGATCTAGCTATCCCCTAAAGAATCTGCTATACATGTATACGACCTACAACCTTAATTTTAAACGATGTCAATAAACTTTCAATATACATGTATTGCAGTTATTTATAATAATGTATTCAGTTTACTGTATCAGTGTTTTCCTAAACTTTAGGGACATTATTTTCTATTTGATGTTGGATTTAGGGTGTATTATTTTACGTTCAAAAGGGTTGTTTAGCCCTTATATTTAAGCAGATTTACAGTAAGATGCAAAATTACGGATGCTAAAAAATGATTGAATCTTGCATGAAAATGAGTGAATATGCCCAAACGAATGAACATTAACTGTTACTTGATAACATAAGAGATGCTGATCTTAGAAGCAAGAGCAAATGCCAAGTTTGAAAGCAATAGTTATGACAGAAACAAACTTATTTGTGACAGATGTTTGAAAGATGCTCATTAAAGTTTGATGAAGAATTTCTAGGCAACAAAAAGGTAAAAATTGCTCAACATTAAATGCTAGAGCTATAGATATCTGTCTTGAGGTTGGTACCATGGTCATAAAGGTATGTGCAAAGTTTTAGAGTAATGGCGTTAGTAAAACAGAGATATGACACTTTTACCAAACAAAAATCTAATTCGCAAAAAGGGTCACAGTTTTAAGTAGTGTCATTAATATTCGCGAATATGCAAATAAGGTAATTTGCATAAAATTTATGGTAAATTATTGAGCAAGTCATAAACTTTCATTTGATATCATTCTTACATCTGTAGGTCAATATTCAACCAAGACATGACCAAAAACGTTTTGAAATGACTGAACAATTTTATAGGATTAAGGGTTTAGATAAAGTTTATGACCCAAAGCCCCTAAGGCCAAATTAAGTGCAAACATCGCTCAAAATGTTTGATGTATTAATTTTCTTTAAGATTTAATATGTTTACGTAATTCTCCTGCACAAAAATGCCTCGTGTTGGACAGTATTTACCAAATTTCCGTAGAAAATCGCAATTTTAGGAAAATTCATGAATATGCAAATGAGCTAATTTGCATAACATAACTAAAATGAAAGAATAAGTCATAAGCTTTCATTTGATATCATTCTGACAACTGTGTGCAAATATTCAATGAAGATATGGCCGAATTCATTTTCAAAATTTACATAAGTAATTTGATGGGGCTAAGGGTTTAGATAAGGGTTACGGCAAAAAGCCCCAACCGCCAGAGTGTAAACAAGGCTCAAAATGTTTCTAATAAAATGTTCATGTTTTCAAAATTCCCCCTGAAAAGAAACGCCTTGTTTTGGAAAGTATTTATCAAAATTTTCGCAAAAAAAGGGAATTTTTAAGGGAAATCATTAATATTCATGAATATGCAAATGAGATAATTTAAATAAGATAACTACAAACAAAAGATCCAATCATAAGCTTTCATTTGATACCATTTTGACACCTGTAGGTCAATATTCAATGGAAATATGACCAAATAAGTGTTATAAATTTGAATGCAAAAAATGATAGGGTTAATGGTTTAAGATAAGGGTTACAGCCAAAAGCCCCGACGGCCAGAGTGCAAACAACGCTCAAAATGTTTCTAAGATAATGTACTTTATGAAAAACCATGTCTTCTTGCATTAGAAATAAATGATAATTATAGAAAAATACTTTTTCGAATATTTCGGCCAGTTCTTATACTTGATTGCACATAAAGCATATTTTGAAGAGGAGTAATGACGTCATAATAATTACATAATTTAAAAAATCATGATTCATAAGTAGTGAAATACATGCTCATACATATGGATTCAAATAAATAGATTTAAACATTCATTTGATATTTTTTATCAATTTTTCCCTTTCCCTTACCTCAAACCAGATTGCCATTCACGTCGTGAAGGGTACCTATATAAAGGTAAGTGTAAAACATATTTAGCTACTCTTCATGTGGGATATCATCACTGAAAAACATCCGTCAGATGTATATCTACAAATATATATAGGTGTCCTTTTGTCCTTTTTTCTGGTAATACTTACCCCATTTTCCTGGTCCTGGCCCAAGGACTGATAGAGTATCCAAACTTACCATCCGTGATCGTCTCCACAGATGAACGGTTACAAGACGTTGACCATACGTTGTAATTTCCCTGACGCTACACAATGAACGCACCAGATTTGACTGGCATAGAGTCCTAAATGCTTTAAGCCAAATTAAGCGTATACAACATTGATTTACACCCATTATCATCCATTTCTTTCTGACTCGTCATCCATAGAGCACATACGGTGCATTTAAGAAAGACGTGTGCGTGATCGTATTGACGCGAATGACGTTCAATCTCTTGATAAAGTAGTGAATGTTGATACTGTGTACAAACAATTTAAGTGGATTAGAAAACGTTTCACTGCTGTTCTTGCTCGAAAATGGCCTCATAATCGATACCGAATTCTATTGGAACTTTTTATTTTGACCCCTCACCTACGTCAAGACAATATTTCTAACACAATATTTAACGTTACCACAAAGCGACCTTTGAATGTTGTGCGTAAATGCATTATGCTAAAATGTGTATAACGGTTGTGAAATAAATGTCACAGAAAATACATGTTTTCAATTAACTAAGTCAGTGTTGCTAAACTTTTTTTACATGGTATATTTACGTGGTACGTACCATGATTACAAATGATCATCACGTGTTGCGTATCATGTACGTGTTCCGTACCGTTTCTACTATTTCCCCGTTTTTCGTGAATTTAAGAAAGAACAGACTGAAGCAAAGTACGTATGATTGTTGCACATGAAGGACATTAGTATTAAATCGAAACAAGTATGAATTTTTAAGAGAAAACGCTATTTTTGATGAAAAAAAAACAAAAAACGGGGAACGTGTAACGTACCATATTCAATTTCTCTCGAAAATCGTTCCGATTCGGCTCAAAACCTCGAGGGTATCTCAGAAACTACATGAAGCCCAGAGACGAGACAGACATCACTGAAAAGCACTCGGAAATGCTCATAGACTGCGCTATATGGTAAGTCAAACGAATGGAGCAGTACTTACTAATTTAGGGAAATCTACCGAAAATCGCTAATTTTCCGCCATCTTGCGTCCGTGTGTGTACCCATTTTGATCACGTGATGATCCACCCTGAAGTTTGTAGGCCTACTTTGAAAATCGCAAGAATCGACATACGAGGTTCTGCATTTACACTGACGATATATCGTTGGTGGGGAGTCAAATCCTCGTAACTACAGCTTGAATAAGCTGGAGTTACGAGGTTTTGACTCCCCACCGACGATATGTCTCAACAAAGTAGTGTGATGACCGCCTGTGTTTGATCAATCTCCTTCACAGTTATCTCCCCTGAATTTGAATTGGGGAGATCTCAGGTATAAAGGCCACACGATAATTTGATCATTTGTTTATTTACATTGACCTGTCCATTGTTATTGGAAACAGTTCACAGATTTCGATTTTAGAAAGTATTCGTTTATAAAAACGTCAATCTGCAAGTCTGTGATAGCGCAGTGGAAAGACGTGGGACTTCTACTCGAACGGACCAAGTTCGATTCTACTACAAGACCTGCATATTTTTTATTTTTCAAGGATTTTCATTTTTTTTATTCCTTTGTTTAATGTGTGCAGTTTAATCCATTTACAGACATCAATTACCGGTGTGTAAATACTCCGAATTTTTAAGGCGATTGAAGAAACGCGCTTTTGAAATTTAAAAAGAAAAAGAGAAATCTTTGAGGAAATAAAAGTGCTAACTTTTTCAAGCTTTTCTCTTCAAGTTTTCTGCGTGAAATGTCAAAGTAAAATATTTCTGGCAAAATTAAATGGCACATTTTCATAATCCAGATCTTCTTTGTTTGCGTGTTATTTATTTTTCTCTAAACATTTGTTGATATGTTAAAAATATATGACTTGTGATTTTAGTTGGAAGACCGTTTACAATAAAGCAAATGCCTATAGTCGCATATTATGTCCGTCGAGCAAAATGAAAAAAATAAAATAAAAAAAATGGTGCAATGAAAAAGAAATAGAAATGAAAAACAAATGAAATCAGAAGCGATTGTGAGTTTCGAACCCATACCAAAAAGCAACTTATGTTTAAAGTCATCGACCGTTACCATTTGACCACTTCGACTTTAGAATATACGTGACAAAAAGTATTTATATACATAATCAACATTAAATCAATCAACCATATCGGATAATTTACCTGGATTCCCGTACTTGACATCGACTCACCCGGGTCAGTGTAAAAATTATCGTTTTCAGTTTATAATATTGATTTTTTGTTTTTATTTTTATTTAAAAAAGTAAACATGCTTTAAAGGGGGACGATCTAGGCTGTCGAAAATACAAATGGCACAATAATTACAAACCAAAAATAACGTATGAAAATACCAACCTGAAAGGGTAGATCATTTATGTCCATTGTTACCACTCGTCGAGCTTTATTAAGTATTAAAATCCAAGTCAATTAGTAACATGCTGGTCGTCCTTGTTTTTGTTTTGTAACGGCTACATATGCCCAACCTTCAAAAATCAATTACGTCAGAGATACGTCATATGTGCTCAGCGAGATTTAACACATCGTACAACCGGCTGCGTAGAAAGTCAGCGAAGACAGATTCGGCATCTGATGCCATGTGCATGGTAGGTCAAATGAATTTACTTTTATAAATAAACGAAAGGATCTTTGGTATTCTATAGTTGATAAATACGCGTATAAATGTTCAGTGCTTGTACAAAATAAACCTTTTCACGTATTCCTCGCAAAGAAGGTCACAGTCATCCACACAGCCGGTTGTACGGCGTGTTAATATCGCGGAGGTGTGTCTCGTTGACCTTGACCTTGTCTTGTTTTGAAGTAAAAATAGAATGTGTAAACACGCTTGTAAAGGATTGATCTATAGCAAAGGAAAAATGTTTTTTCGCCGAGATTGAGGTTTTTATCCATTGCTAATTGTTTTTCCATGCACAAATATGAGTTCCCGAACAGTTCGGAAGCATAAAAAATTAGAACGAGCCCCTTTATAAGTGATATTCTAAGAATATGAGGTGTCAGATATGAATCCAAATAAAAAGTATAGATCTAATTGGATTTTAAAGAATGATTTCAGAAATATAAATAAATTTCCGCCATCTTTACGATATCACGTGAAATTCTCCATGGTCACGTGATTTATATGCCTGCAGTGATAATGTAAGGCATACACCCAAACACACTTCCAATTTGTTACTAAAAATAGTAACACTTTTTAATGCCAGATCGAGGCTCTGACCCAATTGAGAGCAAAGCATCCAACGTGCAATGGAAATGAACGGAGGAAAGAAGAAGTTTAACAGGAATCACACTCCGTTTTGTGATGATTCCTCTGTGAATCTCGACGGGATATCATTGACTGACTTCCAATTATGGTCTTTACTGGCTTTTAAGTCATTTTTGACCCTCCGAAAACGTAGTATCCACGGATCTTTTGAGGACCTAGCCGCCAGGTTCAACTGTCATTTTCATGTATTTAACCCCCTTTCCCCGACAAAAAAATGTACGAAACATGCCAATTTCAGTGTGAAGATGACAATCTCAGTACCGAAAGGCTTATGTAGATAGATAATTCATTATGGTAGATCAATTTGATAATAAAAGCATTGCTCTTAAAGCCCATTTCCCAAACGACAAATTATTTAGACTTTTCAAGTTTGACAGCGGCTTTTAAAACCCTTTTCTAAACGGCACCTGATTCAATTTGGAAGCTCTTGCAGACAACAGAATGGGCATCTTGAAAGTAGGATTTCGTATGTGCAAGGGCGGATCTAGAGGGGGGGGGGTTCGGGATGTTCGCCCCGCCCCCTGGAATAAGCCGAAAATTGAATGTTGACTATAATCAAAGCGTCATAATTTAACATATTTAAGTCAACATTTGGGCGTGGGCCTCCGCCTCCCTGGCAATTGGGCTTGGACCCCCCCCCCCCGAAAAAATCCTGGATCCACCCTTGCGTGTGTACATAGTCTAAGTATAAAAAACGTTGAGGCAAAAGGGGAAACTGCTGATTAAAAGTATTTCATTAATTTGTCTCTTGAAATGATTTTCGAAACAATCTCTGTAGCACAGTTAAGGGCGGATCTAGAAGGGGGTCCGGACCTCGCCTTGAATTGACCGAAAACCGAATTTTGTCTATAGAATCAGTCGGCATGACGTCATAGCCTAACTTTCATTTTTTCATCGAGGGTACTTCCTCGGTCTATATCGTTACGGGATACCAACTTTGAGGCAGATTATTTAAAAAGTCCATCGTTAAAATTCATAAACAAAACTCTTTCTTTAAAGAATGTGATTTAAACTTTCTAACTACCAACGCATTTTTAATAATCTGGCGTAGTCGTCGAGATATTAATGCTGAAAGTTGGTAATGTTTCAACGAAAAAGACCGAAGCTTTCACCTCCACCGAATGAGTGCAGGTCCGCTGACGACGTTTTTGATTGGCTGAAAGGATTGTGCCGACCGAATCAATACAAAGTTAGTACAGTAGGCCTATACATGTATCGTTACACAATTCACAAATTTAAAGCCATCTTCCATCTTATGGGCTAGACCCCCCCCCCCCCCCCTGAAAAAATCCTGGATCCGCCCTTGACAGTCAAAACATTAACATTTCTTGTTTGGTAAAGGTTTAAAACAATTTTCTTTTCATTTCTTTTTTAATTTAACACCTCTCAACAATATTTCAGCCATAAGTTTATTTATAATTATTGTCCACGCTCCGAGGCTGGGAATACATCCTGTGACCTGTCCATTATTGGCTCTAATCTAGAGCACAAACACATGCAAAATATTACCGCTCACACTTGGACAGTACTAAGGAGCTCAAATGCTTCTCCCAAATTGATTTTATTTGGTTTTCAAAAGCAGTAGCTCATCCTGAACTTGCATGGTGGTAACGGGCGATGGAGACAGGGTACGAATGATTACAAGCCAAAAAATCTCTTTTTTTCAATCAAAGTTGCAAAAATATTTCTGTAACTCAAAACTCTAATAATTAACGTAAATGACTGTATAAAATATTCTTGGTACTAAGGCAGAATAAGTGAAAAATGCTCGCGTGAAAATAACGACTCGCTCAATGAATTATATAGTAAAACGACCACGTGACCTTTTGTTTGCTCTCATGCATACACAGGTCACGGTTAAAAATTCAAAGTGTGTTTGGGTGTATTGTCGCTGTGTGGAGTTTGGTGTTTGATCTGACTGCGCGCATGCCCAGACTGATCTGCATCCGGGCTGTGCTCAAATAGCAAAAGTAGGGCCTACCGGCTTATTCTATATCTCAGTTGAATGTTCTTTCATTTCAGATAATGGTATACTCAGTCATCACCTTAACGACCATCAGTCGAACTGCAGGATTCATTCTGCAAGACTACTGCTTCGCACCACCAACATGCACGTGTACCCCGGATGTTGTCGACTGTGGCAATAGAAGTCTTGTGTCAATACCCACCTTCCAGCCATTCCACTTGTCAAGATTTAGACATGGTCTTGTCTTTGATAACAATAACTTAACAGTGATCCAGAAAAATGCCTTTGCTAATATCTTAAGTGATAACACATCCATGATTCTTTTGTCTCTTCGAAATAATAGTATTTCAAACTTAACGGATGGTTGTTTTAAAGGCATTGAAAGCGATGTGTATGTCCTGCTCTTAACAAACAACAAATTGGCAAGGTTACCCAGGGTATTGGTTTCTTTGACAAAGTTATACATTCTCGATTTGAACGGAAATCCATTGGCCAATTTAGATTCTTACGTGATGAGTCAAATCGGCAAGTCTTTAGAAAATATTGCAATCAGCATATCTAACTTTGTATCATGGCCAGTGGAGATGCATTATCTCAGACAATTGAGAACACTGAAGTTATATAATATACCGTTTTCGAACCTTCCATATAACGCATTCCAGGGTTTCGAAGAGAGTTTGGCGAGTTTACATATAATTAACTCTCACTTGGAAAAACTTCCGGTTGCTATCTGTCATTTGAGTAGGTTATATAGTTTAAACTTTGACCATAATAAAAATGTTTCTGGAAATCAACTACGCATCGAAGACTGTCATTTACATATTGATTCAATGCAACGCTTGTCTTTGCGAAATAATAGCCTTGTTGAATTTCCAAATGTTCTCCGAAATGGGTCTTCATTTGACAGACTAGATTTAGGATATAACAATATACCATTCATACAAGACAAATATATTCCATCATGCCATATTACTGAATTACACCTCAACAACAATAACCTTACGCGCATTCCGTATGCACTCAATAGAATAAATGACTTGCAAGAACTATATCTCGGTCACAACGATATTACATCAATTGAGGATTCCGATTTTCAAAAATTATCTAGCCTTAAGTACTTGTATTTGGAATACAACAATATCAGGTTCGTGAGCAATCTAGCCTTTACCAACAATCCAATGTTAAAATTTATAGATCTGTCAAATAATCATTTAAAAAGTATCCCAGAAGCGTTTGCATTGCTCCAATATGTACATGTATATATATATCTAGAAGGGAATGAGATCGACTGTATATGTATAGATCCTGGTCTAAAATCCTTGAATACATCTATGATAACCATTATAGGTAATTGTAAGTTGGGTTCTGAATGACTGCAGTCATTTATTGCTTCTCAAGCCCCAACCTGTGGCTAGTTTTATTTATTTGGTGGATATTTAGAGCCTAGGGACTCTCTTTTATTCGACAAGGGGTGTTCGAGGACGGCCTACTGTCACATTGTATCATAATCATACGTTATTAGAGACGTCAGCATCAGAACTTGCTTGAAAATGGTTAAACTAACATAGCTTAACAGAGTAGTAGTAAATTTAAATAAAATTATGTTTTTAAGACTAGTGTAACAACAGATCAGTGGGAATAATGAAAGACCATTACCACTGGTGGTGAACTCGGCCAAAGCGAGGGACGTTTTTCGCCACTAAAAGGTACAGATATTTTGCGTTTAAATGTGAGTTTACAGATCTGATTGGATAGTTTTTCTAATAACAATGAATGTGTTCTAAAAATAGACCGGGTCTACTAATATGTATTGACAAACTGTCGGTGTATTTATAAAATCTCGTGACTACGGCTTCATCGAAGCCGTAGTTACGATATTTTATAACAACACCGACGGAATACAATGATCGCGAAAACACGGCCCACGCTTTGGCCGAGTTCACCACCAGTGGTTTAGGCTTTTCAAAAAGCACAATATCATTGTTTGTTGATCAATTCCCATGTTTTTGATACTCATTGGAAACATCAAGATGATTCCAATGACACAACATATGGATCATTGGATTTGAAATATCAATCTTAAAGGTACATTTCATTCTGATTTCAATTTTTTAAAGTATGTCTTGATGCCAAGATTGGGTATTCTAATGAGTATAAACACTATTAGTTTTTTTTAAGTTGTTGCGGGTAAGCGAGATACACGCATTTAAAGTTGACACATAATCGATAAATTGCATATAAATCCGAACTGTTGTCCACAACAATTTGTTCAATTTTAACACAAAAATATAAATTTCTCGTAAACGGTGCAATATTTTGGCTTGAAATTTTCAGAGTTTTCATAAGGAAATATGCTCTTTCAGATAAAAATTAAAGTAATATTTATGACAAAAAATTCTGAAATGTCACTTTAAAATGGGTTCAACCCTTTACATATACTTCTTTTATGTTTTTGTGAAGTAATTTACACTCTTTGTTTCTGTGTTTCAAGAATAGTAAAAAAGATAACTATATTTCAACCCTTTCCCAAGCAAGAAAAATAAACTGTTCTTATTTGTGGTGTACTGCAGACGGCAAAAAGATTGTATATTAAATTCTGATCCATGTATAATTTAGAAATCTAGACAAAAGGAGAAAATGCTGGTTATTTTAGCATATTCCTCTTTTGTTTAATTATATGATTTGTTAGTCTTTTGATTCGAACGTCAAAACAAGTTTGCTTGGTAAAGGTTTAATTTCCACTTGTCGCGGATATCTCTTCAATTCATTTCAAGACTTCGGTGTTCTGTTTAAGAAATAAAATCTTGAAATTGTATAATATTATTATGATTTTATTCTTGTAACTTATTACTTTCAACCCTCATTCAGCGTTAACCCTTTCCAAAACAAGGCCTGGTTTTGATGTCCTTAATAGAATAGGCTTGGGAAAACATTGAAACAAAAGAAGAAACCAGCAGTTTCTCCTTTTGTCTCAATGTTTTCTGTGCCACATTTTTCACAAATCCTATCTTTAATATCATCCATTTTGCTATTTGTGGCAGTTTTTGAAGTGGATCACCCTAACACTTTGTCGTTTGGGAAGGTTTAAGGCTGAAACGAGTAACCGAGTACCCGCGGGCAGGGTACAAAATTGCCAGCGCCCGGGTTGGAATTGATTTCCCGTTGCCTGACGATTAACCTTGGCTTTCAACTCGTATTAATATCTAGAAATCCAAATCTTTAATATATTGACAGTGATTACACTAGGTCTCATTTGGAAGAAAAAAAAATCCATCAATAGGAACATGCAGGCGAGTTGACTCGGCCGAGTCAACTCGCCTGCATGTTCCCATTGTTGGATTTCCGAATGAGTCCCACTATCTAATGTAATCCTTAGAAACACGTTGTGGGCTATTTTCGTCATCTTGTCAAAAATTGCAAAAATGAGGTGTCACTTAAATACCCACAAAAGGTGTTCAATTGACTAAGATTACATAAATAAGTCTTTATTGTGTTCAATATGTTTTATTCTGTCTCAATGAGTATTAATGACAGTAGGAAAATTCAGTGCTGATTTTTAGCTCCACTGGCCGAAGGCCAGCGAGCTATTGTCATGGCGTTGTGTCCGTCGTGCGTCCGTGCGTCCGTAAACTTTTCTTTAAAAATCTTCTTCTCTCAAACCAGTGGGCCAATTATGTTCAAACTTGGCAGAAATGTTCCTTGGGTGGTGTTTCACTTAAATTGCGAAAAGAATTTTGATTGGTCCATAAATGTTGGCGTGGCAGGGCGGGGCTTATCAGACTTAGAGAAATCACAAAATAATTCTTTAAAAATCAACCAGAGGGCCAATCTTGACTAAACTTGGCAGAAAAGTACCTTGGGTAACCCTTTATCTATATCGTCTGTAAAATTTTATTGGTCTGTAAATGTGGGCGTGGCAGGGCGCGGCTTATCAGACTTAGAGTGCGTGCATAAACTTTTTCTTTAAAAATCTTCTTCTCTCAAACCAGTGGGCCAATTTTGTTTAAACTTGGCCAAAATGTTTCTGGGGTAGTGTTTCACTTAAATTGCGAAAAGAATTTTGATTGGTCCATAAATTTGGGCGTGGCTTATCAGACTTAGAGAAATCACAAAATATTTTTTTAAAAATCAACCAGAGGGCCAATCTTGACCAAACTTGGCAGAAATGTACCTTGGGAGGACATTTATGTAAATTGTCTGTAAAATTTTGATTGGTCCATAAATCTGGGCGTGGCAAGGCGCGGCTTGTAAGACTTAGAGAAGTCGCAAAATAATTCTTTAAAAATCAACAAAGTGGCAAATCTTGACCAAACTTGGCTGAAATGTAACCTTGGTTGACCTTTATCTAAATTTTGATTGGTCCATAAATGTGGGCGTGGCAGGGTGCGACTTATCAGACTTAGAGAAATCGCAAAATAATTCTTTAAAAATTAACCAAGGGATCAATCTTGACCCAACTTGGCTGAAATGTAACTTGGGTTGATCTTTATCTACATTGTCTGTAAAATTTTGATTGGTCTATAAATGAGGGCGTGGCAGGGCGGGCTTATCAGACTTAAAGAAATCACGAAATAATTCTTTAAAAATCAACCATTTGGCCAATTTAGATATAATTTGGCATAAATGTTCCTTGGGTGGACTTTGGTTTATAAATGTAGGCGTGGCAGGGCGGGGCTTATAAGACTTGGGAAATCACAAAATAATTCTTTAAAAATCTTCTCCTCTCAAACCATTGTGCCAATTTTGATCAAACTTGGCAGAGATGCTCTTCCGGTTGTGCTTTATTTGAATTACGAATGAAACTTTGATTGGTCAATAAATGTTTTTTTTTTTGCATAGCGGGGCTTATCCGACTTGGAGAAATCAAGAAATATTTTTTCTTAAAAAATCAACCAATGGGTCAATTTAGTCCAAACTTTACAAAAATATTTTTTGGTGGCCCCTTTACTTAAATGGCGCAAGAAATTTTTTTGTGGGTTTGCCAGGGTGGGGCTTATCAGATTTTGCGAAATCATAAAATAATTCTTTAAAATATCAACCATTGGGCTAGTTAAGACCAAAATTAATGAACTGTTCCTTAGGTGGCCCTTTACTAAAATTGTTCATGACATTTTGATTGCTCCATAAGTGTGGATGTGGTAGGGCGGGTTTATCGGACTTACAGATATTGCAAAATAATTCTTTTAATTAAAGTCAACCATTTGGTCAATTCAGACCAAACTTTGTCAGAAAACAGGGTATGGCAGTCGGAGGTTTACAAGAAATCATTAGATAATTCTTTTGATTAATAATAATAATAATAATAATAATAATAATAATAATAATAATAATAATAATAATAATAATAATAATAATAATAATAATAATAATAATAATAATAATAATAATAATAATAATAATAATAATAATAATAATAATAATAATAATATCTTTATTTATCGAAGGTAACTTATAAAGACATCACCACACCATAACAGTATAATGATTAGCTTATTTACAATAAGGCCTTCGGAAAACAAATATTAATTAACTAGCCAGTGGAGCGACTCAGGCCCTCTAGGGCCTCTTGTGATATTAATGAGTTACATCTGAACAACTATGACCTCGTGCGCATTCCGTATGCACTCATAAGAATTGATTGCTTGCAAAAGCTTTATCTTGGTAGGTCCGTATAAAGCAATTTCATATTGGTTGGGCTAAAGCTCCTGGGTCTAAATATGGGGGGGGGGGGGGGCTAATTTGGATTTTCCCTAAACTTTCTTAGCAAAACAGCCCCGACCCCCACCCTCACCCCCCCGTTCATACGGGCCTGCTTGGTCACAACGACATTATGTCAATCGAAGAGTCTGATGTTGAAAATTTATCAAAACTTGAATATCTGTATTTGGAATATAACAAAATCAGGTTCGTTAGCAGTCTAGCCTTTGTCAACAATCCAAGGTTAAGATCAATATATCTGTCAAATAATCATTTAAAAAGTATCTCAGAAGCGCAAGCATTGTTCTCAAAAAATACATGTTTACATGTTTATGTATCTCTATGTGAGAATGAGATCGACTGTACATGTTTAGATCCTGCTTTGAAATCCTTGAACACATCTATGATAACCATCACACGTAATTGTAAAATGGGTTCTGAAAGTCTACAGTCGTTTATAACTTCTCAAGCCTCAACGTGTGACTCTAGAGTTGTGTTGTAATGGTGATAATTTAGAGCGCTGTAACTCTCTTTTATTCGGAAAAATATGTTGCCCAGCTGTTTTCGTGTAATTTTAATGCTTCAAAGTAAAATCACAAACTTTTGTTGTTGCTTATTACTTAAATCTCAAGTCACTCACCTTCATTGTGCTGATTAAAAATGTGAAAATACCACAAATGTCTTGTTTGGGTTAGTGATATAAAGCGTCACCAAAAGCAAAATTTTATAATAATAAATTAAGTGCGCTCCATTACATTCCTACAGGTATGAATACGTCTGACTTCGATTGGCATTATCGCTCTAGTCATTGGGAACAAGCGCTCTCAGAACTATAGATGCACAAGCAAAAATTGACAGTGATGTAGTTTTGTGTTTACTGTTTCTAAACCAATAAACTCTTCTCATTTGTATCGTTTACAATGTGCACGTGATAAATGAACAGGTTCATCGGTTGTAAACGATAAACACAAAACTACGTCACTGTCAATTTTTGCTTGTGGATTTATATCTATTAATTCACGACCTGTTTTGTGTCATGTAATCAAAACTTTTGTTTACTTGACACTGATTGGTCCGCTGTTCACCCGAGGAGTTCCAAATGGCATATTGCTGCGGAAATAACGTCAATTGATGCTCGATTGGAGCGATAGCTACAATAGCTCGAGTTGTAATCCCAATCGAAGTCGGCCTAAAAGGCACGATTTAACACGGTCATGGTATTTTGGGGCATGTTTTAAAAGGGAATACCAATGTAAACAGCACAATATTGAACGCCGAAGTACTGCAATTTTGCATGTGATCGTTCGAATCTGGCAAGTATCTCACACCAGTGAAATGGTACTGAAAATATTAAATCAAACAGACTATACAACTTAAATTACATGTAAACTAGAAAGCTGATCGTATTACATGTCCGTTACATCAGTATTGTCATCACGAGTCGATATTGTACCAAAAGTGTCAGTAGACCACAAAGGGGAATAACGTGGAACAACACCACCACCACCACGTTACTGCGAGATTAATCAAATACACCGTTATTTACACTAGACACATACATATATTCAATGTCTACTGCGGCCGGAATCATATGAAGCAGCAGCAGCAGCAGCAGCAGCAGCAGCAGCAGCAGCAACAACAGCAAGAACAACAACAACAACAACAACAACAACAATAACAACAATAAGTTTGCAGAAAATAGTCAATAAATCCATCAATACCAGACCGCTTTGTATTTAATTTGAAGCAGAAAAGATGTCGAGAAATTGCTGGATATCGTCGGTGTAAATGCAAAACCTCGTATGTCGAAATTTCAGACTTGTCCAAATTCAAAGATGTTGCAGACAACAATTTCAAGTGAATGAAATTTAAAAAAGATTGATCATTTTTGGTTTACAACAATTTCTTCATTTTCCACAATGTTTTCCAAAGCCATTAACTTATGGAGTCAAAAAGAGTCACTGTGTGATAATGGGTTAACGTAAATCCACGACCACTTCACAATAGGGTATGATTTTATTCAGTTAACCGTGACGTTATTTCGGACAAAAAATAGCATTTAATTTGTGTTCTTCTAAAACGTCGCAACTACAGCGCCTTCATTGAAGCTGTAGTTACGAGATTTTATAACAACGCCAACGGTTTATCAGTACATAACGGTGAACCCAGTCTATTTTTAGCACAAAAGTCATTGCTGTTATGTCCATTCCATAAAATCGCATCCGCGAAAAAGAACCATTCTACTTTTTCACGTTTCTGTTGAAAGAGACCCATATTCTCGCGAATGAAATTTATTTTTTTGTGAAAAAGAGTTGGCTTCTACGAATGATTTGAAGGCGAATTCTCAGAGAACCTTGGCACTGGTGGTGAACTCGGCCAAAGCGAGGGACGTTTTTTCTCTACAACAAGGTATAGATATTTTGCGTTTCAATTTGAGTTTAAAAATCTGATTGGATATTTTTTCTAATGACAATGAATTTGATCTAAAAATAGACCGGGTTTACCGTTTTGTATTGACAAAACCGTCGGTGTTGTTATAAAATCTCGTATCTACGGCTTTATCGAAGCCGTAGTTACGAGATTTCATAACAACATCGACGGAATACATTGTTCGCGAAAAAAACGTCCCTCGCTTTGGCCGAGTTCACCACCATTGAAAATCGCATCGGCGAAAAAGAACCATTCTACTTTCTCACGTTTCTGTTGAAAGAAATTCATTTTCTCGTGATAGACGTATGATTTTTGCTTCTACGAATGATTTGAAGGTGAATTCCAAGGAAACCTTGTTTTTTAGTGTTTGTTATGAATATTTCGTGGGAAAACTGCATTTTTTTGCGACAGAGTAAACATTTCTGGTTTTCTGTGGAGAAAGATATAGCTCTGTAATCAGAGTTCCATATAGGAGGGGGTGATGACATTTCAAGATGAATTATTTCGCTAAATGTTCACCAAACCCTATGTTGTGGGTACTCATAAGAATTGTCTCGTCGAGACAATTCAAATGAGTACCCACAACATAGGGTTTGGATTTGTAATACAAAAGTTAGACTGTCTTCTGACCCTCTTATCTGTTGCGCTGGCTGAAATCATGTGAAAACATATTTCTTGTTGTTTAAGTTTAGTTAGCAACAAATAGCTATAACCATGGTGCTGTGTTTACGAATTGCGTTTTGTGTTTTATTTTTTATTTCATTATGAAATTATCATGGTGGCAAGAGGAGAAGAAATTATACAAATATTGAGGGAAAAGGTGACCGGACTCGAGGATTCATTATCGATGGTATGCTTTATACTTTTTTCACGGTGGTTTATCACGTGACTCAGAATTTTAGAAAACCATGAATATTTTTGTTAATACTTGACTAATTTAAATTCGGTTTGAAGCAGAGGATGTGGGTAATTGACAAGAAAAATCTGGATGTTGGGGATTTTTTTTTAAATCAATTGATAAAAAGGATATTGAAGATCAACCAATATTTTGGTCGATCTTCTATAACTTTTTTATCAGCGAATAATTTGAAAATCCATCACGCCCGTCTGATGCTTGACGTTTGTCCACATTCTCTGTTTAACCCTTTCCCAAACAAGACCTGGTTTTGACGTCCCTAATAGAAAAGGCTTGGGAAAACATTGAGACAAAAGGAGAAACTGCTGATAACCAGCAGTTTCTCCTTTTGCCTCAATATTTTCTATGCTATATTTTACACAAATCCATTGGTTTTCAATCTTAATTTTGTCGTCTGCAGTACCTTTCAAATAGGACCATCCTAAAATTTTGTCGTTTGGTAAAGGGTTAAAACCGAATTTAGTTCGCTCTTGTAGGCCTATTAACAAAACTAATGAATATATTCTGAAATTAATGTATCACGTGATTATCCACCGTGTTCTTTGTTATTCTGATCCGATAAGAATCCTGCGTTATAGTCCACCAAAATTACACGTGTTTGTCACGGAAAATCATATAAAACACTATTTTTAGTTTGGTTACAGTAAATATAGCCGATTTTGGTTTTGTCAGGGTCATAGAAGATGATTCCTAACTGGTGTCTGTCAGACGTTAATTAAGTTTACTGCAGATTTTTATCATATCGTCGTCACTCCATCTATCTGCACGTGTGTGTACGTAGATATTGTCGGAAAGTCGCACACGGTTTTCTGTAGAAACTGTTCGCTTATATTTGAACGACAAAGGCATTAACAACTTTCAACACTTTTTAGGGAAGCTTTAATTCAAATTTAAAGTGACATTTCAGAATTTTTTGTTATAAATTTTACTTTTATTTTTATCTGAAAGAGCATATTTCCTTATGAAAATTCTGAAAATTTCAAGCCAAAATATTGTGCCGTTTACGAGAAATTTATATTTTTGTGTTAAAATTGAACAAATTGTTGTGGACAACAGTTCGGATTTATATGCAATTTATCGATAATGTCTCAACTTTAAATGCGTGTTTCTCGCTTATTGGCAACAACTTAAAAAACTGATAGTATTTATTCTCATTAGAATAACCAATCTTGGCACCAAGACATAGCCTACTTTAAAAAATTGAAATTGGAATGAAATGTCCCTTTAAAGCCGAGCTCTTTTCTATTTCAGGACATCAAGCACCTGCGGGCAGACATGAAAAAGAACTCTGACGAATTTCAAAGATTGTCAAATCTTCTTGACAATACTCTAGCAGCATTGGATGGGGAGCCTGAGCTTAATGGAGACGCGAACAAAGAGCTCGAATCTCAAATCAAACAGTCTGATATAACGCAAGGGTTCGAACTAGCGAATCGTCGTTTGAAGCGAGCATTTGCCGAAGAGAAAGCCGTGCTCAGAAAGTTTACATCTAGGATGAAGTCTGAGATTGACCACCTAGCTAAAGAGATTGGAGGTGCTATTGGTGAATTTAAGATTAGCCACGTTAAGGCAAACAACGAACTTGAAGAAACATTCGAATCATTTAAAACTGACTTAACGCAAGGTTTGAATAAAGCTATGATAGATTTAGGATCAAGCCTTACTAATTCAGTTGAGGCAATGTCGCGTGATGTAACTAAAGGTACTAAAAAGACGGTTTCAACGGTGGAGAACATGTCAGAAAACATTGGAATGATGTCTGGTATCAAAGATACGGTGGATGATACATCAACACGATTAAAAGATCTTAGTAATAAGATTGACACAAAATTCAACGACATTAATGTAATCCTCGACCAATTGAAGACCAACACGCACATCATTCTACAGGACAAAATCGTTGGAAATAATGAAGTGCGTCTTGTGACAAGCAAGTTCTCCATTTTCTACAATGTTTTCTACACAGACATGCCAAAATATTCAACATTCCATCATCATGAAATTACATTCTGCAACTTCTTTTTTGGAACAGCGTAAAATTTCGTCGTCTGGTAATGGGTTAAAATGTCTTAAAGGGTCAATACAATAAAAGTATGATACTATGCTAATTTCGAGCATCTTCTTAACCCATTACCAAACGGAACAATTTTATATTGATCCAAATTCAAAAACGTTGCAGACGACACTTCCAAATTAATGATTTTAGGGATTTTGTTTATTTTATCTTTGTTGGTAGAAAAAAATTGTGGGAAATGAAGAAATTGCTTGTCACAAGCAATTTCTTCATTTCCCACAATGTTTTCCAAAACTGCTATCTTGTGGAGAATAAAAAAAAGAGTCATTGTATGGATGGATTAGTTAGAGAAAACGGCAATTTTCTGTCAGCTTCCTTCGAGGACAGCGAATACTATTGCTGGAAGGCTGGAAGTGTTTACCAACAATGCTTGGGGGACAGTCTGTGACGACCATTTTGATATAAAGGACGCTAATTTGGCATGTAAGATGCTTGGCTTTTCCAGTGCGCATTCGTTTAAGCGTGGAGCGTTTTACAGAAGCGGGGACGGTCCAATATGGCTGGATGAACTCTCTTGTTGGGGTCGTGAAGCATCTTTATTGGAATGCGCACATGCAGGTGTTGGCAGACATGATTGTGGCCATAGCGAAGATGCCGGTGTTCGATGTCATTACTAATACATGTACAGTCGACACTCGTTATGTCGACATCGGATAAGTCGAATTTTCGCTTAAGTCGAAGTTAAAATATTGCCCGATCATCATCAATGGACATCTAAAATGCTAAACAAAATCATTTTGAAATATAAACAGTCATTGAAATATAGAAGGAAAAGGATAGAAATTGCTCGTGTCGAGCAATTTCTTTCCTTTTCCTACTATATTTCAATTATGAACGTACTTGATGGACAACAAAAATGGCCAAATATTATTTCAATACAAATGAAGAAAAAATCGGATGAGTCGAACTCCGGATATGTCGAGATAATTTGATGGTTCCTATGACTTCGACACAACGAGTGTCGACTGTACATTGTGACATGCAATTTGTCTTCATTTTCCACAATGTTTCCCAAAGCCATTATCTATTAGGGAGTCAAAAGGTTTCATTGTGTGGTAATGGAATAAAAGACACGATTACTTGTTATTATCAGCAATTTTTTATCCCTCAATGAAGTCCAATGCCTTCTCTAGTGTGACATTTCAAGTTAGCGGCCTGAGTGCCAGGAATGAACCCAATAGGACATATAAATCACTAAAATTGGACTCTTGTTAGCCTTACGTTGCCCATACTAAGTGTTGAGGAGAATAAGTTTATCAATTACCGAAATAAATAATCATTTTATGATTCAAGTTTTATTCCTTCATATTCTTTTTGAGAATGCATGTGCTAAAGGTAATGTAATCGTATGCGCGTGATTCGGACTCAAAATGCGTGCGACACACGCGCAATGCGTGTGACTTGACACTTATGCCCGAGGCCAAAATTTTATTCACAATCGTGTTTTAACTAGACACGATGGCTTGAAATCCTAAGGTTTGGCGTCTCAATAGACATGGTTCGTAAAAACCTTCTAGGAAAAAAGGCATAAGCGCTGATGACCAGCATTTTTACTGTTTCCTCAATATTTTACGTGCCATAATCTTCACAAATTGTAATGAGAATTCTATCAACATGAATTTTGTCGTCTGCAATTTCAGTTAACACTCCTAACCAAATACCAGACGGCAAAATATTGGACTGTTCCAATTTGAGAGGTGTTGCAGACCACAGTTTCAAGTTGATGTAATTTACAAAAAAATATTTTGGGATAGAAATCATTGAGGAAAATGAAGAAATTACTTGTTAAAAACAGTTTCTTCATTTTTCCAGTGTGTTTTCTCAAGCATTTCTCTTGATAGGCGCCAAAAAGCGTCGCTTTGTGGAAATGGGTTCATCTCGACAACGCATAAGTCGAATATCCGCTCAACTCGAAGTACAATCTGTACCCATTCTCATCAATGGACACAAAACCAATTAATTGATTGATTGATTGATTGATTGATTAGAGTTTAACGGCTCTTTAAACTACTACGGTCATATCGCGCGACTGGAACACCTAACCATGGATTCTTGTCATTCCTCATACCTGTACTACCACAATTTCCTTACCGGGCCTCAAGCTGCTCCCCTGTATAGGTTAACGGTCATCAGACGACATGAAAAATGAATAAATGTTCCTTAGATAACTGGAGTTATTTTAGGAATAGGAGAAAAATTGCTCATTTCGAGAAAGGGGGTGTTTCACCCTATCAGAAATTCCCATATAGTTGTGCCCACGCTCAGATTTTTATGAAATTTGGCATGAAGTTAGTGTTCTGTATTACAGCATTTATCCCGAAATATTTTCCAAAAATCTGTTCCGGAAAATACTTTTCTTAGAATTTTAATATTTTTTGTTTAAAAGTGGGGGGTATCCTAACTAAAAGAAGTCATATACGTTCAGGATTGTTGTATTCGAGCTAAATTTGCGCCTGAAATAATGTTTATTAATTTCTTTTCAAGTATTTACCAAAATAGTATACATTACTCTACAAAAAACAATTTGCTATTACTTTTTGTATGACGTCATCAACAAAATTCTTAGCTTTTAACCATTTTGACCAAATTTGATTCTAAATTTTAGCCAGTTTCAGTTTTTGTCAACATATGAAATTTATATTAAAATTGCCCCCACATATGCTTGTGCTTATGGAAAAATAATAAGTAAAAATAAAACCGGTAACAGTGTCATTTGTTAATTTTAGTGTAAGCCGTCCAAATTTCTACGAATTTAAAATCTAAGAATTTACTTTATACCTTCTATAATCTCTATATGCATTACGCAAATAGTCCATTTTGCTTTGTTTTGTCTTGATTTGACATCAACAACTTATGTATAACACGAATTTTGGCATTTTCACAAAAAATATGCTTTTTTGTGAATTAATGGCACTTTGTCTTACCCCACCCACCCACAATATAATGGAGGGAAAAACAGCCCAAAACAGTTGAATGCATTATGAAATGTGGAGATGAAAAATAAAAGTAATATGACAATGTTACATATTTTACCTATTATGTCACCTTTTTAATCTTTCCTTTGTGGCTTATCAGCACTTAGACTACTTTAATATACATACAACATTTCTTTACTATACTACTAAAGATAATAAAAAGAGCACACAAACAGTTTTTATTGTTCATTAATTGTGCCCTTCAATGCAAAATTGCTAATATTTCCATTACTATGGTGAATTATCCACAGCTTTGATGACATATTTATTAACTATTTGCTAATCTCAGATCTGTGAAGAACATGCAAATTAACTTTTTGCCTATGCCCCATTTTGTTATGCCACACTACCTTCAATGAGTGTAGGTTTTGGTATTTTTCATATAGGATACCGTAGAAAATTTCTGGCATCAGACGAACCTGGGGATTATGAGAGTTTGCAGATTTTTTTTAATGCATCACATTATCAAGGGTCAAAGAAATTTTAACACTGGCACCAGGTCTTTTCACTTTTTAATGTCAGAGGACCAGTTTCCTATGAGCGCTATTTGAAACCAACAATTAGGGTGAGTAAATGTACATGTGTATAAAGACTTGATTAAGAATCCAATGACTAAATAAACATGATTTTGAATTTTTCCTTGACAGAAACTAACTGCTCCTACAGATTGACATATCCACATGATATTTCTTGAATTTATTTTTACTTTACTCGTTTGTATGTTTCAAAACGTAGCATGCGTCTCTATCGTGATTTATTTCAGTTTTAAGGGTATGTCAAAAGTAATCGAAAACAACCACAGGAAAAAAAAAAACAGTTAATTGACGTCGTAAAGATCATTAAACTGTGGTTACAAGGCTTAAAAAGCAAGCGATCACTTGCAGCACTTGGAATTCAAATAATTATTTCATGGGCTATAACAGTTTTCATGAGACTAAACGATAAATAGAAAATGAAATCTTCAATGTAAGGCTTGGTCACATACAAAATTCGTCTTGCACATCACGACCGGAGCACAGCATCAAATGACATGTCCTACAGCATATTTTTGGACGCTATGTGTATGTGATAAAAAAATGGACTCAAAATTGTAAGTCATCAAGCCTTTAGATATTTCTATTATAGATAGTTCACCTGCCATGTATCCCAAATAGTAAAGGATGCTGGCTAAATGCATCTATTTCCTTTGTCAAGAGGGACACGCACAGTCTCAAAGGCTTCTTTAAGTTAATAACCTAGTTAACGATTTAGAATAGAATATATTATATGACATGAGCTGTTAAAATTTAAAAAAGGGCATTAATATGTTTAAGTATTTCTTAATGTATCTATCAAAATGTATCATAAAATTATAACTGGAGTAAGTTATGCCAAATGCTTTAAAGTGAACTATTCTGTCCTGCTACTAGAACCCATATATATATAATTGAATTTTGGCTCACTTAAGATAATCAAGTGATAACAAAAATACTTGTTTTGACATGTGAAACAGTGAAATCACGACTGGAAATATGTGTTTCGTAAATAATTCCAAACAGATGACCAAAGCCAACAAAATGACTGTATCAAAGTCAAATGTAGGTAATGGGTTTATTTCTAATTGATTGAATTTTAGGTTTCGAAATCATCTTGGCTATTTTTCTGACAATTTCTGTCTAAATAAATTTTTGAGAAATCATTAGGGTATGTTGGTATCAATATTATTGGCACCAACATGTTATACATGTACAATGACTTTTCTTGCTATTTTGATTTAAAATTGGGAACTTATATCAAAACGAGGTAGGCAAAATTGAGCGTTTGCTATATGGGTACCATTGAAAACCAGGAACATTTTAAGATGCCGTTGTACACAGTTTTCATTATTTGACAACGTTAACGAATTCAAGTTTTTAATAAATTTTGCATACGGATAAGGGACATATAAGGCAAACTTTCATATCAATTTTATAGGTTGACAAAGACGGGAACATACAAAAATAATTGATTCAATTTTAGGTTTTGAAAATTTCTCGATTTTTTTTCTGATAATTTCTGACTAAATATATTTCTGAGAAATTACTTGAGCATGTTGGTATCAACAAATTTGTTCTCAAAATTTTCATCAATATCTCTTCATGCTATTTTGATTAAAATTGGGGACTTATATCAAAACTAGGTAGGCAACATTAGGCTTTTGCCAGAGGGGTACCATTGAAAACTGGGAACATTTCATGGTGCCATTGATTACAATTTTCATTATTTGACAACCTTACCGGTTTCAAATTTTCACTAAATTTTGCATACGAACTGGAGACATATATGGCCAACTTTCTTATTAATTTCATATGTTGACAAAGACGGGAACATGCCAAAAAATTTGATTGACATTTAGGTTTTGAAATTTTCTGGGCTATTTTTCTGACAATTTCTGACTAAATAAATTTCTGAAAAATTATTTTCCCATGTTTGTACCAACAGTATTGGTATCAAAAGTTTCTACGAGGACTCTTCTTGCTATTTTGATTAAAAAATTTGGATGAATACCAAAGCTAGATAGCCAACAATGAGTTATTGTAAGACGGGTACCAATGAAAATCGGGAACATTTTAAGGTGACGCGTATAGGCCTATATGAACTCTTTGAGTAAAAGAAATATATTTTTGTATTCATAGGTCAGAGGTATTCTACGTGTAAAGTTACAAGAAAATCGGTGCGTGGGCACAAATGGAACACTCCCTTTCTTTCCATTGTCTTCTATATTTCAATGGCAATAAATTTTGTGCTAAAATAGATTTGGTTTAGCGCTATGTTTTGATAAATCGTCAGTGTTGTTATAAAATTGTGAAACTACGAGATTTTAAAACAACACCAACGGAAATACTATTGTTTGTCCGAAATTACGTCACGGTTAACTGGATAAAATAGTTTCCTATTATAAACGTATTTGGCATGCAACAAAATTTTCATTTTCAAAACAAGTACTTGTTTTGGGAAAGCGTTGATACGGTACGGTGGGGAATCAGGCCCCGGTTTCTCGAAAAAACTTAAGTACGTTCTCATGCTCAAATCTGAGCACCGTGCTCAAATCGCACGAAATCCACGTGAACTTCAATCGAATACCCTTCAACGTTGGAGAGTATCCCTTTGAAGTTGAGCATGTTCTCGTGAGAATATACTTAAGTTTTTTCGAGAAACCGGGGCCAGGTGACAAACAATTTCAGAAAATCGTCATTCATTATTTTGATCAATTTGAATAAGGTTTATAGTAGCGAAGGCGATATGGCGACATGTATTAAATGGATCATATAAGATCAGTTATTGACGACCATAGGTTGACAAAGACGGGAACATACAAAAATAATTGATTCAATTTTAGGTTTTGAAAATTTCTCGAATTTTTTTCTGATAATTTCTGACTAAATATATTTCTGAGAAATTACTTGAGCATGTTGGTATCAACAGTTTTGGTCTCAAAATTTTCTTCAATATCTCTTCTTGCTATTTTGATTAAAATTGGGGACTTATATCAAAACTAGGTAGGCAACATTAGGCTTTTGCCAGAGGGGTACCATTGAAAACTGGGAACATTTCATGGTGCCATTGATTACAATTTTCATTATTTGACAACCTTACCGGTTTCAAATTTTCACTAAATTTTGCATACGAACTGGAGACATATATGGCCAACTTTCTTATCAATTTCATATGTTGACAAAGACGGGAACATGTCAAAAAATTTGATTGACATTTAGGTTTTGAAATTTTCTGGGCTATTTTTCTGACAATTTCTGACTAAATAAATTTCTGAAAAATTATTTCCCCATGTTTGTACCAACAGTATTGGTATCAAAAGTTTCTACGAGGACTCTTCTTGCTATTTTGATTAAAAAATTTGGATGAATACCAAAGCTAGATAGCAAACAATGAGTTATTGTAAGACGGGTACCAATGAAAATCGGGAACATTTTAAGGTGACGCGTATAGGCCTATATGAACTCTTTGAGCAAAAGAAATATATTTTTGTATTCATAGGTCAGAGGTATTCTACGTGTAAAGTTACAAGAAAATCGGTGCGTGGGCACAAATGGAACACTCCCTTTCTTTCCATTGTCTTCTATATTTCAATGGCAATAAATTTTGTGCTAAAATAGATTTGGTTTAGCGCTATGTTTTGATAAATCGTCAGTGTTGTTATAAAATTGTGAAACTACGAGATTTTATAACAACACCAACGGAAATACTATTGTTTGTCCGAAATTACGTCACGGTTAACTGGATAAAATAGTTTCCTATTATAAACGTATTTGGCATGCTACAAAATTTTCATTTTCAAAACAAGTACTTGTTTTGGGAAAGCGTTGATACGGTATGGTGGGGAATCAGGTGACAAACAATTTCAGAAAATCGTCATTAATTTTTTTGAAAAATTTCAATAAGGTTTATAGTAGCGAAGGCGAAATGGCGACAGGTATTAAGGTATACCACCCCTAATGAGATTTACGTGACGTCGGAATTATTCATGCGACGTCGTTTAACATTCGTTACGCATCCGAACATATTCGGACGACGTCGAAAACGTTCGGCGGTGGAATGTTCCATCGCCGAATGTTTTTGACGTCGCCCGAATAATTCCGACGTCACGTCAATCTCATTAGGGGTGGTATACCTTAAATGGATCATATAAGATCAGTTATTGACGACAACCAATATTTTTTTACAGATCCTTCTTATCCAGCAAATCCGTGGCGTTTTCCCACCTTCTCTGCTTTAAACTTTTTTCCAATGCGTCATATATTAACAGAATTATTGAGGAAAAAAGCATTGCGTCACGTGGTTTCCCACAGTAAATTGAGTAATTTATGTCTTATTCTCCTTGTGCCGCAACTGTTTTAAGAATGACCTTAACATGTAACACAAAACAGAACCAAGGATATTTATTTTCACACCAAAAATAGTAATATTCTTTTTTTATATATAAATTAGTTGATAGTAGACTTTAACCTAAATACACTGGGGCCTGTTTCATCAAAATATTTAAGACGTATTTCTGACTTACCGGTGTCTTACGACAAATTCAGGGCAAGAAACGCGAATCGCCTATCTATCAAAACATGGGTTATGAGATTGTTGTTTTACGCGATATTTAACCCTTTCCCAAACGACAAAATTTTAGAGTGATCCACTTCAAACACTGCCATAAATGACAAAATGGATGTTATTAAAGATAGGATTTGTGTAAAACATGGCACAGAAAATATTGAGACAAAAGGAGAAACTGCTGGTTATCAGCAGTTTCTTCTTTTGTTTTAATGTTTTCCCAAGTCATATTTATTAGGGGCGTCAAAACCAGGTCTGGTTTGGGAAAGGGTTAAGACATCGGTAAGTCAAAAATACGTCTTAAGGTAAGAAGGGCCTAATTAGCACCAAAACGCCAGCGGCGAAATTTGAAAAGTGCCAGTAATTCCTAAACTGTGTTACATTTCCATTCCAAATACAAACATAAGCATTTTGTACGGTTTAGAATTTTGAATTAATGCATATTTATGGAAATATTTGACAAAAATGTTCAAAATTACCTCCCTTGCATATGAATATAGAGTAAAATGATATTTGTAAATTATTTTCTTCTTGAAGCATAATCTTGAAATCTGCCATGGTGAATCAACTTATGTGAAGTGTATTTACAAGTGTGTGTAATTTGATACATTTCGTATGGCTAGAAAGTGGTGTTTTTAATTAGGCACTTTATACCTTAAATCTTTTGATGAAACAGGCCCCTGGTCCTATATGAAAGCCGCTGCAGACACAGAATAAGTGGAAACTCAACATGGGAATTGCGTGAACTATAGCATACAAAATAACGAGGTAAAGTAGAAAATGAGCCGGGATCTGGAAAAACGTCCCTGATAGCATTTTTAAAAATTGAGTTTGAAAATCAGCCTGTTGTCAAATGCAGTCCAATATGCATCCACGCTACTCTCTTTAAGTTTTTATAGGTCATGAAGAAGCTATTAGAGAACAACATGGGTCCTGATCAGACTGTGCGTATGCACAGGCTGATCTGGATCTAAGTTGGGCTCAAAAGCCTTAAGGGACGTTTTTCCAGATTCTGGCTCAAATGCTGGTTATCAGCATTTTCTTCTTTTGTTTTTATGTTTTTCCAAACACCCTCTATTCGGACGTCAAACTATTCTTCCAAACGTGTAAGCAGTTGTCGATATTTTGAAGGAGGGAAAATAGAGAAAACGTAATCCGAACGGGACTCAATTAACATATTCCAGTCATATGTAGGTGCCGAAACACCTCGTGCATCTTCGCCGTTATCCTTTACAATTAATGGGAATTGACGAAGTTATCTGGATTTCAAAAACTTTAGAAAATCCGAATAATCTCGTCGGTTTCCGTTGTCACTGATAGAGCGAAATTGCATGAATTGTACCCAAGGTAGATGGAATACTTGTATGTTGCTATTTTTTCTGTAAACAAAATACTGTTCCTATTTTTTCTACGACATGTTACTCATTTTTACTTTTATCGATCCCAATTCAATTTATCTATTTTCCGAAGATTTTGAATAATATGAAGAATTCAAGAACACCAAAAGATAAAAAAGGCCGAAACCAGACTGAATTGGATGGAGAGTAATAAATATCTCTATACATCCTACATATTGTCAGCAATCACACGGGGGTTAATCACGTGACTCAGAATTTCAGAAAATCGTCATTTTTCGTAATACTTGGCCAATTTGAATTCTGTGTGAAGCAGAGAAGGTGGGAAAATGCCATGAATAAGCTGGACGTGGTTGATATTTGAGATATCAAGTGAGAAAAAAGTTATTGAAGATCAACAAAAAATGATTGATCTTCAGTAATTTTTTTATTAGCTGATTTTTCAAAAGTCCACCACGTCCATCTAATTATGCGTGGCGTCTGTCTACATTCTTTGCTTCAAACCGAATTCAAATTGGTCTCAAATTTATTGCAGATTTTCTGAAATTGTTGTCACACGTGATTATCCACCGTGAATTAGCAGCCTTATCATCATTCTGCATTCCATACGTAAAATTCCGACCAGTATCCATTATGTTCTTTTATATCTTCTTCACGGTGGATAATCACGTGATACAACAATTTCAGAAATCTTCAATAATTTTGTAAATACTGGACCGATTTGAATTCGGTTTGAAGCAGAGAATGTGGACATACGTCACGCATTAGATAGACGTAGTGGACTTTTGAAAAATCAACTGAAAAAAAAAGTTATTGAAGATAAACCAAAATTTTGGTTTATCTTCAATAACTTTTTTATCCAGTTGATTTTTAAAAAATCCAACACGTCCAGCTTATTTCTGGCATTTTCCCTCCTTCTCTTCTTCAAACCGAATTCAAATTGGTCAAGTATTAAAAAGAATATTGAAGATTATCGGAAATTCTGTGTCACGTGATTATACACCGTGTTCTTTCTCCAGAGTGGTCAATGTAAATAGCGAAAAACTATATTAAGCCTACATTACTACACATTTCGAGCAGCTTGCAGCGCGAATCATCATTCTATTCTTAATCCACTCATGCAGTTTCTGATGCTCAACAGATATAGTCAGAATAGAAGCTTCATCGTAAGCGACCGCTTCTGGATTCAGAGGAGATTAATTCCTTTTTCGTCGCTTTTCAACGAAAACCTCGTAACTACAGCTTAAAACAAGCTGCAGTTACGCGGTTTTTTGTTAAAAATTAACGATATTTTAAATTCACATGAGCGCACATTTCGAGCAGCTTGCAGCGCGAATCATCATTCTATTCTTAATCCACTCATGTAGTTTCTGATGCTCAACTGATATAGTCAGAATTGACGCACCGTCGTTAGTGACCGCTTCTGGATTCATACCGTTCTTTATCAGTATCTCAGTACACTCAATGGACCCACCAGCTGCTGCACTATGCAGAGCAGTCCACCCATATCGGTCTCTAACTCTCAACAGCTCTAAATGATTCCTACAAATGTACTCTACAATCTCACTTGACCCTGCTTTAGCGGCTGTGTGTAACGCAGTACCACCTTCTAGATTAATCGCATGTTTGTCGACGTTCTCCAGAATGAGAGCAATGAAATTGTCAAGATTCCCACCCATTGCCGCGAAGTGAAGTGCATTATTCCCTGAATAGTCGCTCTCATTGATCATGTCTTTATACTTGGCACAAAGGTAGTCTACTGTATCAGTTTTCCCGAAGCATGCGGCCACGTGTAGCACCGTCTTTCCATCGATGGTTCTGACCTTCGCGTCCACGCCTTGCTTGATCAGATGCCTTAGACAAGATACCGACGTCCCGCTAGCCGCATCATGTATGACCGTCCAATATGAATCTCCAACCTCCTTGATCATCGGCTTGTACTCGTTGCAGATCCATCTCATGGTCTCCAAGCGGCCGTAATGCGCTGCGATGTGAAGAATCGTTCGTTTGTCGGAGGTCCGAACCATTGGCTTGACTCCCTTTCGGATAAGATAAATAAGGCAATCCAATGATCCACCAGACGCAGCATCGTGTAGGGCATTCCAATCTTTAGAATCCACCATCTTCATGATGTTGCCATATGTTCTGCAGATATGCTTCACAATCTCAAGATGTCCGTAGTAGGCTGCGAGGTGCAGGATAGTTTTGCCCAGGTAGTTTCTAATAAACGGGTCTTCGTTCTTCACATCCAGCAGATATATCATGAATGTTAGAGAATCGGCAATGGCGGAGTAGTGAAGGGGGTTATTCCCATCCGCATCTGTCTCGCTCAACATGGCGTCAGCTGTGTCACAAATAAAGATGGCGTTTTCCACTTTCTTCTTCTTCAAGATGCCGTAAATCAGGGTAATTCCAAGCTTTGTGAATATTCTGATGTCACATCCGACGTGAAGCAGGTATTTCATCATGTCGGCCCGGCCATACATTGCTGCATAATACAGGGCATTTCTATTTTTGTTGTCGTTGACTGGTACTAATTCGGGAAATTGTTCACAAATGTACACGACATTTTCTAGTTTATCTTTACTTGCTGCGGAATGCAGAATTGACCTTCCATTTGGGGCCGTCTCAAAGGGATCTAGACCTAAGGATAACATATAGACTAGGCATTCGGTTGATCCAAACATGACTGCGGAATGTAGTAAATTGTTTCCTTCCTTGTCAACACTTGCCAACAACTTGCCGAATTTCTGACAAACAAATTGCAAATTTCGCATCGATCCATTCCGAATGCATGCATGCACAATTGTTTCGCCATTGAATGTTTTCGTATACGGATCCATTTTGGCTTCAATCAACTGATGTATAACATTAGAATATCCTTCAAGGCACGCTACATACAGCGGACTCCGACCGGTACTATCATTAACACCGAAAAGTTCCTTGTAGGTTTTACATAAATAGTCCAATGCTTCATACATCCCACTTTGAGCCGCTATATGTAGCACGGTTCTCCCATCTCCTGTCGGACTGCGGGGGTCCAGACCGTGATCAATCAGATACCTAATACAATCCACAGAGCCACCTTGAGCTGCATAATGAAGAGAGTTCCATCCTTTTTCATCCTTAACGGATACCAAATCCCGACAAACTTCGCATAGAAACCATATAATGTCTATGTTCCGTAACAAAGCCGCTAAGTGTAGTATCGTTTGACCGGAATTGGTCGTCGCATTGGTATCGAATCCTTGACTGACGAGGTATCCTAGGAATCCAGACGATCCCTCTGATGCAATGTGAATAACTCTGGATCCCTTCTTTGTTGTGGCGTCGGCAGGGTATTTTCGATAGTTATTTACAAACTCAAAGCAAGGGATAACACCCCCTCTTGCTGCAAAATGTAAAGCGGTCCAGCCTCTTTTGTCGGTCGCCTCTGAGAGTTCTTCACATATAATGTAAATATATTCGACAATGTTAACCTTTCCCTGTTCACAAGCTACATGAAACGCGTTTTCACCATTCGGTCTCGTAGCTTTAACATCGGCACCGTTGTTAATGAGAAAAGAAAACACCTTTGGATCATCCTTCCCGTAAAGCGACATGAACAGCATTTCGTTTGTTACAGGAACTTTTCTTGATTTCACGAGATACTCAACCACTTCATGGTGGGAATTTGCACACGCCTCGGTCAATGCTTTGCCTAGCTGGTCGGATATTTCTGATTTGGTGAACTGCTTTAGGATATTGTTGCTACTGTCCAGTTGTTTAAGAGCATGTAGATACCCATTTCCCGAGAAATACACAACGAGTGATCGACCTTTGGAGTCTTGTTTGTAGAAGAAAGGTACACCTAACTTTTCAACTGCCATTTTCACAAACACTTCGTTTGTCCACACATTTAGTTTAGCAACTGATTTTAGGTCAGTTTCTTTCTTGAGTCGATTTATCAGATAACTAAAGGACATTCTGTGTGTTTCGACGTGGTCCGTGAATTTTCTGATGTACTCCAGTGGACAATTCGCAATGAGCAAACTCTGGACTGTTTCAATTGCTACCAGAAAGACGGTTTCTAGAGCAGTGGCGTTGAGAAATGAGTATCCATCACCTGCAGTGGTCAAATACAAACCTACAAGATCATTAGCCGCATTCTCAATTGTTGCCGGATCAAGCGAAATAGAACTCCAAAAATTCTGCATCTTGGTAAAGATATCAGAGTGCTCTCCCCTTAACTGACCAATCTTCAGTTTATTCCCGGTCAATAAGGTAAGCATCAAGGTTATGAAGTGAAGCTGATGGTCTGTCTGCATACCGTGGACCTCATCCTTTAACGCATGTACCGGATTCTTAAAAGAGCGGACTATTTCCTCGAATGTGCCCTTGACGAATTTAGAACACATGAGATGAAATCCGACACCCTTGAACTCGATGGAGCAGATAGCGCGGATTTTGTCCTCGGTTAGCCGTACTTCATTCACTCCCGCATGGACAACCAGAGCGTTCCTCTTGTCAAGAAACGTCGTCACATCAATCGTGTTCCCGATTGTAAACAATCTGTAAATCATCTCATCCTTGCAGGCCTCCAGAATGTTGGCTCGTATTGTGAAAATGATCATCAGTTTGCCTTCTTCTACTTGCGACTGCAGGACGTTGACGCTGTCATTCCATTCCTGCAGCTCATTATGATCTGTAACAAAAGTTCCAAGCACTCCATCAACTAGGACAATCAAGCGCTTCCGTCCACCCAGGTGCTTTTGAATTTCTGCAGGTCTTCTTAATATGACTTGTTCTGTGTCTTCTTGTTTTATCATTTCCCACATGATAGATTGGGCCAGGTAGGTTTTGCCGCTACCCTTCGGACCCTTCAGGACTAGAATGTTGGTGGATTTAAACTTGCCGATCAACACAGACATTTCAGTTGTGGCTGATGTCAGATGCATACGCTCCAGGAACTTTGAATGCGCTCGAAGGATCTTCGTCGTTTCTTGAATGATACAAACAGGAGACTTAGTATATCGATGGTTTTCAACAAAATCCTCATAACTGCAGCTTGTTTTAAGCTGCAGTTACGAGTTTTTTGTTGAATTTGATTTATAAGGGTTTACGCCGTTTTCAACTGATATGGTCTTATCGCGGCGGCTGGAGCACCTAACCATGGATTCCTGCTGTTTCTCATACCAGTACCACCACAACACCCTTACCGAGCCTCCAGCTGCTCGCCCACATTGTGTCACGAGGTTTTTGTTGAAAAACTAAGATGCAAGTTCAAATGAATTCCATATTTTTGATACGCGGGAAATATATAATATTAAATTTAACCGGTCTGGAATTCCCAATTAATTTAGATGAAATATAATGTGAAAAAGCAAACCGCACAATTATAATTATATTAAGCAATGTACAACAGTATTCAATATTTCAGAACATTCCATTTGTGTTATCAGACTTGAAACGTTTAAATGTGTTCCGCGCATCTTTAAATACCAAACAGTTCGTCCCCAAAACATTTAAGCAAGAGAAGGAAATGTTGATAATCAGGATTTTCTCCTTTTGTCTCGATATTTTCTGTGCTATATTTTGCATAATTATACCCTTTCTTTTTTAATATCCACTATGTCATCTTTAGCACCTTTCAAACGGGATTAACCTAAAGTTTAAACGTTTGGGAATAAAGGGCTAAAATGATATAATTACCCCTAAACTTGTTTTTACTTCTGACCGGTTTTTCGCTTTCGTTCATCTCCTGTAGCAATTTGTGACTTTCTTGCAGGAATTCCTTCTCATGATCCGATGATACCGTTTCAGCATGGACATCTTGCACTATCTTTTGTACTGTTTCTGTTTGTTCAGTGGCCAGAAGAACTTCGGCAGATTCCTGGAAAAACGTCGACATCTCTTTCCACTTCATTTCGAATTCTGCGTCAGATATTGAAAACCCTGACGACCTACCGAATAAGTAAGTTCGGAATTGTTTGACCGTTTGGATAAAGTTAGTTTCCACGACTTGCAAATCGAAGCAGTTTGTAAGAAGGATTCCCAGTAATGGTATATCCCATATTTTGACATCAAGTTTGACATCGTTTGGAGGATAAATAGCATCAAAATGTGATTGCGTCATCAATTTCCGGGTATTTTTGAGATCAAGTAATTTCGATTTAACATCGGCATTTGAAAGGAAGTCTTCAATTGTGTCGCATCCTGGAGTATTTTTGACGTGAAGTAACAGTAGCTCCCTGGCTAGATAGGTGCCACAGGCCAAGAACAGTCTGGATAATTTGTAAGAGTTGGCTGACCGGGCTGCTTCGTCTGTGGTCCCTTCCGGCTCTTCGTTTATTGTGCTGCAGCTCGCCATTATCTGTGAAATAGAAGAATATGTAATAACGTTCTAGATTTGTGACCCGTCACACTAAAAGGGACCTTATCTGAACTCCAAAAATATCCATTTTGACAAATTTGTCAGACTCAGCACAGGCCTTCCAGATACTGTATGCTAAAAATGAACATATAGTAAGATGGGGAAAACATTCTGGATTGAGAAAATTACAAACAAGTGAAAAGTGTCGGCCCTAGTCTGGCTGCGCGGACTGCGCAGACTGACTAGGGTCGATGTTTTTCACACACCAGATACGGTCCCTTCTAATGTGACAGGTCACATTTGGTTTCAAACTTTGTAATAGCAAATGTTATTAACCCATTACCAAACGGGAAAATTAAGACAGCTCCAAATTCAAAGATGTTGAAGGCGACAATTTCAAGTGTATGAAATTTCACCTTTTTGGTGTTTCTGGATAGAAAACATTGTGAGAAATTAAAACATTGCTCGATTGTTACGAACAATTTCTTCATTTCCCATAATATTTTCCAAAGCCATTATCTTGTATAGGGAGTGAAAAAGAGTCATTGTGTGGTAATGGGTTAAACAGTGATTTTGAGCTTTTAATCAGGATACTGTGCACCAAGATTAACCCGGGACAACTTTATCGCAGCCCGCAATGTCCGTTAGTTGAGCGTCCTAAGAAAAGTCCACCCCACGAAACCTGCCAAAGTTCCATTCTTTCTATGTTATATAATCTTTGAATATAATTGTTTTGATAAGATTAATTATTTCGTCTGCAACATCTGAAATTCCGTTGTTTTGGAAATGGTTAAACGTTGTTCTTGTATACCTCACGAGAAATGACCTGGCAGAGCAACCAGTGCTAATCGAATGGAAAGCTCTGCCAGGTCGATTCTCGTCCGCTATACATACACTAACATGATCGAGTTATACCAGGAATACTTGTTTAGGTGCACCAGCAATAAAACCTAAAAAAATAATCGTTGTATGAAGGTAGTCCATCCCTAATGAGATTCGTGCGACGTCGGAAATATTCGGGCGCGATCGAGAACATTCGGCGGTGGAACTTTCCACCGCCGAATGTTTACGACCGCGCCCGAATTAGTTCGGATACGTAACGACGTCGCTCGAAAAATCCGATGTTTTATGTATGTCAAAATGGCGACATTATGGGTATTCTAACCTTAATCCTATTCATTTCAATCATTTGTAGGTTCGTTTTATAAATATGTTCCAGTTGAAAGGCATTTATGACATTGGTCGCGCTAAGTGTTAATATGCAAAATCTACACCTTATTTAGATCTAATGATAAATATTCATAAATTGTATTCTATCTATTTGGTTCATCATAACACCTCAATAACTTATTGTTTGTAATTAAATTCCAATATATGGCTGTTTTTGTTCAAAAACCTCGTAACTACAGCTTTAATCAAGATGTAATTACGTGATTTTTTGAAGAAAAGGAGCGATAATCTGTTATTCCCAATCCCTTTACCAAGATAATGATTAATATTTCAATTAACCCTTTTCCAAACAAGACCTGGTTTTGACGGGTCTAATTAAAAAGACATCAGAAAACATTGAGACAAAAGAAGAAACTGCTGATTACCAGCAGTTTCTCCTTTTGTTTCAATATTTTCTGTGCCATATTTTACACAAATCTTATCTTTAATAACAATTATATTGGCATCTGTGGCGGTTTTTGAAGTGGATCACCCTAAAATTTTGTCGTTTGGGAAAGGGTTAACCTTTTTCCAAGTCTATGACTGATTTTGACGTTCGGTGTATGTTAAGCTTGGTAAAAATGTAATGTCGCTTTTCTTCAATGAAATATTTATTTGTAACTTTGGAGCTTTTAGAAGAATAGCAGTGAAAAGCGAAAGATGAAAATGCTGATACATAACATTTTCTCATTTTGCATCAATATTCAAATGCTTTATTATAAACTACTCATAGAATCTGTAAAAAAAATCGCAGTGTTACATTTTTAGATCCAACATATTTTTTTCGAAAAAATAATAATAATAATAAAAAAATAATAAAAATAAAAATAATAATAAAAAAATAATAAAAATAATAATAATAATAATAATAATAATAATAATAATAATAATAATAATAATAATAATAATAATAATAATAATAATAATAATAATAATAATAATAATAATGATAATTCCGCTTTCTAATATTTCCTCTTATAGCTGCCCTTTCAACATTGAATGTGACATTCGTTGACAGAGGAAAAAATGACTACGGGTCGACTGTTATTAATGCAGTCTTGGCTACGATTTCACCACTTTTTTTTATTCAAATTTCAATAAAATATTTGTTTTATAATTTCTATTTATTTATTAATCTCTCGTATTGAGATAGGCCCTATATACAATCTCATAAAAGAAATAAAGTTGAGAAAGGAGAGAAATTGCTCAATTCGAGATATTGCTTTTCCTTTCCGACTATATTTTTACCATAATTGTAGAACTTGCTTATAAAGGAAAGAGCTGTTGATACTTTGGTTTTGCTTGCATCCATATAATCGTTGCTTTTCAACGAAAACCTCGTAACTGCAGCTTATTTTAAGCTGCAGTTACAAGGTTTCCATTGAAAAGCAGCGAAATACTCCGATGTGTCGAACTATGGACAAATCGAACTATTTTGACAGTCCATTTGACTTCGAGGTAAAGATTGGTTGATTGAATGTGGTTTTACGCCTATTTTGATTGTCATTTTCTGGACCTAACCATGGAGTCATGTCCTTAATCTCATCAGTACTGCAATAATCTCGATGCTTTTTAACAAAAACATCGTAACTGCAGCTTATGTTAAGCTGCAGTTACGAGGCTTTTGTTGAAAAGCAACAATATCTTTTTCCAAATCTTAAGCTTCTCTCCCACGTGGCTTATTAATCATCCACCCATTAATGGGAGAAAAATTCTAGAAAAACATCAGCCGCGGCCGGGGATCGAACCCTGGACCACGTGATTTCGAGACCACGAGTATCCAATGTACATCGATTGATTTAATGGAGTTTTCCGCCGTTTTCAACTGATATGGTCATATCGCGGCGACTGGAGCACCTAACCGTGGTTTCCTGGTAATTCTCTCACCAGTACCACCACAATATCCAAATTGAGCCCCCACTTGCTCTCTCACATAGACAATTCATAAACATTGGTGATAGACAAATGTCTTTTGTAAAATGGCTGAAAATGTCAGGAGTCCGAGCTCGCTGGCCCCTGGATTGACAGACTCCTACTTTGCCTACTGAGCCAAGCGCGGATCCAGGTATATTTCCCAGGGGGGGGGGGTGTTCTTCCAATCTTCAACCCCTTTTTTGCCCAATTCCAGAGGGGTCAGGGGGTCCCTCTGGATACGCGCATGCAGATACATGTCATACCATGAATGACTAAATATAACAGCAGTTTGTTGTGGCACACAGGGACAAATGACGCAGCTATTTTGGGACATAACCAGTAATTATTTTGATAACCCCTTTTTTCGCCAAATTCCAGGAGGGGTCATGACCCCCTGACCACCCCCCTCTGGATCCGCGCATATGAGCTATCGGGGCTCGGCTGCACTGTACATAGATAACAGCAGCGAGAAACACTTACCGCCGAGTCAAATTTTCCGCATTTTCCACAATATCTACATCTTTCGTCTGTGTCTTTTGTAAACCAATTTTACAATCACGTTTCAATCCGCATTTTCACTCTTCAAGCCTTTTCTCCATATTTTGTCAATTTCATTAAGAATATTAAGGAAATGTAGTCCACCACATCTTGACAATGACACCTTTTGTTTATCCGTTTCACATAACAACGCATTAACCCTTACCCAAAATGACAAAATTTTAGGGTTGTCCAATTTCAAAACCGTTGCAGACGACAAAATTAATAGTAATAAAGAAAGAATTTGTGTAGAATATAGTACAGAAAATATAGAGACAAAAGGAGAAAATGCTGATCATCAGCATTTTCTTCTTTTGTTTCAATGTTTTCCCAAACCATCCAAACCATATCTCATAGAAACGAAATATCAGGTCTTGTTTGGGAAATAATTAAGCGCACATATGAATCAAACTTGGCATAGATTTTGAATCAGACAAAAACTTAATTATTGTGACCAATCGTTCGGGACAGGGGAAAAGGGAGATACCTAAGTCGTAGGAGAAAAAAAACATTTAAGAGACTTTGTCGGGAAAAAACCCCTACTTGGACAGGAACAAACCAGCTGCGGATCCAGGATTTCTGTGAGGGGGTTCAAATTTGCAAAAAAGGGGGTTCGTTTTTCCAGTAATACACAAATTTGACTGAATTTCTGCATGAAACATGAACTATTTTTGCTACAGAGGGGGGTTCGTTTGAACCCCCGAACCCCCTCTGGATCCGCCACTGCAACGGTAACTTAAGTACGCGTTTTGTTGTTGATATACTACCTAAAGAGACAGTTCGAACATATTTTCTCATTACTTTTATTTTTTATCTGAAAGAGCATATTCTCTTATGAAAATTGTGAAAATCTCAAGACAAAGAAATGCACCGTTTACGAGGAATATATTTTTTTCTAAAATTGAATTACTTGTGGTAAACTACACTTCACATGTTAATGGAGTTTGTCATTTTTGTCTCAACAAATTCAAGAACACCGAATATCATTTAGTAAATGCATTAGAAATTACCAATCTTGGCATCAATGTAATGGGGATGTAATGTTTCGCTAATCTAGATCTGCTACTAAATGCGAATAATTACTTTCAACTTTAACTCATGGCCTCATAAAGATGCTTTTTACGCCCTACAAGATTATGGCGTTTGACAAAATAGTGGAAAATGAAGTAATTGCAAGTGACAAGCAATTTATTTATTCCACTCAATGTTTTCTACCTAAAAATACCGGAAATTTAATTTTGTTCGCTGGAAATTGTCTTCTGTAACATAATTACCTTTGAATTTGCACCAGTACATTATTTTGCCATCTGGAAATCGTTAATCACAATCGTTAATCGACAATAGTATAGGCTAGTCCAAATTGAAAGGAGTTATGGACAACACAACTTATGCTAATGCATAGACAAAATCGAAGAGAAAATACAGTCGACGCTCGTTATCTCGACATCGGATAAGTCGAAATTCCGCTTAAGTCGAAGTGAAAGAAATGTCCCATCCTCAACATATGGATATCAAAATGAATTTCGAAAGAAATGCAGCCTTTGACATTTAGTAGGAAAAGGATAGAAATTGCTCGTTTCGAGCAGTTTCTTTCCTTTTCCTACTATATTTTAATCATGGACACATATGATGCCCATCAAAAATTGTTAAATATCGTTTTCATCGACAATAATCAAAATCGGATTAGTCGAACTCCGGATATGTCGAGGTATTTTGCCGGCCCTCCGACTTCGACACATCGAGTGTCGACTGTACTACTCTTATTTATCAGTCTTGTCTTCTATTCCTTATTGAAGAATTGTCTTCTATTTCTGCAATGTTTCTACAACCATTTCATAAGAAGTCGCTTTCTGGGCTATAAGTGTTGAATAAATTTAAAATTACCATAAAATTTTGGCTCAACGCAAATTATTGGTTCAAATAAGTTAAGGATAAAATCCCAAATAATCGTTTGTTTTAGACAGATATCGAATCTTTAACAAATTAGCAGGCATTTACTCATCCAATTGGCTATTAACACATTACCAAACGGCAAACTTTTAGACTTATCCAAATTTAAAGATTTTGCAGACGACAATTTCATGTGAATAAAATTTAAATTTTTGTGGTCTTTTTGTGTAGAAATCATTTTGGTAAATGAAGAAATTGCTTGTCACAAACAATTTCTTCATTTTCCACATTGTTTCCTTAAACCATTATCTTGTAAGGAGTCGAAAGGAGTCACTGTGTGGTAATGGGTTAACCCGTTCCCAAACAGGACTTGGTTTCGACGTTCTAAACTGAAAGGGTTAGGAAAGACATTGATGCAAAAGAAGAAAAATCTGATAACCAGCATTTACTCCTTTTGTTTCAATGTTTTCTGGGCTATATTGTACACAGATCATATCTTTATTAACATCAATTATATACAGCAGCTTTAGAATTCTACTACCCTAATTTTTCGCCTTTTGGGGGAATGTTTAACTCTTTGCAAGTATAGAGGAAAATAATTGACCCGGCAGAGTGACCTTAACTGTACACAAAAGTGGAAAAGTTTATTGTCCATTTTAGATGGGAATGGTCCGTCTTTAATTTACGTAAAAGCGTGCACTTTATCCGTTATACAACACTGTGCCGTCATGTGAAAATAAGATTTTATCTAATCTAGTTAAATACAAATAGCGGCTACCGTGGCCCCATTGGATCGAAATTATCAGTAAAGCTAATCATTAAAATAGGCGTTATCTCCAAAAAAAATGAAAATATTTAAATACAGTTCACACCCTAGTCACAGTACAGATTGCACAGGCTGACCAGGATCGGCATTTTTGTATATTCATTTCACCAATTACCATTTTAAGACGACGCGACAAATGTATGCACGTGCAAATACTGTTAAGTCATTGAATTATATTATTATATTAGCTGTATATAGCGAAGCATGCGAAGTGTTCGGCAAATCACGAGGGGTTCCTTCATACCTATCACCCCCTGGACGATAAGTCTGTTGACCTTTCCGCTTGGTCTGCTCTGCCGGGTCAAATCTCGCCGTCAATAACCATATTGTATAAACATAGATCCGCATATATCGCTGCTTTTCAACGAGTTCCTCGTAACTGCAGTCTTTAACAAGCTGCAGTTACGAGGTTTTCGTTGAAAAGCGACGATATGTACTGACAATAAAATAAATGGTGTCAAAGGTAAGGAATCTACATGTCCTGGTTTTTTTGCATTTAAGGAAAAGGAAAAGCGGTAGGTTATCAGTAATTTCTTTTTTTCTCTCAATGTTTTCTTCGCCTGTTATGTAGATAGGGACGGCATTTGGGAACAAATCGTGGTTACATTTCTCGTATACTTGAAAACTTTCTAGGACAACAATTCTTATCTTGAAAATAAATCCACTTATGACATAATTTCTTTGGCATTTCAATCTACAAGATGGTCGGCTTATGGAAGGTGATATTTTTCCTCTTTCTCGTCGTATGTCTAACATCTGCAGACAACTCGGATATAATTCTACAACGATTTGAAGAAATGAGCACGCATCTCGCAAACATGAACGAAAGAATCGTTGAACTTGAAACGGAAAATCTGAAGAAAACGGTTGCAATTACAGATCTACAAAACCAGATGGACAGAGAAAGATTAGCTAAGGAAGTTGCAATTGATCTTCAAAAGGAGCTTGAAATTGTAAACCGTCAAAAGACGCTCGAAATAGCATCTCTAGAAAAGCAACTGGAAACGCAACACGTGGAAAAGGAGGCTGAAATCACTGAGCTACACGACAAGTTGGGTAAAGAAAGCTACGAAAAGAATGTTAAAATCGCCAAATTAGAAAAGCAATTGGAAGTGTATGAGGCTCGGATGTCAAATCGGGTAAAAAAACTGGACAAAGATGATGGTTTTAAAGATGACTCAATCGGAAAAAAGCTGGGAGACGGTCACGAGGCAGAGCATGGCCAGAAAGTAAAGACAAACGATCCTGATACCATTGGCGTTTCCGAAAATGACACAGAGAGAATTGTTCCAGGTGTGCAGACTGGTAATTTGATAAACCGTGAGTACATTATGAAGTCGATACTGTTGATAAAAATCCAATGTCCTAAGTGACAAAAAATATGTCTTAAGGTAGAATACTAGTAATGTCGCCATTTTGAGATTCATAAAAAATCGGCTCTTTTCGAGCGGTGTCGTTACGCATCCGTACCTATTTTGGCGCGTTCGTAATCATTCGGCGGTGGAGACTTCCACCACCGGATGTTTTCGATCGCGCTCGAATAATTCCGACGTCATGCGAATCTCATTGGGTGTGTACTACCTTAAGAAAATCTTAAACCTTTCCAAAACGAGAAAATTTAAGCATCCTCCAATTTGCAAGGTGCTACAAAAAACAAAATGGATCTTAATAAAAGATAAAGATGTGATGTCAAAATAAAGCATAACTAATTGTACCAAAAGTAGAAATGTTAGCATTTCCTGTTTTGTATCAATGTTTTCTAAAGCCTTTTCCAATAAGGACCATGTATTGTGTGGGGATGGGTTGGACTTGATCATATTTGTTTGGAGGAACGACGTGCACGCACAACCACATAGATAATGCCATGCACTACACAACGATTCTGATCCCTGAATTGGAACATGTGTCCCTTTATAGAGCGGTCTCGATAAAACAACTTTTCCGGGAAACACCTTTGGTATGTTGAATCATATTCAATCGAATATTTCGCAGGTCGATTAGTTCTCAGTGAAGGCATGCAAGTGGCATTCAGCGCAACAATCACACCCCACAATTACGGGCCACTCGGCACGGATCAGATCCTCCTTTTTGACAACGTCATATCCAACGTTGGTAACGCCTACCACGCTCACAGCGGCATTTTTACGTCACCCGTCGACGGTGTTTACGTCTTTCACATCTCAATCGCCAGTTGGACGTTCTCTTCGGACCATATCTTTCTAGAAATTGTAAAAAATGGGATCCGAATGTCTCGGTTTTGGGCGGAACCATTACAGCAGACATCGCAGGCCTTGATTGTTAGTCTCAGCCAAGGCGAGGAAATTTATGTCAGAGTCAATAGTGCAAACTGCTTTATATTAGGCGCTGGGTTTTCTTCATTCTCTGGATTTCTTTTGTATTTAATGTAGTGAATAAGGCATGCAGACTTTTATCAACACAAGAGCGGATCCAGGACATTTTTCAGGGGGGGGGGGGGGGGTCCAAGCCCAAGTTATGGCTTTAAATGTGTTAAATGTTGTTGCTTTTCGATGAAAACCTCGTAATTGCAGCTTAATTTAAGTTGCAGTTACGAGGTTTTTGTTGAATAGCAGCGATATGTAACATTGCACCAAAGTTATAAAGTCAAAATTTAATGTTCGGCCAATGCCAGGGGGGCCCGGGCCCCCCTCCCGACCACCCTCTAGATTCGTCCTTGCAACCCTCTTTCAAATGTCAAAATTTTAGACTGCTCCAATTTCAAAAACTTTGCAGACGATAAAATAACGTTTGTTGAAAAAGAAAATGTGTAGATCTATGTTACATGTATAGCTAAAAAATGCTTATTAACAACAATTTCTGCTTTTCTCTCTTAATGTTTTCCTAAATTGTTTCTGACAGACACGTCAAAATCACGTCTGTGTTACAAACTATATATTTGACGATCTAGTTAGATGGCAAAGTTCCCGTTTGGGGTCGAATTAACCCTCTCTTTTTTGACTCCCTAAAAATAAAATTGCCTTGCAAATCATCGTGGAAAATAAAGAAATTGCTTGTGACAAGCAATTTCTTTATTTCCCACAATGTTTTCCATCACAAAAGACATAAAAAAATCCTTTCTCTTGAAATTGTCGTCTGCGGAATCTTTCAATTTGAACCGCCCTAAAATGTTGTCGTTTGGAAATGGATTAAGGTGATGATATCCATAAGATGATGATGCATATCGTCGCTTTGTAACATAAACCTCACAACTGCAGCTTAAAGAGACGTTTCGCATAATCATATTTTCTCAAAATAGTTAGTTTTTTTTTATCTTAAAGTGACATTTCAGAATTTTTTGTCATAAATTTTAATTTTATTTTTATCTGAAAGAGCATATTTCCTTAGGAAAATTCTGAAAATTTCAAGCCAAAATATTGCGCCGTTTACGAGAAATTTATATTTTTGTGTTAAAATTGAACAAATTGTTGTGGACAACAGTTCAGATTTATTTGCAATTTATTATGTCTCAACTTTAAAGTGACATTTCACAATTATCTTTACATAAATTTTACTTTATTCTATCTGAAAGAGCACGTTTTCTAATGGAAATTCTGAAAATTTCAAGTCAAAATATTGAACCGTTTACGAGAAATATTTATTTTTGTGCTAAAATTAAACAAATTGTTGTGGACAACAGTTCAGATTTTTATAGAATTTGTCCTTTCTGTCTCAACTTTAAATGCGTATTTTTCGCTTATAAATAACAACATCAAAAAACTGATAGCATTTCTACGCATTAGAATAAACAATCTTTGCATCAAGACATACTTTTAAAAAATGAAATAAATGTGAAATGTCACTTTAAATGCGTGTTTCTCGCTTATTGGCAACAACTTAAAAAAACTACATGTAATAGTATTTATACTCATTAGAATAACCAATCTTGGCATCTAGACATACTTTAAAAAATTGAAATTGGAATGAAACGTCCCTTTAAAGAGCATATTTTCTTGCGAAAATTCTGAAAATTTAAAACGAAAGCATTGTGCCGTTTACGAGAAATTTATTTATTAATTTTTGTTAAAATTAAACTAATTGACGTACAGGGTGTCCCAAAAGTAAGGTAACACTTAAAATCCATTTTATCTTGGCCAATATATCACTTATTTACTCCTAATACCACTGACAGTACAGAAGGTTATGTGTAAAAATGAATAAAAGAAATTTCATCAAAATATCATACTTTTTGTATATTTTAACTATGATAAACCAAACACACCATTTTTCATCAATGACGTCATTTTGATAGTAAATGACGTTCTCTAGATTACGTCCCATCTATAACTTTCCTTGGTTTATTCTTGTGCTGAAAGTTTTAGGCTAATGACTGCCATGTGTGTCTATAGAAATGTTCCTACATTCTTCTTGAATGTTTCATATCAGTATTGTACATGTTCAATTTAATACATGTATGTTCTTGCTGTAGAAATTACACTTTAGACAAAACGTGTCTCCACAAAAAATAGTCCAGTGAATTCAAATCCGGTATGTGTCCACCGACAAGAGTCTAAGCGTTCAACTTGATATCCCAAAGACTGATTTCATTATTTAAATATGGTATGGGAAAGTTTCAAATAAAATTTCAAAATGCACTGCACTTTCAAGAATCTTAATCGGACAAAATTCTTCTCATTGACTTTCCTGGACTTCCATTTGCAGTCTTATTCAAAGCTTAGATACTTTATGCGCTAAGGGACGTTTTCCGTCTTTTGACCCCATGTTTATCACAATCTTACCGAGATCGTTCAAATTTATCTATTATTGAGTAGATGGGTATTCTTCTTGGTAGATATTCTATTTTGAACTAAAATTTGAAATTTCTTTGCACACATATTGGACATTTAGATAAATGATATGCTTTACCGCATACAAACGTTTTGAGCAGGTAGGTTGTGACGTCATTTTGATAGTGGTACAGCGGACGTCAAAAAGGACGCCATTTTGATATGTGCATAACGTTGAAGTGTATGGTAAACATAATTCCAATGAATTCTGCAGATATTGATAGTTTTCCGAAAGAAATGGGCTAAGAAATAGCAGAGCTAGAACCATTTATAAGTGTTACCTTACTTTTGGGACACCCTGTATATATCAGTTCAAATGTAAACGGATTTTGTCATTTTCGTCTCAACTTCAATGGCGTTTCTTTTGCTTATCAGCGACAGTTAAAAAATGATAGCATTTAAAGGCATTAGAATAAACAGTCTTGGCACCAAGACATACTTTAAAAAATGAAATCGGAATGTTATGTTTCCTTTGAGACAAGTTGCAGTTACGATGTTTTTTTTTTTTTTTGTTGAAAAGTATCGATTTCCTTATCCTAATTGTGTGTACATGTATGTACCGTCTCATCTTAGCCCATGTTGGTATTTTTCCATATATTGACTCGTATTTGTCCACAGGGGAAAGTCGATTAGTGCTTAGTGAAGGCATGCATGTAGCATTCAGTGCAACTATTAAACCACACGACTACGGACCACTCGGCAAAGGTCAGATTGTCCAATTTGATAACGTCATATCTAACGTCGGTAACGCCTACCACGCACACAGCGGCATTTTTACGTCACCCGTCAACGGTTTTTACGTAATCTACGTCACAATTGCTAGTTGGAAGCAAACAACTGGGCAAAGTTATCTAGAAGTTATGCAGAACGGAAACCGTTTATGTTGGATTTGGGCGGGGAACGGCGACCAATCTTCGCAAGCCTTGATTGTGGGTCTTAAACAGGGTGACGAAATATACGTTAAAAACTTTTACGAAGATGACGTGCTTCTTGGGGTAACCTATTCCTCATTTTCGGGATTTTTGTTGTATCAGGAATAAAGAAATAGCAAAGGAACAAGGTTTATAAATGCCTTTAAACCTTTCCCAAAACGGCAAAATTTTAGGGTGATTCACTTCAAAAACTGCCACAAATGACAAAATTTATGTTATTAAGGAAATGATTTTTGTAAAATATGTCACATAAAAAAATTGAGACAAAAGGAGAAACTGCTGGTTGTCAGCAGTTTCTTCTTTTGTTTCAATGTTTTCCGAAGACTTTTCTATGCGGGACGTCAAAACCAGGCCCCGGTTTCTCGGAAAAACTTTAAAAGTACCTTCTCATGCTCAAATCTGAGCACCGTGCTCAAATCGCATGAAATCCATGTGAACTTCAATCGAATACCCTTCAACGTTGGAGAGTATTCCTTTGAAGTTGAGCATGTTCTAATAAGTATGTGCTTAAGTTTTTTCGAGAAACCGGGGCCAGGTCTTGTTTGGGAAAGGGTTGAACATATTTAAAACATATATTATGCTTATTTTCTGTTGTTGTTGTTGTTGTTGTTGTTGTTTTTTACCTTCATTTTCTTCTATGTTGACTTGATTTTCTTTTCGCTTTTCTCAAAGTAGGCCTACATTTCACTGCAGGTAATTAAGTGACAAGACAAACAGAAAATCTTCAATAATTCTGTTAATTCTTTCCCAAACAAGACCTGGTTTTGACGTCCCTAATAGAATTGGCTGGGGGGAAAACATTGAGACGAAAGAAGAAAATGCTGATAATCAGCATTTTCTCCTTTTGTCTCAATATTTTCTCAGCTATATTACTAACAATTTTACCTTTAGTAACATCATTTTTGTTGTTTGCAATAGCTTTCAAATTGGACCTTCCTATTTTTTTTGTCGTTTGGGAAAGGGTTAAATTAATTCACGACCGACTTGACAATAGATCTAGCTGATGATAGGCTTATATGACAAAAATACTGTCGACAACGTAAATTTTTGCTTGGTCGTCAATAACTTTTTTTTTTATTAAATTAGATCTACAGTAGACACTCGAATCTCGACATCGGATAAGTCGAAATTCTGCTTAAGTCGAAGTGAAATTCATGTCCCATCCTCAACTATGTATATGGATATCAAAATGAATTCCGAAACAAATATAGCCATTAAAATTTAGTAGGAAAGGGATAGAAATTGCTCGTTTCGAGCAATTTCTTTCCCTTTCCTACTATATTTCAATCACGGACACATATGATGCCCATCAAAAATGGTTAAATATCGTTTTCATCGAAAATAATCAAAATCGGATCAGTCGAACTCCGGATATGTCGAGGTATTTTGACGGCCCCTCTGACTTCGACACAACGAGTGTCGACTGTAGTTGGTTTTTCAAAGATCAGCCATATCCAGCAAATCTCCGATTTTGTTACGACGTTATTCAAAATCAACAAAAATGCTGATATACATTTTGACACTGTAGCCTATTGTGTATTAACCCATTACCACACAGTGACTCCTTTTGACTCCCCAAAAGAAAATGGCTTTGAAAAACATCCTGGAAAATGAAGAAATTGCTTGTGACAAGCAATTTCTTCATTTCCCACAATGTTTTCTACCCTAAAAATCATACAATTTCCAAGTTTCATCACATTGAAAATGTCGTCTGCAACTTCTTTGAATTTGGATTAGTCCAAAATTTTGCCGTTTGGTAATGGGTTAAGATCTAGTCTTGTCCTCATACGTACATAAAATGCGTGTCTAGCAATTAATTTTTGTCTACATTGTAGTAAGGAAAATATTGACGCAAAGGGAGAAAATTGTGTTAGGCTCAGCGGCGGATCCAGTATTTTTCTTTGAAGGGGTTCGATTAATTAGCCTATAATTACAAATATATATAGGTGGGTTCGTTAAATACTTGTATTACACAAGTTTGACTTGTATGAAAATTAAATATCAGGCTACAGAGTTGGGTTCGTTTGAACACCCCGAACCCCCTCTGGATCCGTCACTGAGACCGCAATCAGAAATTTACAAGTCTCACTGGGGGTGAACTCGGCCAAAGCGTGGGACGTTTTTTCGCGATCATTGAATTCCGACGGTGTTGTTATAAAATATCGTAACTACGGCTTCGATAAAGCCGTAGTTACGAGATTTTGTAACAACACCGACGGTTTGTCAATACATATCGGTAAAGCCGGTCTATTTTTAGAACATATTCATTTTCATTAGAAAAACTATCCAATCACATCTTTAAACTCACATTTAGGGGATACCGGGGCTAGTCCGACCTCGGGGCATGTTCGGCCAGTGGCTCTGTAGAGCCTCTCGACAGAAATAGAGAGCCCGGAACCTGATTGTAATGTCTCTTATGACGGAAGCTGGTCGCAGAAAGTTTTTGGTCGCATTGAATATACTCTGTCAGTAAATTTTCCACATTTGTGTAAAGTTTCATTTATAGTAAGATGCGCCATGATTCAGATTTCTTTTTTTCATACTTATGAAGACAATTAAGTCTTTTTTCAGATTAAAACTTAAGATGACGATTCCATGCCATCTAAAAGAAGATGTAACGTAATGTTTCCACGAGGTCTGTCTGGGGCTAGTCCGACTACTGGGTTCGGGGCAAGTTCGGCAACGACCAATCTTACACATGAATAAAAAGAATGATCACGGTTAGAAATGTCATTTCCTGTCGCATCTAAATATATCAATCGCAAAGACCTAGCTCTAACTAAAGCGTAAAAATGGAAAAATTCAAAACCACTGGCCGAACTTGCCCCAGTCTCCTGCTTGTTATCCCAAATGCCCCCTTTCTCACGATGTTTGACTGTGAAAACAATACATTTTTTTAATCTATAGGCCTACCTTCATTTGGCAGTCGTATACAGATTCCTAGAAATTTAAACGGTCTAAAAATGCTTTATAATGAATTATAGCTCTGAGCATACCTAGCCCCAATAATCGGCCGAACTTGCCCCGTGCATGGGACAAGTCCGCCCACTACGATCAAAACTCTAAAACTTGAAATATTCTCTCTTGAAAAGAAACATATAAAAATGCTAGACACAGTTAGAAAGGCTACATGTATCACTTGTAGAACTTATAAATCTATATATAAATTGCACTCAAATAGCTCTCATAGAATTCAAAATATGAGCAATCGAAAAAAAGGGGGCGAACTAGCCCCGGTCTCCCCTAAACGCAAAATATCTGTAGGCCTACCTTGTAGGGAAAAACGTCCCACGCTTTGGCCGAGTTCACCACCATTGAGTCTCTAGCGAAAAGGTTTTCTCAACTTGAGACATTTTATCGATCGAGACGTCGTCAGCATACCCTCTGTCATCTTCGCAAGCCAAGGATTCTACCTCCACTTTGTTTCGTAAGGAACAAAGTGGAGGTAGATCTAGAACCCTTGGCTTGCGAAGATGACCCTCTGTGAACGTTTTTTTTTCTTATATTCAACCCATTACAAAACGGCTAAAATCTACAAGGGCGGATCCAGGATTTTTTCCAGGGGTCCAAGCCTAAGATTTTTTTCCAGGAGGGGGGGGGGGGGGGGTCCAAGCTCAAATTATGGATTAAAATGTAGTCTAAAAGATCTAGATCTAAATAATTATGCAAAATAAATACAAAATTTATTTTGTCAAAATTTAATTTTCGGCCTATGCCAGCTAGAGGGTCCGGACAATCTGGCGACCCCCCCCCCCCCGGATCCGCTTATGAGAATCTGGATGTTTCCACTTTGAAATTTGCTGCAGACGACAGACTCGGTGTTGGCGGAGAAAGACCTAGTCTACGATTTATGTAGTTCTAAAGAAAATATTGAAGCAAAAGAAGGGAATGCTGATAGATTCTAGGACTAGATCAGCATTTTCTCCTTTTGTCTCAAGACTTTTCATATGGGACGTTAAAACCAGGTCTTGTTTTGGAAAAAGTTAACACAAGGTCTAGATCTGTTAGCTACGGTGGCACTAAGGTGACATGTGAGTTTTTCTTTTTTTGAAGAAAAAAGAAAAACGCAATAACAATGTTGGTGAGCGTTTTTCTTTTTTTTAGAGAAAAAAGAAAAACGCAAACACAATATTGGTGAGCGTTTTTCTTTTTTCGAAGAAAAAAGAAAAACGCTAAAAACAATGTTGGCGAGCGTTTTTCTTTTTTTAGAGAAAAAAGAAAAACGCGACAACCTATTTGGTTTTGCGTTTTTCTTTTTTTTACCCGGAAGTCGTGGCCACGTGACTTGATAAGCCAATCAAAACTGTGCAACCTTGTCGCGCTCCCGCCATTTTTCCAATGGGTGAAGATTATCGCTAGACGTACACCGCTTATGGCATGTACACCATTTGCGCACGATGTCAATTATCGCTATGCCCCGCCCCATTATTTTATCGCAGGGATAGTATAAAGGCAGATAAAAGCGAAATGTAGACACCAACATCGAATGTATTTAACACTGTCAAAAACGTTTTTAACTTGAATAGAAACTTTTCCTTGTCCAGTGTTGTCGGTACATACTTCAATGGCAATAAATTTTGTGCTAAAAATAGACTTGGTTTATCATTGTGTTTTGATATAGGCATTCACCGTCGGTGTTGTTATAAAAACTCGTATAGCGGACGAGAATTGACCTGGCAGAGCATTCCATTCGATTAGCATGGGCTGCTCTGCCAGGTCATTTATCATGAGGTATAACTACGGCTTGATTCAAGCCGTAGTCACGAGATTTTATAACCACACCCTCGATTTACTAGAAATTACGTCACTGTTAACCCGGTAAAATCATTCATTATTGTGTAAGTCAGACAATTAACCTACCCACAACCTTAACATACCAATCGATCGGTCTAAGAGTTGGAATAGATATTTTTTAGGATACAAAATTAATCTAGGTCATTGTTCGTCAAACCCTATATTGTGCGACCTCAATGGAATTATCTCTTCGAAAAGAATTCAATGAATATCCAAAACATAGGGTTTCGGTATGTTGTCAGATAGCTGATTTAAGTCTGCATTTCATGCATATGAACGATTTTCTCGTGTATACCTCTATACTTATTTCATAAGTGATGTAGGCCTACATCGTTAGCACGGTCCCAAGACAGTTGATGCAGGTCTATACTTACAGTTTTAAATGCTTATTTACGATTCATAATAATGTACATCGTTTAGGCACGGTGTTAAATGCTTTTTATTAATATTGATAATACTGTACTCCGTTTAGGCACAGTCCCTAGAACGCTGATCTCGGTCTATTCTTACAGTGTAAATGCTTAATTTACGACCATTTATAATGATTTATACGGTTTACGCACGGTCCCCAGAACGCTGATCTAGGTTTATACTTACAGTGTAAAATCGTTGGTGGGTAGTCAAAACCTCGTAACTACAGCTTGACAAAGCTGGAGTTAAGAGGTTTCGATCCCCGCCGACTAAATGCTTATTTACGATTTATAATGATGTACACCGTTTATGCACGGTCCCTACAACACTGTTCTGGGTCTAATATTACAGTTTTAACGATTAAATTTGAAATACGGCGTTTTGTACACGGTCCCTAGAACGCTGATATGTGTGTATTTTTTACAGTTTTAAATACTTATTTACAATTTGATATTATGTACACCGTTTAGGCACGGTCCGTAGAAAGCTGATCTGGATGTAAACTTACAGCTTCAATTGCTTATTTGCGATTTGATGTGATGTACACCATACAGGCATGGTCTCTAAAAAGTTGATCTGGGTCTATACTTCCAGTGTCCAATGCTTATTTAATATTGATAATGATGTACTCCGTTTAGGCACGGTCCATAGAACGCTGATCTCGGTCCATTCTTACAGTGTAAAATGCTTATTTACGATCATTTATAATGATGTATACCGTTTACGCACGGTCCCTAGAACGCTGATCTAGGTCTATACTTACAACGCTGGTGGGGAGTCAAAACCTCGTAACTACAGCTTGACAAAGCTGGAGTTACGAGGTTTTGATCCTCCGCCGACTAAATGCTTATTTACGATTTATAACGATGTACACCGTTTAGGCACGGTCCCTACAACACTGTTCTGGGTCTAATATTACAGTTTTAACGATTAAATTTGAAATACGGCGTTTTGTACACGGTCCCTAGAACGCTGATATGGGTGTATTTTTTACAGTTTTTACTTATTTACAATTTGATATTATGTACACCGTTTAGGCACGGTCCGTAGGAAGCTGATCTAGGTCTATACTTACAACGCTGGTGGGGAGTCAAAACCTCGTAACTACAGCTTGACAAAGCTGGAGTTACGAGGTTTTGATCCTCCGCCGACTAAATGCTTATTTACGATTTATAACGATGTACACCGTTTAGGCACGGTCCCTACAACACTGTTCTGGGTCTAATATTACAGTTTTAACGATTAAATTTGAAATACGGCGTTTTGTACACGGTCCCTAGAACGCTGATATGTGTGTATTTTTTACAGTTTTAAATACTTATTTACAATTTGATATTATGTACACCGTTTAGGCACGGTCCGTAGAAAGCTGATCTGGATGTAAACTTACAGCTTCAATTGCTTATTTGCGATTTGATGTGATGTACACCATACAGGCATGGTCTCTAAAAAGTTAAACTGGGTCTATACTTCCAGTGTCCAATGCTTATTTAATATTGATAATGATGTACTCCGTTTAGGCACGGTCCATAGAACGCTGATCTCGGTCCATTCTTACAGTGTAAAATGCTTATTTACGATCATTTATAATGATGTATACCGTTTACGCACGGTCCCTAGAACGCTGATCTAGGTCTATACTTACAACGCTGGTGGGGAGTCAAAACCTCGTAACTACAGCTTGACAAAGCTGGAGTTACGAGGTTTTGATCCTCCGCCGACTAAATGCTTATTTACGATTTATAACGATGTACACCGTTTAGGCACGGTCCCTACAACACTGTTCTGGGTCTAATATTACAGTTTTAACGATTAAATTTGAAATACGGCGTTTTGTACACGGTCCCTAGAACGCTGATATGGGTGTATTTTTTACAGTTTTTACTTATTTACAATTTGATATTATGTACACCGTTTAGGCACGGTCCGTAGAAAGCTGATCTAGGTCTATACTTACAACGCTGGTGGGGAGTCAAAACCTCGTAACTACAGCTTGACAAAGCTGGAGTTACGAGGTTTTGATCCTCCGCCGACTAAATGCTTATTTACGATTTATAACGATGTACACCGTTTAGGCACGGTCCCTACAACACTGTTCTGGGTCTAATATTACAGTTTTAACGATTAAATTTGAAATACGGCGTTTTGTACACGGTCCCTAGAACGCTGATATGGGTGTATTTTTTTACAGTTTTTACTTATTTACAATTTGATATTATGTACACCGTTTAGGCACGGTCCGTAGAAAGCTGATCTGGATGTAAACTTACAGCTTCAATTGCTTATATAATTTGCGATTTGATGTGATGTACACCATACAGGCATGGTCTCTAAAACGTTGATCTGGGTCTGTACTTACAGTGTCCAATGCTTAATTTCGATTTATTTTGATGTACCTCGTTTAGGCACGGTCCTATAGAATGCTGATCTGGGTCTATACTTACAGTTGTAAATCTTTATTTACAATTTAATATGATGTACTGCTTTTATGCACGGTCCCTAGAACGCCGCTCATGCTCTAGAATTACAGCCTTAAAAGATTTTTTTCGATTAAATATGATGTACACCGTTTAGGTAAGGTCCCTAAAACGCTGATCTGGGTCTATACTTGCAGTTTAAATGCTTATGTTTGATTTATAGTGGTGTTCATCGTTTAGGCACAGTCCCTAGAACGCTGATCTGGATCGATACGTACAGTTTTAAATACTTTTCGAAGATTCGACATGATACAAAGGCAAAGGAAGGTTTATAATATTTGGGGGTGGGGGAATGTTAAAGCGAATGGAACCCGACCGAGCGTATCGTTCCTAGAGGGACTTTGGGCATCCACCCCCCCCAGAAAATTTTGAATTGTTAGAAGCCATTCCCTGCAATCTGAGCACTTTCAGACAGCATTTTATACCTGGACCTTTCTTGAGGGAAAACATGGGTGCATTATTGGGGGGGCATAAGATATGCTGCCCAAATAAAATTATTTGGGGATCTGGCTCCCCCTGCCTCCCTTTTTACGCCAGTGTGATGTACACCGTTTAGGCACGGTTGCTCGAATGCTGATCTGAGTATCTACTTACAGTTGTACATGCTTATTTATGATTTGTTATAATGTACACCGTTTAGGCATATCCCTAGAACGCTAATCTGAGTCTATACTTATAGTTGTAAAATTTAATGCTAATCTGCGATGTAATATGAAGTAAACCGTTTAGGCACGGTCCCTAAAACACTGAGCTGGGTCTATACTTACAGTATGAAATACTTATTTACGATTTGTTTTAATTTACACCGTTAAGGAATGGTCTCTTGAACGCTGATCCTTATTTATATTTACGATTCATAGTAATTCAGTTACCCTTTCGGAGTCTATACTTGCAATTATGAATGCTTGATTACAAGTTTGAATGATACACACCGTATAGGCACGGTCTGCATCCGTATCTATATTTACAGTTGAATGTGCTTTTTGACCATTTTTAATGATGAAACCGTTTGTACACGCTATATCAGAAGGCCCTAGTCCATACTGACAGTCGAAGTGCTTATTTTGTACATCGATTGGGCACGGCTTGTAGAAAGCTGATTTTTGGTCTTAACCTATCGTCTTTTAAAAATGAGTATTGACGTTTTATGTGTACTCTTTAAGCACTGTCTTTTGAACGTGGATCTAAGTCTACGTATACCCAAACCGAAAACTCTTTTCAAAGAATATTATGATACGTAACCGCACTGGGGTAGTGGGGGGCCAGGGGGCCAGGCCCCCAATAATTTAGAAGGGGGGCAGCATAACCCATGCCCCCAATAATACACCCATATTTTCCCTCGAGAAAGGACCAGGTATGAAATGCTGTCTGAAAGTGCCCAGATTGCAGGAAATTACTTCTTTTGAATCGCCCTGCCCCAGACCCACCCACCCAAGCAACGCTATACTCGGTCAGGTTACATTCACTTAAACATTCCCCCCCCCCCCCCCAATATTATAAACCTTTCTACGTCTATGAACCGTTCCAGGCAAAATCTCTACATCGTCGCTTTCAACAAAAACCTCGTAACTGCAGCCTAAGAACAGCTGCAATTACAATGTTCTTGTAGAATGATATCGATTTATTTAAATTTTCAGTCTTTATTCATATTAATTAATGCTTGTCAACTATATTTTATCATAAAAACCGGTAAGACATGATCCCGATAAGCAAACATATTGCCTATATACGGTCCATTTTTAACGCGCATTACGTTTTCAAAGACGACTTCCGAAAATTAAATCCAATTCTATACTTTAAAAAAAGTTTCTACATTAAACAATTTTCACTGTCTATTTTCATTTGGGTAATTGTTCCAGGGATAGTACCTTAACGGTGTACATCATTGAAATCCTAAATAAGCATTTACAACTGAAAGTATAGACCCAGATTAGCGTTCTAGGGACCGTGCCTAAACGATGCACATTATATCAAAATATAAAGAAGCATTTCTAACTGAGAATATAGACCCAGACCAGTGTTCTAAGGACCGTGCCTAAATGGTGTCCATCATGATATCGTAAATAAGTATTTACAACAGTAAGTTTAGACTTAAATCAGCGTTTAAGATACCGTGTATATAACGCTGTACATTACTATAAATGGTAAAATAAGCATTAAAATCTGTAAGTATAGATCCAGGTAAACATTCTAGAGACCGTGCCTAAACGGTGTACATCAGTATAAATAGTAAATTTCTAACATTTACAAATGTAAGTATAGACACAGATCAGAATAAAAAATCATTATAAAACGTAAATAAGCATTTAATGCTGTAAATATAGACCAAGATAAGCGTTCTAGGGACCGTGCCTAAACGGTGTACATCATTATAAATCGTAAATAAGCATTTACAACTGTACGCATAGACTCAGATCAGCGTTCTAGGGGCCGTGCCTAAACGGTGTAGCCTATATCGTTATAACTCGTAAACAAGCATTTCAAATTTTAAGTATAGACCCAGATCATCGTTCTTGGACCGTTTCTGAACGGTGTACATCATTATAAATCGTTGATAATCATTTAAAACTGTCAACTCTCTTGTATAGGCTTATCAGCGTTTTAGGGATCGTGCCTAAATGGTGTAGATCTACATTATTACATGTAAAGATCATATAAAAGCATTTATAACCGTAAGTAAATATACTAGCTTTCTAGAAACCGTGCCGTAACGGTATATATCACTAAAGAGTTCAATTTCAAATGAAATCAAATCATCAAATTATAAAATTAATTAGCCTATAGTTTTGGATAATCTCCATTTCGCCGCCGTCCTTCACATTTCGCCCCATTTTACCACAACAGTTCCATTTCCCTAGTTTAGGCCAACCCTGTTTTAATCATTTATAAGACAACTTTACAAGCAGAATATTTCTTTGGTCAATGTCAAATGTCTTCGAAAAAGATATTAGAAAATTCTTTGTGAAATATACAGTCAAGTTAATGTTTTTCAAGGCCTATAGTTTTAAAATTCTGGTAGGCATTTTATTCCATCCAATTCGAATTGCAAGGGAGGTAACACCTCTAAAAACGCGAAAACTAATTACTCTATTGAGTCACGTGGTCACGACTTCCGGGTAAAAAAAAAAGAAAAACGCAACACCAAATAGGTTGTCGCGTTTTTCTTTTTTTTCTCTAAAAAAAGAAAAACGCCCACCAACATTGTTAATCGCGTTTTTCTTTTTTCTTCCAAAAAAGAAAAACTCATATGTCACCTTAGTGCCACCGTAGTTAGCCGTCAGTTTTTGCGCCCAGGTTGCGAGGGTTTCCCGAGACAGAAAATAATTTTCTGATTTGAGTTATTTCCCTTGATTTCCGCCATTTGCAATTTCTCCGCCATTTGCTGCGAAATTCAGACGACGTATTTGTGGAAAATGGCAAGTAGATACTGGATAAAAAGGACATGAAGAAGTGAAAAGAAAGTTTTTGTATACGACGAAAATTAGTTTTATGTTACGACAAGATATGAAAGTAAAAAACGCAACAATGGCACACATTTTACATTCGTACCCAGAGTAGTTCGTAACATATTAGGCCAATTAGGGCTATTCGTAGAAGAAAGAGTAAGACGCACATACATCTGCATTTCCCAGTGTACAGATTACACAAACAATTAATACATTAATCGCTAGTAATTATTTTATTATTTTTTCCCATTTCTGTACGATTTCTTTTACAATACTAGGAACCTGTATACACACCCGGCAGCACGAAACTCCCAAATCTACCCAAATCTACCCAAATCTTGCCCAAATCTACCCAAATCTTACCCAAATCTACCCAAATCTAATGAGATTATTTCGAATGTATTCCTGAAATTTATCTGATTATATGTTTTGTAGGCCTATACGTATGTATTTGGAAAATATTTTTTTCCACATTTAATTAAATCATTGTGATCTATTACAGTTCTAGAAATGTCCTGAGCAAAGTAGGAATTCTTACAGTGTCTGCCTTTTTTTATTCTGCAATTAAAAAAAATACATTGTGTATCAAGATCAAAATTTTGCATTTTTGTTGTATTATGTTCATTTCTATCCCTTGATCGGTCGTTGTCTTTTGTCGAGGTTTTTCGTTGTGAAGAGTGTAGGCCTGCCGTATGCATTTTTAAACACCATTCCACTGCTATTATATTGCTTAAACTTTTCTGTCTTTATAACAAAATAGAAATAGATAAAAGATAAGATTTATGTACAATATATAACGAAGACAATATTGAGGCAAAATATGAAATGCCGGTTATCAGCATTATCGTCTCTTGCCTCAAAGTTTGTCTTTTGTTGTTGTTGTTGTTGTTTTCTGTAAGGCATATAAAACTGGGTTCTTTTGTGAAAAAGTTAAATTATTCTGACAATAATCCGATTAACTGTTGTAACTATGACAGGGGTCGATTTAACCGCTGGTCCGCCATCCCGTGGCCAGTTGAATTAACCTCGGGCCAGTTGAACGAGCCAGAAGCTAGTCCGTTTGGCCAGTTGCAAATTTACTACATAGCCATAGAATTGGATAGATAAATATATTAAAATCCAATTAGAAAATTACTTGTTACGCTGAATATCTTCGGAAATAAATCATAATGGTTAATTTTGCTTCGTTTGCATGCACTCCGTTATCGAAAGACATCTACAAGCTAGAATTTCACAAATCGCACGCGGCCGATGTTTACAGCGGTACATAGAAATACCGAAAAGCACTGTTAAACACTGAAAAACATTATTGATTACAAAAAAAAAACGTGCTTAGAATATGGATTTTTCACATAGTTTGTAGGATTTGTGTACTGAAACGCATATTAAATATATGTATGTTTTCATCGATATGCCGTAAAGTCCAACCTGCACTTAATCCTTTCCCAAGTGCGCATTTCGGTATTTACTTTGCCGTTTCAGTGTTTGGTTTTGGGTATTTCTACGGACCCGGTGTTACAGTCTATTTCCACCGATACGTTTCAAAAAACAAATTTGATTGGTCGACGGACACTGAACAGTCCAATCACATATCGCGTTTTAATATTGACTCGACAAGGCTTACAATGTGACGTACATATGACGTAATCACTGTTTGGAGGTTGGTATTTTATTTGACATTTGATAGCGTCAAAATGGAGCGTTTCTTGACAAATTTTTCCCCAACTGCAACCGCACCAAAAAAAGCCAAAAACTGACGATGAAAAGAAACAAACGCAAAAAGTTTATGAATTACAGCGTATCCGTAAGTTCCTACCAAAATGGAACCAGGAATTTTCCTGGTTGGAACATGACGAACAAAATGGTATGACATGTAACAGTTGCGTTAAATTTGATGGCACTGGCACCTTCGTTACTGGCTGGTACAATAAGCACATCCTCTGCTGCATAAACTTCTAGCAGCTGAGTTTAGGCTGTAAACAGACTTTGTTTCATTAACCACAATGATATTGTTCTCTGTTGATGACTAGTACTTATTGTTAATAAACCTGTGTGTCTACATGCTAATTTTGTCATGCTTTTTTCACCATATTTCCATCTAAAAATTTCGGACCAGTGACAAATTGGTTGGGCCAGTTACTTTCCATCTTAACTGGCCCTGCTGGCTAGTTACAAATTCATCCTTAAGTCGACCCCTGTATGATATCTCAACTTCTCAACCTGTATTAGAGTAATTTGTCACAGCTTTTATGATTTACACCAATATGTGGATCCAAGGTTGCGCTTCCCTTGAATTTGTGTTTTTCTTCCGCCAACGCAGTCGGCCACCCAGAAAACACAGGGAAAAATCTGGATCCGTGCATGACACATAATAATCTGGGGCTACAATAGGGAAATGTGTCCTTAACACTGTGACCTGTCAAGCTTAAAGAGACCTTAGCGAATATCTAAATATCAAAATGTTGAGAAACTGATCACGTTTTGCAGAAACACCGACGATATTAGGCCTATATTGTTAAGAAACATTTGTTTTCCGCTTTTTTCCTGTAACTAAAAACTGAAATATGTCGAACAGTTTGCTTGATTTGGGTAAGATATGTGTAGATTTGGGTAGATTTGGGTTAGATTTGGGTAGATTTGGGTAGATTTGGGTAAGATTTGGGTAGATTTGGGTAGATTTGGGAATTTCGTGCCGCCCTACACACCAATGGAAAAGGAGACACTGAGGTTAGAGAACAGCCAGGGCACAGACTGCCACAGAGTATATCCTCTATACTAAACCGTACCAAGACAACAGGCTGCAAGAGGCGGAGCTAATCATAAACTTGTCAAGTAGGTCAAGGTCATCTGGCCTTGACCCTTTGTAGTACTGTGACCTTGAGAAGTTTGAATTATGTTGGGAAAGGACCTGATCAGACAGCATTTTCTCCTTTTTTGACAATATTTTCTGAATTTCTGAGCTGTAACATACACATTAAAAATTTTGTGTGATATCATCAGGGGTGTGGAAATATGGAATTTTTCCACTTGTCCTCGGACAAGTTGAACTCAAATTTCTACTTGTCCGAAGACAAAGTTTACTTGTCCAGAAAAAAAACAACATTAAAATTAAAATGTGATTTGATTGAAATGGATTTTTTTCAGACAGATCCTGAGCAAAAATAAAATTTCGTTTTTATCACTTTTTGATCCCCTTGATAGGCACTTGCCCATGGACAAGCTCACTTGAAAAAAGCCCTTGCCAGTCCACCACAAAACCCAGGTCGGGCAAGTCGGGCATGTGAATTCCACACCCCTGATCATATATTGTGTCGTCTGCAACTGATTTCAAATTGGAACAGTCTAAATTTTTGCCTGTTTCAGAAAGGGTTGATCAAATTATTTAACACTTTCTCAAACAAGACATTTTCTGGTTTTGACGTCTTTAACAGAATCAGCTTGAGAAAACATTGATGCAAAAGAAAATGCTGATGATTAGTATTTTCTCTTTTTGTCTCAATGTTTTCTTAGCTATATCATTCACAAATTTTAGCTTTAATAACACCCATTTTGTCAATTGCAGATGCATTCAAATTGGAATAGTATAGATATTTGCCATTTGGAAAAGGGTTAATAAATCCTATTAATTTACCACAGGAACTTGAAAACACAACGCCATTGATGGAAAAGGAGACACCAAAGTTAGAGAACAGCCAGGGCACAGAGTATATCCTCTATACTAAACCGTACCAAGACAGCAGGCTGCAAGAGGCGGAGCTAATCATAAACTTGTCAAGTAGGTCAAGGTCATCTGCCCTTGACCTTCCTAGTACAGTGACCTTAAGAAGTTTGAATGATGTGGGGCAAGGACCTGTCCAGACCGCCTCTCTAGCAAATGTACAATTTGTGGAGGTTGCCATGGTAACGGGTGAATGTGATGGTAGTGCAGATAGTGCTGTGTCTGAATTTGACAATAATTCTGCGGAAAAAAGTGAAGATAAATCAGCGGAAAAGACTGCCGATAATTCTGCGGAAAAAACTAGCGATAATTCTGTGGAAAAGACTGATGATAGTTCAGCGGAAAAGACTGCAGAAAAACCAGAGGTGCTCGTCATAGAAAGAAAAACAGTGAGATAAAAACTTTATATATTTGATTATATTTTTATATTGATTTGAAATTTGGAATTAAGTGGCATTTTGGTTTATAAATTCACAAAATCATTTGGTATAATCATATTCAATTGAAAGAATCTTTAAAAGTTGTCCTGACTTTTTCATTGAGGCAAGCTGATCTTCTAGTGAATTCTGTCTTGAATAGAAATGAATTGATCATTAACTGTTCTACACTGTAAAGTTATTTCACAGCTTGTTGCAAACAATTACTCATTGGATCTTAAGGTAGTCCACCCCTTATGAGATTTGCGTGACATTGGAATTATTAGGGCCTGGTCAAAACATTCGGGGATGGAAATTTCACCCGTCCATTGTTTTCAACCGCGCCCTAATAGGCTCAGATACGTAACGGCGCAGCACGAAAAAATCTGATGTTTTATGAATTTCAAAATCCTTAATGGCCACATTACCGGTATTCTACCTTAAAATATCTATTTTGTTAGATGTATAACTCCTTAACAATTTTTATGAATTAAAATTTTACGTCGGATTGTGGAACTCAAATGTGGAACATTTTGTGTCATGCTCGGTAAAAGATAAATTTTATTATTATAACAGAAACATGAGTGTTTGATATGTAAACAGACATTCAAGAGTTTCACAGAGCTGTTGTGGCATAGAGTGAAACATAACGAAGAAAAGGAGAAATTTTCCTGTGACATTTGTGGCAAACAGTTTACAGAGCCGGGCGATCTGGATCAACATAAATTTAAACATGTTGAAGTCAGGTATGTAGGTTTTATAATAATTATTTATTTAACGATTCTACACAGTTGGAACAAAAAACAGTCTTCCATGTGGGCCTCTAGGCCTCAGCCATAGTGCAGTTGGTAGTCGCGAGAGGTCCTGGGTTCGATCCTGGCCATGGCAAATATCCTCTCTGACAAAAAAGTCTCTCGCCAGTGTTTTGATAATTGATATATCGTTAAGTTGATGTTTGTGGGGAAACAGCTGGGGGGCTTTGTTAGGGTGTTGTTGTAGAGTACTGGTATGAGAAACAACACGAATCCAGGGTAAGGTGCTCCAGCCGCCACAATAATGACCATAGCAGTAGTAAACAGTGTAAAACCCCAATAAACAATTTTTACCTGTCTTAAATCATGGCAATTTAATTTTGACAAGTCTAATTATACCCCCCACCTACGAAGTAGAGGGGGGGTATATTGGTTTCACCATGTCTGTCTGTCTGTCCGTCCGTAGACTTTTTCGTTTCCGCGCTCTAACTCGAGAACCGGTTGACCTAGGATCATGAAACTTTACACAGTTGTTGCCCATGACCCAAGGAGGTGCCCTATTGTTTTTGGGTCACCAAGGTCAAAGGTCAAGGTCACAATCGGACTTTGTTTAAAATCCGTTTCCGTGCTCTAACTCGAGAACCTTTTGACCTATAGCACTTCTCCAGTGACAAGGTGCTAGTGGGGGGTATTTGTCCACTTTGCGACAGTTCTAGTTTATACAGATAAAAGGGTCAGAGTTAACTACTTTTAATGATTATTTGAAATGCAATATTTGACTAAATGTTCACCAAACCTTATGTTGTGGGTAACTATTAGAATCGTCTCGATCGTCTTTCTGTGCTTTCATGCTAGTAAACTTTTATTTCCCATAATTAGTATCATTCACTAAATCTTTTGTATCTCCTTGGAATTTGTTTTATTCAGTGACAGGGTTCAACATTACCCCTACACTGACTGACAGATATTGTCTGCCTGTTGTTTGGTTAGGTCTGGTTACAATATCTAGATGAAGGCCATGCTGGTTTCCATAGTTTTAAATCTCAAAGTCACTATCACCTTTAGAAAACACAGGATATACAAGCAATATCTTCTTTTCCAATGCTATAGCTACCATTGTAATTGCATTCCCAAACTTCTAAGTTCTAATGCAAATATTTGGTCAGACACATTCTGTCAGGGCCAGCAGCATCTGGCAGGAACAAGACCGAATGTCTTCCAGCGAAAAAAGTTATTATTGAACCTGTGTCACTGTAAAGCGTTGCTGTTTTGGAAAGGGTTGATCAACAAACCAATCAAAGTTTGCTCCATTATTATACGCCGCGTGAGGTAGTTGTATATTGGCTTCATCTTCTCTGTCTGTCCGTCCATCCATCCATCCATCCGTATGTACATCCCCTTTTCTTGTCAACCCGCCTCCTAAGTTTCTGGCTGGATCTTTTTGAAACTTGGTCAATGTTATCACCTTAGATAATGGGAAGATGTGCATGAAGTAAGGATTCTATGGTTCATTGATTTTTAGCTCCACTGGCCGTCAGGCAAGCGAGCTATTGTCATGGCATTGTGTCCGTTGTGCGTGCATGCGTCCGTCCCTAAACTTTTTCTTTAAAAATCTTCATCTCAAAAACTGCCCGATGGATTTTAACCAAACTTCACAGGATTGATCCTTGGGTGACCCTCTCTCAGATTTCTTCAAAGAATTTGTATTGAATCAGAATTATCCGAGTTATCTGCCCTTGATTGTCAAAAATGGCCGTTTTGACTTTGTTTTCACTCTAGCAACTTCAAATATTGACCAATCAAGACACAACTGTGACAGAATGATGGTGACTATAAGATCTTGCTTGGGTGTAATTTTCAGCTTGATCTGAATTTCACATGAGTTATGTGCCCTTGAAATTGACAAAATTACAATTTTCGGTTTAGTTTTGACTTTGTTTTCACTCTAGCAACTACAAATATTTACCAATCAAGACCAAACTTGTACAGAATGATGGTGACTATAAGATCTTGCATTGGTATAATTTGCAGCTTGATCTGAATTTTACATCATGAGTTATGTGCCCTTGAAATTGACAAAATTGCCATTTTCGGCTTTATTTTGACTGTTCACTCTAGCAGTTACAAATATCAACTAATCAAAACAAAACTTGGACAGAATGATGATGACAATAAGATCTTGCCTGGGTATAATTTTCAGCTTGATCTGAATATTACATCATGAGTAATGTCCCCTTGAAATTGACAAAATTGCCTTTGCCGGCTTTATTTTGACTTTGTTTTCTTACTGACATTATGATCTTACATTCTTGTAAATTTCAGCTTGATCTGAATGTCAAATCCAGAGTTATGTGCCCTTGAGCTTTACAAAATAGCTGTTTTCCACTTTTTTTCACCCTCTTTACATAATGATCAATCAGGTCAAAGCTTTAATAAAATGTTGGTAAAGTTAGGATCTTGCTTGAGTGTGATCCTAAGCTTGATAGAAATATAACATTATGTGCACTTGAATTTGACAAAATTGCTAACGAAAAAAAGACCCTGTGAAATCATTGATGTAAAAGTAGTCATGGATTTGCTTGTTTGCACAGCCTGAACTTTTGAAATTGCTTTCAAGAATACAAACAATTCAGGCCTGTGGAGCGCGTCCAGACTGCCAGGGCTGTCTAGTTGCCTGAGTTATGCCCCCTCCCCTTAAGGTTTACGAATTGAGAATGAAAACACCACTTTCTCGCCGTATGAAATGCATCAAATTACACACACTTGTAAAAACACTTCACATAAGTTGATTCACCATGCCAGATTTCAAGATTGTGCTTCAAGAAGAAAATAATTCACCAATATTATCTTACTCTATATTCATATGCAAGGGAGGTAATTTTGAACATTTTTGTCAAATATTTCCAGAGATGTCAAAACCTGGTCTTGTTTGGGAAAGGGTTTAATCCTGTTAACCCATTACTGTACAGTGACGCCTTTTGACTCTTTACAAGAAAAGGCTAAGGAAAACATTGTGGAAAATGAAGAAATTGCTTGTGACAAGCAATTTCATCATTTCCCACAATGTTTTCTACCCCAAAAGACCAAAAAATATAAAACTGTATTTACTTGAAATTGTCGTCTGCAACATTTTTGAATTTGGACAAGTCTAAAATTTTGTTCTTTGTTAAAGGTTTACTCAACAAATCAATCAAAGTTCCCTCCATATTTTCAGGATGTACAGGTGTGGTATATGTAACGACACATTCGATGATTTAGAAAACTTTAAGTTTCATCTCCGTATCCACGACAACGAAGGTCCTTATGTGTGCAACATCTGTTCTCAGGTTAGTTGAAGCTTGATTTAATCTTTCTTGAAAAAGGAAAATGTGATGTACAATATATATGTAACGATACATTCAATGATTTAGAAAACTTTAAGTTTCATCTCCGTATCTATGATAACGAGGGTTAGTATGTGTGTAACATCTGTTCTCAGGTTAGTTGAAGCTTGATTTAATCTTTCTTGAAAAAGGAGAATGTGATGTACAATATATATGTAACGACACATTTGACGATTTAGAAAACTTCAAGTTTCATCTTCGTATCCATGACAACGAAGGTCCGTACGTCTGCAGGGTTTTCCATGACGCACAAATCATGTGTCATTGTCGCAATTTCAAAACAAATGTCCCTTTAAATATTTAACTGAGGGTCATTAATGACGCAAGTTTTAAAATACAAATTTTTGTATGATACTTAAATCCTAAGGCATTTATAAAATTTTGACCCACAAAGTTAGAGAAATGACCCCTAACTTTGAAGACAAGAGGGTCACAATGACCCCCAAATTCTTATGCCCAGGGAAAACCCTGCGTCTGTAACATTTGCTCTCAGGTTAGTTGAAACTTGATTAAATCTTAGTTGAAAAAGGAGAATGTCATTTACAATATATATGTAAAGATAAATTTGATAATTTAGAAAACATCAAGTTTCATCTTCGTAAGTTGAAGCTTGATTAAATCCTTCTTGTAAGAGATGCATGTGATGTATAATACATTGCCGCTTTTCAACAAAAACCTTGTAACTACAGCTTGAAATAAGCTGCAGTTAGAAGGTTTTTATTGAAAATTGACCATGAAACAATAATATAATGATGAATTCGATAATCTAGAAAACTTTAAGTTTCATCTCCTTATCAAAGACAATGAGGGTTAGTATGTGTGTAATATCTGTTCTCAGATTAGTTGTAGCTTGATTTAATCTTTGTTGAAAGAGAAGCATGTGATATACAATACATTGTCACTTTTCAACAAAAACCTTCTAACTGCAGCTTAAAATAAGCTGCAGTTAGGAGGTTTTTGTTGAAAAATGACGATGTATGTAATGAGGAATCAGATAATTTAGAAAACTTCAAATTTCATCTTCCTATCCATGACAAGGAAGGTCCATATGACCATATGTGTTCAACATATGTTCTCAGGTTAATTGAAGCTTGATTTAATATTTCTTGTAAGAAAAGCATGTGATGTACAATACATTGTCACTTTTCAACAAAAACCTTGTAACTGCAGCTTAAAATAAGCTGCAGTTAGGAGGTTTTTGTTGAAAACTGAGGATGTAAGAATAATGTAATGATGAATCTGATAATTTAGAAAATTTCAAGTTTCATCTCCCTATCCACGACAACGAAGGTCCCTACATGTGTAACATCTGTTCACAGGTTAGTTGAAGCTTGATTAAATCTTTCTTGAAAAAGGAGAATGTGATGTTTAATATATATGTAACGACACATTTGATGATTAAGAAAACTTCAAGTTTCATCTCCGTTAGTTGAAGCTTGATTAAATCCTTCTTGTAAGAGATGCATGTGATGTACAATACATTGCCGCTTTTCAACAAAAACCTTGTAACTACAGCTTAAAATAAGCTGCAGTTAGGAGGTTTTTGTTGAAAACTGAGGATGTAAGAATAATGTAATGATGAATCTGATAATTTAGAAAATATCAAGTTTCATCTCCGTATCCATGGTGACAATGAAGGTCCGTATGTGTGTAAAATCTGCTCTTAAAAAAACTTCAAGTTTCATCTCCATATCCACGACAACCAAGGTCCATACATGTGTAACATCTGTTCTCAGGTTAGTTGAAGCTTGATTGAATCTTTGTTGAAAAAGGAGAATATCATTTACAATATATATGTAACGACACATTTGATGATTTAGAAAACTTTAAGTTTCATCTCCGTAAGTTGAAGCTTGATTAAATCCTTCTTGTTATCTTGAAAAGCATGTGATGTAGAATACATTGTCGCTTTTCAACAAAAACCTTCTAACTGCAGCTTACAATCAGCTTACAATAAGCTGCAGTTAGGAGGTTTTTGTTGAAAAGTGACAATGTATGTAAAAATGATTCTGATAATTTAAAAAACTTTAAGTTTCATCTTCGTATCCATAACAACGAAGGTCCGTACGTGTGTAACATCTGTTCTCAGGTTAGTTGAAGCTTGATTTAATCTTTCTTGTAAAAGGAGAATGTGATGTACAATATATATGTAACGACACATTCAATGATTTAGAAGACTTCAATTTTCATCTCCATATTCATGACAAGGAAGGTCCTTACGTGTGTAACATCTGTTCTCAGGTTAGTTGAAGCTTGATTTAATCTTTGTTGAAAAAGGAGAATGTCATTTACAATGTCATGATACATTCACTGATTTAGAAAACTTCAAGTTTCATCTCCGTAAGTTGAAGCTTGATGAAATCCTTCTTGTAAGAGAAGCATGTGATGTAGAATACATTGTCGCTTTTCAACAAGAAACTTCTAACTGCAGCTTAACATAAGCTGCAGTTAGGAGGTTTTTGTTGAAAAGTGACAATGTATGTAAAGATGATTCTGATGATTTAGAAAACTTCAAGTTTCATCTTCATATCCACGACAACGAAGGCCTGTACATGTGTAAAATCTGTTCATAGGTTAGTTGAAGCTTGATTACGCTAAATCTTTGTTGAAAAATGAGCATGTAATGCACAAATTTCATCACATATAAGTGACAGAAATACATGTACCTGGAATCTACACTTAGGTGCTCCAGGGGCGGTTATATGACAATAGTAGTTGAAAGAGTTGTTAAACCCAATTCAATCAATGAACCATATGCACAGAGTATCTAAGATAAGATTTAAGAAGTTTTGTTCACAGGGGTCCTGTTTTCTAGCATGGGAAAACATTAAAACCATAGAAGAAAATGCCGGTTAAAAGAAGTAAATAATAATCAGCAGTTTCTCCCTTTACCTTAAGTCCCGGAACGTCCGGGACAGTCCCGGAAATCGATATGCCGTCCCGGCGTCCCGTACATAAAGCAAATGTCCCGGAAATCTTCCATTCCCGATCATACACTATATAAGTGTACAGAAATTTCAAGTAAAGGGTTAACTTTCAAAAGTCATGCTAATCGAGTGTAAAGTTGACGGCAGCTGTTAATAACATACACGCTGACCCTTAATTGATAGACAAAAATCGATAATCTGACTTTTAATTACCCAGATAACAGTGTGGTCGAAAGATTATGACACCTTGTATAACGTTTTAACAGGCGTGGCTGAGAAGACAGTAAGAGACAGTTTGTTGTATGATGTTAATAATTGTAATATATCTGTATGAATTGCATTAAAATATGTATTTGGTTACGCGTGAATTTATGAAGATTAATTGACACGCCAAAACTGGTAACGATCTCGGAAAATAACAAGTCAAGTTCAGGATCATTAGGATGCATAGCGATCGCGATCCCTTCCGATCTTATGTACTTCGTGAAAATTTCAAAAGTCATGTAAGCATACTAAGCATCATTTTGCATAAAAGAGGCTTTGACTGAATATTAAATAACTCATGCATACGAAAATGAAACTGATAACAAGTAGATCTACCTTCTTTGGAAGCGAAGTATAAAATTCCATTCTCTGATATTCAAACTATGAGGCCGCGGCGATATGACCCCGGCAGTTGAAAACGGCGTAAAACCCCAATAAAATCAAACTCGAACTATGCGGTTCTACAATTTCCCGTTCCCTTCCACAATCTCTTAACTGCAGACATAAAACGTTATCGTTACGTCAATTTCAAGTTACGGATGAACGAACGCATGATTCCTAATTTGTTGACAGGATATCGAACCAATAGCGTCCCAGAAAAAAGTTTGCTCCGCCCCTAAGCTTCATCCGAGTGATTGACGTGTTACAAAGCTTGCGCGCGTGACTTTTCAAGTTCACCGAGGTCACCGACATAAAGGTCACCGATAGAATGTCGCGGCGTCTTTCAAACATCAAACGCGCCGCGTGTAGCAACTAAATTTGGAAACACGTTTTTTCTCACCGCTTCTTCATGCAGTAACCGCATAAATATCGCATTTTCATACCATAGTTAAGGTATAAAGTGCCTAATTAAAAACACCACTTTCTAGCCATACGAAATGTATCAAATTACACACACTTGTAAATACACTTCAAATAAGTTGATTCACCGTGCCGGATTTCAAGATTATGCTTCAAGAAAAAAATAATTTACAAATATCATTTTACTCTATATTCATATGCAAGGGAGGTAATTTTGAACATTTTTGTCAAATATTTCCATAAATATGCATTAATTCAACATTCTAAACCGTACAAAATGCTTATGTTTGTATTTAGAATGGAAATGTAACACAGTTTAGGAATTACTGGCACTTTTCAAATTTTGCCGCTGGCTCTTTGGTGCTAATTAGGCCCTTCTTACCTTAAAGCATTTTGAATCCAAACGTGCGAACATTATTCCGATCGCTAACTCTATCCCAAACAAAAGATTGGATTTTGGATTTTGTTATACACGGATCTAAAAAATGACAAGGTATTTTTTCATTCTGTAAAAGAACATAGCAGCCAAAAATGTGCGTTTTTATCTAATTTACGGGAATTTATCTAGATCTATGCGATGACCATCCCTTTGCAATACTGAATATTTGAATGATCATAGGCAGACATTTTGTAGAATCTACCATTTTTTCGATCGCATTATGTTTAGTGATGACAAATAACTGAATGCACCATTATCTACTTTGAATCCATCGCAGTCGGGAATCTACTAAATAAAACTAAAATGTGCGCTGCGAAGGAAGAAAGAGCGGGGGGGGGGGGGGGGGGGGGCGACTGGAGGGGGGGGGGGGGATGATGAGTCCCGGAAAAACATCGTAAATCCCGGAAATTTATCATCCAATGTCCCGGATTCCACTGGAAAAATTATGTATGCTCTTATTTTGTCATCTGCAACAGCTTTCAACCCGAAGTCTGAAATTTGTATTGAAAAGGTTTAATATTAATTTGAAATGAATTTGTTGGAATAATTATAGTTATAATTTTCTCCAGAGCAACATAAAAGGGGGATGAAGGCACTGTAACTATTTTATTTCAAATTCAAACCATATATTGTGGGTAGTTATTTGAGACGATGCCAATGAGTATCCACAACTTAGGTTTTGATGAACATTGAAAGATATTTTGCTTTGTAAAAACACAATACTCCCTCTTATTTGTAGCTCTGCTGTACATTAACCCTTTCCCAAACAAGACCTGAGGTGCATTCTTTTGAGCGAGATTTCTTGAGATATCTTGAGATTTCTTAAGATGTTATAGGATAAAGTGCTCTTTTGAGCAAGATTTTTAAGACGATCACTGCGAGCCGCCATTACTCTATATATATTTGGGAACCCCTCGGTAAATTCTGCATAATCTATATGTGAGAGAATTGACCGAGTTGTTCCGAATGCTCCATGATTAAAAAACCGCGGAGTTCCGAATGCTCCATACTTCATACTCATGATGATGTCATTTGTATGAAGTATGGAACTTTCGGAACACATCGCTTTAAATCTCAGTCTCAAAGACGCTGTATCAAAAACATCTTAAGAAATCTTAAAAAATCTCGCTCTAACGAACGCGCCTCTGGACCCGGTTTCTCGAAAAAACTTAAGTATGTTCTCGATCATACTAAAATCTTGAACTCCGTGCTCAAATCACACGAAATCCATATGAACTTTGATTGAAAACCAATCAAAGTTAATTGGTATTCAATTGAAGTTGAGCATGAACTCATGAGTATATACTTAAGTTTTTTCGAGAAACCGGGGTCAGGTTTTGACGTCCCTGTGGGAATAGGCTTTGGAAAACATTGAAACAAAAGAAGAAACTGCTGATAACCAGCAGTTTCTCCTTTTGTCTCAATATTTTCTATGTCATATTTTACTTAAATTCTATCTCTAATAATGTCCACTTTGTTATTTGTGGCAGCTTTTGAAGTGGAATTATCAAAATGATAGGGTTTTCCATTTTCTCTCTTCAGGTTTTTAACAAAAAGGCCTTGTACATATCTCACCACTATCAACATGAATCAAAAGGCGCTCCACCTCGATGTATCTGCAAAGTCTGTGGCAAAGTTTTCCACGATACTCACAAATTCAAACGTCATATGAACTACCATAACAATGAACGACTATATAGTTGTACAATGTGCGACAAAACATTCGTGGAAAGAAGCAAATTGACTCGACATATGTTGACACATTCGCATAAACGTGAATATTTTTGCCATGTATGCGGACAAAGTTTTACTCTTCGACATAATATGCAAGTTCATATAAACAATGTGCATAAAGGGTGCAGGAACTTTGAATGTGAAATTTGTCATAGAATGTTTTCTCAAAAAGTTGTCTTACAAAGACATTTAAGTACTCATATACCACAAGAAATGGAATGAGAAAAGGAACAAGAGGCCCAGGAGGGCCTGAATCGCTCCACTGGTTAAAGTGGAAGAATTATCCCACGATTTCTTGTAAGCCTTACACAGGGGCAGCCAAATCTTGATATTTGTGAATAAATTTTGAAAAGAGACTCAAAGAACATTCTTGCAAAGTCTGGTTACAATTGGCCTTATGGTTGATTTTTAAAGAATTTTCTTATGATTTCTGTAAGTCTGATAAGCCCCTTTCTCCCTGCCACAGCCACATTTTTTTGACAAATATAAAAATTTGTGAACAAATTTTAAAAAGAACGACTAAAGGCTCATTCCTGCAAAGTTTGGTTCAATTGGGCACACTGGTTGATTTTTTAAGAATTTTCTTATGATTTCTTTAAGTCTGATAAGCCCCTTCCTCCCTGCCATGGCCACATTTTTTGACAAATGTAAACAAGCTGAAAATTACACCAAGGCAAGATCTTATAGTCACCAACATTTTGTGAAAGTTTTGTTTAGATTTGTCAATATTTGTAGTTGCTAGAGTGAAATCAAAGTCAAAATAGAGTTGAAAATGGCAATTTTGTCAAATTCAAGGGCACATAACTCATGATATATAATTCCGATCAAGCTAAAAATTATACCCAGGCAGGATATTATGCTTATATATATTCTGTCCAAGTTTTGTCTTGATTAGTTGATATTTGTAGATTTTAGAGTAAAAATAAAGTCAAAACCAGCTATTTTTGACATTCAAGGGCAGATAACTCAGGTTATTCTGGTTCGATCAAAATTCTTTGAAGGAATCTGAGAAAGGGTCACCCAAGGATCATTCCTGTGAAGTTTGGTTGAAATACATCCAGTAGTTTCTGAGGAGAAGATTTTTAAAGAAAAAGTTAACGGACGGACGGACGGACGCACGGACGGACGGACGCACGCACGCACGACGGACACAACGCCATGACAATAGCTCGCTGGCCTTCGGCCAGTGGAGCTAAAAATGAGAGATTTAACCCATTTTCAATTGACAATATTTTTGAATTGTTGAAATTTAACCCTTTCCCACACATTGACGCTTTTGAACGCCCCACAAAATAAAGACTTTGGAAAATATTGTGGAAAATGAAGAAATTGCTTGTAACAAGCAATTTCTTCATTTCCCACTATGTTTTCTACCCAAAATGACCAATCTTTTTTAAATGTCATTCACTTTAAATTGTCATCTGCATCATCTTTGAATTTTGAGCAGTCAAAAATTTTATCGTTTGGTAATGGGTTAAAGTGACTGTACTCATCTGCAGTAGATGACAAAATGGTTGTTGTCAAAGTTCGGAATAATTCCGCAGAAATTATTGAAGCAAAAGGAGAAAATGCTTGATACTAGCACTTCCTTCTTTGAGTTTTGCCTCAATGTTCTTCCAAACTTTGCTATTTGTGAAGTAAAAAACCAGGACTTGTTTAGCGAAAGGCTAAATGAACATAGATTCCTTCCTGAAAATTTCGTAACATACAGGGTGTGTTTAGAAATTAATGAAAATAGACATTTATGTAATTTGATACCTTTTCCCAAATAGACTGAGCTTTTTCTCTATTAGTGAATATTTAGGAAAATATTGAGTCAAAAGAAGGGGAAGAAAATACTGATGCATGTAATTAGTATTTTCTCCATTTGTCTCAATATTTACTGTTAGGGAAAGGATTAAAGCCGTTCCCAAATGGCAAATTTTCAGGCTGATCCACTTCAAAACCTGCCACAAATAACAAAATGGAAGTTATAAAAGATAGAATTTGTGTAAAATATGGCATAGAAAATATTGAGACAAAAGGATAAACTGTTGGTTATCAGCAGTTTCTTTTTTTGTTTCAATGTTTTCCCAAGCCTTTTCTGTTAGGGACGTCAAAACCAGGTCTTGTTTGGGAAAGGGTTAATTTAACAACAGAATTTGGATTTATGCAGTTATATTCATTGTCATACCTATTCTCAGACACATCCCCTACAAGATAATGGTTTAGCATTTGGAAAACATTGTGGAAAATGAAGAAATTGCTCATGACAAGCAATTTCTTCATTTTCCCACTATGGGTTCTTCCATTAAAGAACAAAACGTGTAAAATTAATCGAATTTGGACCGACATAAAATGTTGTCATTTAGGGAGTGATCAATGAACTTTCCAGTTGTAGAGTTTTTTATAAAGATTGTAACTCAAGAAATTGAGTGAGAAAAGGATGAAATATAATTATAATTTTATAAGGTGATTTATTTGTAATAAAAAAGGTGCACAGAATGCTGTTTGATAAATCCATGTTTTAACCCATAACCAGACGGCAAAATTTCAGACAGGTCCAAATTCAAAGGTATAATTGCAGACGACAATTTCAAGTACATGTAAATGAAATTCAAATTTGTGTGGTCTTTTTGGGTAGAAACATTGTGGAAAATGAAGAAAATGCTTGTCACGAAGAATGGAAAGAATAGTGGGAAATGAAGAAATTGCTTGTGACAGGCAATTTCTTCATTTTTAGCTCCACTGGCCTTTCAGGCCAGCCGGCTATCATGGCGGTGTGTCCATTGTGTGTGCCTGCATGCGTTCTAGCATGCGTCCATCCGTAAACTTTTTCTTTAAAAATCTTCTTCTCAAAAACTACTGGATGGATTTCAACCAAACTTCACAGGAATGATCCTTGGGTTACCCTCTCAGATTCCTTCAAAGAATTTGGATTGAACCAGAACAGCCTGAGTTACATGTATCTGCCCTTGAATGTCAAAAATAGCTGATTTTGACTATTTTTAATCTAAAATCTACAAATATTGACCAATCAGGAAATAACTTGGACATAATTAGTATATAAAAAGCTCAACATCCTGCCTGGGTGTAATTTTCAGCTTGTTTTGCTTTTGCGGCCACAAGTATAGACTAATATAGAATAAAATGGACAGAATGATGGTGACCATAAGATCTTGCTTGAGTTTAATTTACAGCTTGATTACAAAGTCACATACTGAATTATGTGCCCTGGAATTTGGCATAATTATAGTTTTCGACTTTATTATCGCTCTAACATCCCCAAAATATTAGTCAATCATTTACCTTCTTTTCGCTTTGACCACATGATTGCTGCTTTTTTATTTGTTAGCTCCACTGGCCGACAGGCCAGCGGCCTATTGTCATGGCGCTGTGTCCGTCATGCGTCCGTCCATCCGTCCGTGCGTGCGTCCGTCCGTCTGTAAACTTTTCCTTAAAAAAATCTTCTCAAAAACTACCTTATGGATTTCAACCAAACTTCACAGGAATGATCCTTGGGTGACCCTCTCTCAGATTCCTTCAAAGAATTCTGATTGAGTTTGAGTTTATTGGGGTTTTACGCCGTTTTCAACTACCAGGGTCATATCGCGGCGGCTGGAGCACCTACCCATGGATTCCTGTTGTTTCTCAAACCAGTACTACCACAACACCCTTACCGAGCCTCCAGCTGCTCGCCCACTTAGGTTAACGATTTCAAACCCATTGGTGGGTGACAATTTTGTCAGAAAGGGTATTAGCCGCGGCCGGGTATCGAACCCGGGACCTCTCGTATGAGGGTCAGATGCGCTACCAACTGCGCTAAGGCCGCGGCCGAATTCTGATTGAAGTAGAAAGTCTGGAGTTATCTGCCCTTGAATGTCAAAAATGGCCGTTTTGACTTTATTTTCACTCTAGCAATTACAAATACTGACCAATCAAGACAAAATTAGAACAGAATGATGGTGACTATAAGATCTTGCCTGAGTGTAATTTTCAGCCTGATCTGAATTTTACATCATGAGTTATGTGCCCTTCAAATTGACAAAATTGCCATTTTCGGCTTTGTTTTCACTTTGTTTTCACTTCAGCTACTACAAATATTTACTAATCAAGACAAAACTTGGATGGAATGATGGTGACTATAAGATTTTGCTTGGGTGGAATTTTCAGCTAGATTTGAATATTACATCATGAGTTATATGCCCTTGAAATTGACAAAATTTCCATTTTCGGCTTTATTCTGACTTTGTTTTCGCTCTAGTTACTACAAATATTGACCAATTAAGACAAAACTTGTACAGAATGTTGGTGTCTATAAGATCTTACCTTGGTATAGTTTTAAGCATGATCTGAATTTTACATCATGAGTTATGTGCCCTTGAAATTGACAAAATTGCCATTTTTGGCTCTATTTTGACTTTGTTTTCACTCTTGCAACTACAAATATTGACTTATCAAGACAAAACTTGTACAGAATGTTGGTGACTATAAGATCTTGCCTTGGTAGAATTTTCAGCTTGATCTGAACTTTAGGTCATGAGTTATGTGCCCTTGAAATTGACAAAATTGCCATTTTCGGTCTTATTTTCACTTTTACAACCATTAGTATAAAATTAATCAATACAATAACTTTCACAGAATTTTACTGACCATAAGATCTTACTTGTTTGAAATTTTCAGCTTGCTTGTTTGTGCAGCCTGAACCTTTGAAATTGCATTCAACAAGACAAACAATCAGGCCTGTGGAGCGCTTCCAGACCGCCAGGGCTGCCTAGTTTTTGCTCTAAGAACGACAAGTAGATCTATTAAAAAATCTAGTCAAAACTTTGATTTGATATTACAAGAAGTCCAGGCCTGTGGAGCGACTCAAGCCCGTCATGGCTTTCTAGTCCATTATGCTTTCTACCCTTAAAGAAAAGAAAATTGTAAAATTTCAGACTTGGAACTGTCGTCTGTCACATCTTTGAATTTGAACCAGTCTAAAACTTATCATCTGGTAATGTGTCGGTTTCATTCAATATAAAAGAAATCCAGAAAAGGAAGAATATGTTTGACCTAGCAATATGTCATTTGCATTTCTGCTTCTGACGTAAATTTCTTCTCCTTGACTTAAAGAAACAATCAAAGCCTGTGATGATTGGGCTGCGCTTGTCACCCAAATGAAACAGAGCTGCTGTCCATTCTTGACAATTTCTATATAACTTTCGCCGATGGAAGGCTTGAGACCAGCTATCGTTACGTAAATAACGTAAACACCGTCGACGGGTGACGTAAAAATGCCGCTGTGAGCGTGGTAGGCGTTATTAACGTTGGTAATGACATTGTCAAAAAGTAGGATCTGGCCTTTCCCGACCGGTCCGTAGTCGTGTGGTGTAATTGTGGCGCTGAATGCCACTTGCATGCCTGTACTTAGGACTAATCGACCTTTCCCTGTGAAATATACGATGTAACAGAATAGTGTTTCATGAAATGTATGTATGGACTTAATACAAGTTAATGTTAAAGATAGTATGACTAATCTGATTAAAAAAGATCTTTATAACCAGTATTTTAATCCTTTCCCAAACGGCAAAATTTATGGGGGTTCCACTTCAAAAACTGCCACAAATGACAAAATGAGTGTTATTAAAGATAGGATATAATATGTGACCCGTCACGCTAAAAGGGACCTTATCCGATGTGTGAAAAATATCGACCCTAGTCAGTCTGCACAGTCCGCGCAGCCAGACTAAGGCCGATACTTTTCACTTTTATGTAATTGTCTGAATCTGGAATGTTTTCTCTATCTTACTAGATCTATATATTCATTTTTCGCATACGGTATCGGGTTGACATGTGCTGAGTCTGGCAAATTTTCCAAAATTTAGATTTTTGGACTTCTGATAAGGTCCCTTTTAGCGTGACGGGTCACATATGTTTAATATGACAAAATAAATATTGAGACAAAAGAAGAAACTGCTGGTTATCAGCAGTTTCTTCTTTTGTTTCAATGCTTTCCCAAGCCTTTTCTATTAGGGACGTCAAAACCAGGTGACATAGAAAATAATGAGACAAAAGGAGAAACTGCTTGTTGTCAACAGTTTCTTTTGTTTCATTGCTTTCCCAAGCCTTTTCTATTAGGGACGTAAAAAACCGGTGACATAGAAAACATTTAGACAAAAGGAGAAAATGCTTGTTATCAGCAGTTTCTTCTTTTGTTGCAATGTTTTCCCAAGCCTTTTCTATTAGGGACGTCAAAACCAGGTCTTGTTTAGGAAAGGGTTAAGATCTGACAAGCATCGCCAAGAGGCAATATTCAATGACCCTGGAAAATCAAATATCAGTTAATTTCAACAGTTAATTTCAATCTAACCAATCAAATCTCATTACTTATGGGTTTGCATGAAAATTTTATGGGGTTCTGCACTAAAATGATATTTCATCATGGGGTAGTTTTCGGTTTTAACTCTTTACCAAACAAGACCTGGTTTTGACGTCCCCAATAGAATTGGCTTCGAAAAACATTGAGACAAAAGAAGAAACTGCTGATAAACAGCAGTTTCTCCTTTTGCCTCAATATATCTACTGTGTTATTTTGTACACATATCTAATCTTAATCAACATTTATTCTGTCATCTCCAGCAGATTTTGTACCACCCTAATGTTTTGTTTGTTTGGGAAAGGGTTAATCGCATTCAGATCCTTATACAGCTGGAGATAACAAAGGAAAGAAGTGATTACCGTATTTTATAATTGTGACCCGTCACGCTAAAAGGGACCATATCAGAAGTCCAAAAATCCGAGTTTTGAGGAGCAGGCCCCGGTTTCTCGAAAAAACTTAAGTATATACTCATGAGAACATGCATACTCTCCAACGTTGGGGTGTATTTGATTGAAGTTCATGTAGATTTCGTGCGATTTGAGCACGGTGCTCAGATTTGAGCATGAAAACGTACTAAACGTATATGACCCATCATTAAAAACTCCACTTTCTAGCCATGGGACATGCATCAAATTACACACTCTTGTAAATACACTTCAAATAAGTTTATTCACCGTGCCAGATTTCAAGATTATGCTTCAAGAAGAAAATAATTTACAAATATCTTTTTACTCTATATTCATATGCAAGGGAGGTAATTTATAACATTTTTGTCAAATATTTCCATAAGTATGCATTAATTTAAAATTCTAAATCGTTCAAAATGCTTATGTTTGTACTTGGAATGGAAATATAACATAGTTTAGGATTTACTGTCACTTTTCAAATTTCGCCTCTGGCTCTTTGGTGCTAATGATGGGTTGTATACGTGAAGTTTTTTCGAGAAACCAGGGCCTGATCATGCTCAGGAGATGTCAAGCAGAACACGTATTTGGAAAAAGAACACGTGCTAAGATAGGTTAAACATTCTGGTTTTAGAAAATTACATTAGAGTGGACACTCTCTTGCACACGGTTCATTCATTACATTCACCTCTGTAGTTGCCTCAGAGAGTATTGCGTCATCATCTGCTAGATTACGACCTAGTCCGTATAGCTCAGTCGGTTACGTCGGAGTCTGTCAATCCAGGGGTCACGAGTTCGAACCCCGGCTCGGCCAGTATCCATTCTGACATTTGACAAAAGTCATTTGTCACTCACCAATGGGTGTGAATCATCTATGTGAGAGAGCAGCTGGGGGCTCGGTTTGGATATTGTGGTTGTACTGGTGCGAGAAATACCAGGAACCCACGGTTAGGTGCTCCAGCCGCCGCGATATGACCCTGGTAGTTGAAAACGGCGTAAAACCCCAATAAACTCAAACTCTGCTAGATTACGTCACTTTCTATCACATCAAAACGACAATAACAAATATTTTTTTTCCAAAGTCCAAAATATGTCATATTTCACGTTGCTTAAAATTTAATATCATTTTCCAACGAAAATAATTTAATTTTTTTAGATTGATGTCATTCATTCAAATTTTCTGTACGTTTCATTCTGATAGGGAACGATTTTATCCAGCTAACCGTGACGTATAATTTCCGACAAACAATAGTATTTCGTAAGTGTTGTTACAAAATCTCGCAACTACGACTTGATTCAAGCCGTAGATACGATATTATATAACAACACCGCCGATTTATCAAAACAAAACCATAAACCTAGTCTATTTTTAGCACAAAATTCCTGCCATTGGTAAGGATGCTTGAGAAAATAGTTCCATTGTATATGGGTTATTTCATCAGTTATAGTGCCTTTCAAATGTAACCAGAATCATCATTTCTTTGTCTGATTTATTATGTTACACATGAAACAGTTAAACAATAATAATACACGTTTTCCTCGGTTTGACAAGATTCTTGTCATTCATACGCCCAGGCCGTTGCAGAGATGTATGTGAGAGTAACGAACGACAACTCTGCTCGGAGATTGTAGAGTGGAAAGTATCGGTCCTAGTCTGGCTGCGCGGACTGCGCAGACAGGCTAGGATCGATATTTTTCAAACTTCCTATAAGGTTCCTTTTAGCGTGACGGGTCACAATTATGTATGTCTGTCCGTAGGCCTACAACTTAAGGGTTCAAACTCAGTACACAACTCGAGTTACCCAGGTCAAGTCTATTATTCGAGATTCAAGAGTATTCATGTTTTACAAACACATTTCTTCGTACAATCTCTACTTTTACTGTAGTGTTTCTATTAACGTTGTGACAGTAATATTAAGAAAAAATAGTACTCACGGCTCAAGGAATCGCCAGTCTGCATATCTAAAGCGTTAGTCGATGTGTCATTCTGAGCACCATCCGTGTTAATTGGAACATCTTCCCTCGATTTCTGGTCATTTTCTACAATGTCCCCGAATAACTCGTCGTTTACCCCATCATTTTCATCCTGTTTGTTGATCAATCTAGATATCTGGGCGGCATAGTACTCCAACTGATTCTGTAGTTTAAAGATTTTAGCATCATTCTCTTGGCTCTCCTCTTTTAGTTGCTTTTGTAGACTTATTATTTCAGCCGCCTTTTGAAGATTTACTGTTTCAAGCTGTCCTCGAAGAGTTGAAATGGTATCCGCTTTCTTCACATTTTCCTTTTCTAGTTGGGCTATTCTTTCTCCCTGGTTTGCCAAAAGCATATCCATTTCTTCCAATCGCTTCAGAATGATATTGACGTCATCAGCAAATGTTACGCTAATTATGAGGAAAATAAGAACAGTTGTTATTTCTAAAGACGACATGTTGTTTTCTCAAAAGTCAACGAAATTATGCCATATGTTCGAAAAAGGAATTATCTTTTTTGTTGGCCTAGTAAACTTATTCTCTCATATGACGCTTTTAAAACCCATAAGATAAAGACATTTGAAAGCGTTGAGGAAAATGAAGCAATTGCTTGTGATAAGCACTTGTTTAATTTTCTACCATATTTTCCATCCACAAAGACCAAAAAAGGTAGTTTTATTTGTTTGAAATTGTTGTTTGCAACATCTTTGAACCTGGAGCTGTTATAGACGGCAAAATGTTTTCTTAAGGTAGAATGCCAGTAATGTGGCCATTTTGTGATTCATAAAACATCGGATTTCTCCGAGCGGCGTCGTTACGTATCCGGAGATATTCGGACGCGGTCGTAAACTTTCGGCGGTGGAAAATTCCACCGCCTAATGTTTTCGACCGCACCCGAATAATTCCGACGTCATGCAAATCTCATTAGGGGTGGACCACCTTAAATCTATAATCCAGTCACGATATTATGGCATATGTTTACAAATTGTACCGATGTAACAAAGGGAAGGCGTTCTTAAAGTTCAATGCAATATTGCAAGCGTTGAGTCGAATCTTACAGGTGTGAGACACCTGCAAGATTTGAACCATCATATGCAAAATCACAGCAGCTCGAAGTCCATTTTTAGCTCACCTGAGCACGATAGTGCTCATGGTGAGGTATTGTGATACCGCTGTGTCCGTCGTCCGTCGTCCGTCAACCTTTTGCTTGTGTGCATTCTAGAGGCCACATTTTTTCCCCAATCAACCTGAAATTTGCTCAGAATGATTGTCTTGATGAAATCTCGGACAAGTTCGAAATTGGGTCATCTGGGGTCAAAAACAAGGTCACGGGGTCAAATCTTAGAAAAACCTTGTGTGCACTCTAGAGGCCACATTTTTTGCCCAATCAACCTGAAATTTGCTCAGAATTATTGTCTTGATAAAATTTCGAAAAACATTGAAATTGGGTCATCTGGGGTCAAAAACTAGGTCACGGGTTCAAATCTTAGAAAAACCTTATCTGCACTCTAGAGGCCACATTTTTTGCCCAATCGACCTGAAAATTGCTCAGAATGATTGTCTTGATAAAATTTCGAAAAACATTGAAATTGGGTCATCTGGGGTCAAAAACTAGGTCACGGGGTCAAATCTTAGAAAAACCTAATCTGCACTCTAGAGGCCACATTTTTTACCCAATCGACCTGAAAATTGATCAGAATTATGGTCTTGATAAAATCTCGGACAAGTTCGAAATTGGGTCATCTGGGGTCAAAAACTAGGTCGCGGGGTCAAATCTTAGAAAAACCTTGTGTGCACTCTAGAGGCCACATTTTTTGCCCAATCAACCTGAAATTTGCTCAGAATAATTGTCTTGATAAAATTTCGAAAAACATTGAAATTGGGTCATCTGGGGTCAAAAACTAGGTCACGGGTTCAAATCTTAGAAAAACCTTATCTGCACTCTAGAGGCCACATTTTTTGCCCAATCGACCTGAAAATTGCTCAGAATGATTGTCTTGATAAAATTTCGAAAAAACATTGAAATTGGGTCATCTGGGGTCAAAAACTAGGTCACGGGGTCAAATCTTAGAAAAACCTAATCTGCACTCTAGAGGCCACATTTTTACCCAATCGACCTGAAAATTGATCAGAATTATGGTCTTGATAAAATCTCGGACATGTTCGAAATTGGGTCATCTGGGGTCAAAAACTAGGTCGCGGGGTCAAATCTTAGAAAAACCTTGTGTGCACTCTAGAGGCCACATTTTTTGCCCAATCAACCTGAAATTTGCTCAGAATGATTGTCTTGATGAAATCTCGGACAAGTTTGAAATTGGGTCATCTTGGGTCAAAAACAAGGTCACAGGGTCAAATCTTAGAAAAACCTTGTGTGCACTCTAGAGGCCACATTTTTTGCCCAATCAATCTGAAAATTGATCAGAATGACTGTCTTGATCAATTCTCGGACAAGATCAAAATTGGGTCATCTGGGGTCATAAACGAGGTAAAATCTTTGTAAAACCTTGTGTGCACTCTAGAGGCCACATTTTTGCCCAATCATTCGGCAATCAACCTGAAAATTGATCAGAATGATTGTCTTGATCAATTCTAGGTCACGAGGTCAAATCTTAGTTAAACCTTGTGTGCACCCTAGAGGTATACAAAAAGTTAAATTATATCAGGTGAGCGCTTCAGGGCCAATGGCCCTCTTGTTTTGACTTTGGGTAAATTTTGTACACATATACCATGATAGCATGGACGTACGTCGACTACATCAGCTGTCAAATTAAAAACAATTGAAAATATAGACCAAAGAAATTGAATTTCAAAATTCTGTTATATAAAGCAAGCATAGTATTATGCCATATCCTTCCTAATCAGATGGCGTGTAATCGCAGTGGCTAGCCAACGTGACTTTTGTAAAACGTTCACACCGAACATTCGACCGCTTTAAGGTATATTTTCTTTTATTTTCAGCTTATACTCTACGGACTTACATAACGCTATAAAGCTCACCGTACGCGCCTTTGAGAGGACCAGTCCTTATTCTACTGACCCTGCATCGAATCTCATGGTTTACCCTAACATTCAAGCTATTTAGCATTCATCGGTGCCTTCGTGATGAGAAGCTATTTTCATGATCTGGAAAGTTTTAAGCAAACTAACACAGAGACTTTTTGGTATTCCATCCATCATCGGATATCAAACACTTTGAACTACTTCAGGCGCTAATTGTAACAACGGAAATTGACGGTGGTATAGCCTCGTCAACGTCGGGCGTCATCCATGGCCCTCGTTAATTTCCGTGGCAACGGATTACGCCCGACGTTGCGCGAAGTGTTTGGTATTTAATGAAAAATGGAATGCGTGTATAGCAGGTCATGATAACTATAAACAGTATAAGATGCACCACAATTTCCTACTCTGTCAGAAAACAATTTTGATTGAAAAAAACAAACAAACAAAACGGACGATTTTATCCCATTAACCGTGACGTAATTTCGGACAAACAAAGAGTATTTCGTGTGCGTTGTTATATTATCTCAAAACTGCAACTTGATACAAGCCGTAGTTACCAGATTTTATAACAACACCTACGGTTTATAAATACATAACGATAGGCCTAAACATTCTCTATTTTTAGCACACAATTCATTGCTATTGTACATCTAGTTACACATGGTCAATGCTTGAGATGATATTGACCCCCCCCCCCCAAACAACCCAGAATCAACAACAAGATACAGAGTCATTTTTCAATCAGTTACAAAGCAGCGTTTATATCCATTTGTTTTATTACATTCCTGTTAATATAACAAAAAACCAGAAAATGAAGAATAAGTGTCTCCAAGTAGGACGTCATCTGCTCGAGAGTTTTTAACGTATATTTCGTCACCCTGATTCAGGTCCACAATCACGGCTTGTGATGATTGTTGTTGAAATAATATCCAAATCCAGCAAAGATGGTTTCCATTTTTTACAATTTCTAGATAGCTGTGATCGAGGGAAACCATCCAACTGGATATCGTGACGTGAAAGACGTAAACGCCATCGACGGGTGACGTAAAAATACCGCTGTGTGCGTGGTAGGCGTTACCAACGTTGGATATGACGTTGTCAAATTGGACTATCTGCCCGTTGCCGACCGGTCCGTAGTTGTGCGGTGTAATCGTTGCACTGAATGCCACTTGCCTGCCTTCACTAAGGACTAATCGGCTACTTCTTGTGAAATGTACAATTACACGTGCTTTAGATAATCTTTTCCAAAACAAGACTTAGCTTTGACTACCATAGTAGAAGAAGTTTGGGAAAGGGTAGAGAGAAAATTAGAATTTGCTGAAAATAAGATTTTTCTCTTTATGTTTCGAAAATGTCTGTGCTATCATATCCGAGGTCATCAACAATCATTTTACCGCCTGGGATAGATTTCAAATTAGAATGGTCCACTTTATTGCAGTTTGAAAATAGTTTAAAATTAAAATTTGTAAAGTGATAAATCAAAACTGTGCTTACGGTTTAATGAACCTTCAGTCCGCATTCCAGTAACGTTCGTCTCTAAACCATTTCTAGAATCGCCAGGTAAAATTTGACCACCTTGCCTTTGCTTTTCGCCATTGTCTATCTTGCCCACGAATGATTTTTCTGTACGTTCACCATTTTCCGTCTGGTTATATACATTTTCCGCCTGCTTGTCCACACTTTCCGCTTTCTTGTCGGTCAATTGCGATATCTGTTCACCGTAGAATTGCAATTGCTTTTGTAGCTTTGAGATTTCAGTCGTCTTTTGAAGATTAACTGCTTCAAGCTGCTTTTGGTGACTTGAAATGACAGCCTTATTCTCCAGATTTTCTCTCTCAAGTTCAGCTATTCTTTCATTCTGGTTTGTCAAAAGTTTATCCATTTCTTCGAATCGCTTCAGAAGTATATCCATTCTATCTGCCGTTGTTACGCCAACGGTGAGAAAAAGGAGAACGAGTGTCTTTTCTAAATACACCATCTTGTTTACTCAGAAGTCAACGGAATTATGCCATATGTTTGCACTCGTAGCCTATATATCTCAGAGATATGGATTGTCGTCCTAGTTAACCCATTACCAAAAGGCAACATTTTAGTGTGCTCCATTTTAAAAGCTTCTGCAGACAACAAAATGCATGTTGATGAAGAAAGGACTTGAGTGTAATATAGCACGGAAAATATTGAGTCAAAAGGAAAAAATGCTGATTATCAGCATTTTCTCATTTTGCCATAATGTTTTCCCAATCTTTTTTTCTCAGGGACGTCTAAAGCAATTGACCATCAGCATTTTCTTCTTTTGCCACAATGTGTTGTTTTTTTTCAATTCGATTTCCTCAGGGACGTAGGAACAGGGGCTAGGGGGGCTAAGCCCCCCCCCCCCCCCCAAAGTTGGCCAAAAATGCCGAATTTTCCTTATTTCGCACTGAAAATTTTGGGAAAATTCAATTTAGGACTTGTATTATTTTAATAAACACCCATTTGAAGTCTGAAGCACAGCTTACAAATTTTAATAATCCAAAATCTCTCTGTTTGAGAAAGGTAAAACACCAATGCATGTAGCATTACTGATAACATTTAAGGTTACCGTAGTTCACCACTTAAGAGATTCACTCGACGTCGGAATTTGTCGGGTGACCTCGTAAACATTCGGCGGTGGAACGTTCCACCGCGGAATGGCGTCGGCCGAATTATGTTCGGATACGAAGCGAATATCAACGACTTCACACGAAAGATCCTGAAGTTCCGTGAATCTCATTAGGGATGGGATACCTTAAGCCGGCCAGAGCTTACGAAGAAGTTTTCACGTTTGGAAAATTATGGTAACCCATTACTAAACGACAGTCCAAATTCTAAGACGTTGCAGACGACAATTCAAAGTGTATGAAATTTTAATTTTTTTGTATATCCCCATATTAATGCAATAGCCTATATTATTGTATAAATCGTCATACATGTTAACTCTTTCCTTAACGACAAGATTTTAGGGTGTACCAATTTGAGAGCTGCTGCAGATAGGCGAACGTTTATAAAGCGATGATTTGTGTAAAATATACAAAAAAATATGGGGGCAAAAGGAGGAAATGCCGATTATCAGCATTTTCTTATTTTGTCTCAATATTTTCCGAAGCATTTTCTCTTATGGACGTCAAAACTGGGTCTTGTTTAGGAAATTGTTAAGACTGTCAACACAAACGTGAAAAGATTGGCCCAAAAGTCACAACAAACAACACGGAAAAAAATACAAAATCATTTCTAGATATGTTAGAAGGCACCTTTATTACTCTGCAAGCACTATGTTGTATTTCATTAATCTCTTCAATACAACAAAAACCCAGAAAATGAAGAATAAGTTTGTCCAAGCAGAACGTCATTCGCTCCGATATTTCTAACGTATATTTCGTCACCCATACTGAGATTCACAATTAGCGCTTGCGATGATTGATCGCCCCTTGCCGCCCAAACCCAGCAAAGATGGTTTCCATTCTTTACAATTTCTAGATAACTGTGGTCGCTGGAATGCGTCCAACCGGCGATAGTGGCGTAGACGCCGTCGATGGGTGACGTAAAAATGCCGCTGTGTGCGTGGTAGGCGTTACAAACGTTGTTTTTAACCCCATAACGGTTTGTCTTTGTGTAAACCTTCGCAAATCAATTACACATTGGCGCATTGACAATTGGTTGGGGTCAGTGACGTTCCGTAGAATCATTGCAAATCCGTGGGAACCGCATCCAATCTACCCAAATTATAGAATTTATGCTACTGATCTTGATTTCTATATTGATGTCGATAAAATGTCATAAACATCATGTTACCTCATTGTGATGATAATTATGCATTTTTACAGACTATAATGTTGGATTTTTTGGGGGGCGGGGGGGGGGGGTCTATATGTTTTTCTTCTTTTCCCATTGGCTCCTCTACTGGCACCTACTGGCTCCAATTGGCTTCAAAAATTTCAATTGGCGATTTTGCTGGCGCCAAGACTGAAATTGCCAGGGGAAGCCCTGCAGTATTTCGTCGTTGTTGTTATAAAATCTCGTAACTTCGGCTTCGAGATTTATAACAACACCGACGGTTTGTCAATACATAACGGTACACCCGGTCTATTTTTAGAACAAATTCATTGTCATTAGAAAAAAATCTTCACAATAGCGTTCGGTTTTCTCGTGAAACAAACACCTCATCGTCACGCCTCACTGGTCTAAAAATAGATTGGGAATCCCTTATCGTACAAATATGGCTGTGAATCTCGCGAAGTTTTTCCACGTTCAACTTGCCGAAGATGACATTCTAAGAGCTGGATGGCCGTAATCATTTGTTGAGAAACATTCTTATTTAGAGTTGAGAAGTGAGAAGGTTGCTGCACTGTCGTGTACTTTTTAAGATCGGTAACTATGAAATAAGCAGTTGACAAGTAATGTTTACACATACTGTCCTGTCTTGGCTTCGTCGTGCCGCTCGTGCGTACTCGCTTACCCTTTCCAAAACAACAATATGTCATGTTTGGCCAAATTGAAAAAAAGTGATGATGACAAAACGGATATGAATACTTTTAGTGTTTTATCTCAGAGAAAATATTGAGGCAAAAGAAGAATGATCATCAATATCCAAAGAAGTTATTCACATCGATTTTGTCTGCTGCGCAGGCCTTTTCAATTTAGTCGATCATCATTTTCTTCTTTTGCCTCAATGTTTTCCCAAGAATTTTCTGTTGGGGACGTCAAAACCGGTCTTGTTTGGGGAAGGGTTAATATAGAAAAAAAAACTAGAATTTTTCGCTGAATGTGATTTGATACCCCACAGACTTTCACTACAACAAAGGACAATAACTCACAAAATAAGCAAGGTAGAGTTATGCTCATTGTACGTTGCACTTCTCCTTGGTGAGATCTATCTACCCGAGAAGTTTCATGATCATAGCTACTTTACTTTCAGACTTTCCGATGTTTTTCTGGTTAAGCTGTTGAGGATTCTCAAGAAAAAACGTTTGCCATTTCTTGTCTGTCTCCGTATCTGGGAGCAATGTTGCATGTTGCATTATGCGCAATGTTTCGTAGTTTTAGTTCCCGCCTGCATTATCTATGATCGACTAATATCTCGCTTGAAAATAATTCTATGCTAACACTGATACGAAGAAAATGTCCGATTAATGACCGATAAACAAAATATTAGACTGGTACCCGGCAAACGTTGTTTGGGGTATTCCCATCAGAAATCTATTTTTAGCACACGAGCGCGCGAAAACTGTTCGCTATTAAACGCAAAATATCTATACCTTGTTGTAGAGAAAAACGTCTCTCGCTTTGACCGAGTTCACCACCAGTGAAAATATTAAATAATGAAATTAAAGTGTTCTCATTTCAATGCTGATGCAGACGACAAAATACATGTTCATCGCTTACATCGTCTGTTGCAAATTTCAAATTTGAGCCAGTGTCAGTTTAAACTTTTTGTCATTTTGGAAATGGTTAGTTGTCGCCAACGCTTTTGACAAGAGATCATGGAAACGCCTGGATGATGACTGTGACACCATCATGGAAACACCCATAGATTCGGTCGACACAATCCCTTCAGCCAATTCAAAACATGATCATTCTAAAAAAGTGCACCTGCACTCATTTGGAGGAGGTGAAAGCTTCGGTCTTTTTCGTTAAAGCATTACCAACTTTCGGCATTAATATCTCGACGACTACGCCTGATTATTACACATGCGTTGGTTGTTACAAGTTAAAATCACATTCTTTAAAAAAAGAGTTTTGTTTTTCAATTTTAACGATGGATTTTTTAAATATTCTGCCTCAAAAATGATATCCCGTAACGATAAAGACTGAGGAAGTACCCTCGATAAAAAAATGAAAGTGAGGCTATGACGTCATGGCGACTGATTCTATGAAAGGACCAGTGGACCGGAAGCTACGTAGCCTTACCAGGCTCTTATATATAATTATTATTTATTATAATATACGGTGGATAATCACGTGATACAACAATTCCAGAAAATCTTTAATAACTTTGTTAATATTGGACCGATTATAATTCTTTTTGGAGAAGATAGGGTGGACATGCGTCACGCATTAGATGGACGTGAATGATTTCAAAAACACAGCTGATATAAAAGATCAAGCAAAACTTGGTTGATCTTCAATATTTTTTTTCATCAGCTGATTGATATTTCAAAGAATCCACCACGTTCAGGATTTAGGAAGCAATGGTACAAAAGGAACCACCTAAGGCTAACCGGCGCCAGCTCCACAAAGTGACCAATAGACAAGAGACTTCGCAAGTCAAAGCGCTAATACCGAGAGAGCTCAATATCGCAGGGACACAAAATTGGTGATGAAAAATACTTGTAACGTAAATGTTTCCATTTTTATAGGGACGTCAAAACTATGCCTTTTTTTTAGATCATCTGTACTAACTTTAGGTCAAATTTGTCTTTTTAACCCTCTTCTAAACAATACCTGAGGCGCGTTCTTTAGAGCGAATTTTTTTTTAAGATTTATTAAGGTGTTTTGGATAAAGCGTTTTTAAGACCAAGATGACGTCATTTGTATAAATATGGAACATTCGGAACACCGCGGTTTATGAATTATGGAGTGTTCGGAACAACTCGGTCAAATCTCTTTTATATTGTTTGTACAGAGTTGACCGAGGGGTTCCGCATGAAGTATAGGGTAATGGCGCCTCCCATTGAGCGTCTTAAAAATCTTGCTCTAAAGAACGCTTTATCCTAAAATATCTTATGAAATCTCAAAATATCTCAAGAAATCTCGCTCTATTTAAAGAACGCACCTCAGGTATTGACGTCCTTAACATATTTGCTTGAGAAAATATTGAGGCATTGTCTCCCTTTGCCTCGATGTTTTCTGTACAATAATGTTCACAAATCCTAACTAAACTATCATACGTTTTGTCGTCTGCATCAGCTTTCAAAGAAAACCACCGTAAACATTTTCTGTTTGGGAAAGGGTTAAACCAAATTCGCCTCTGTATAGATATTCTAACAAATAGGCGGAATACCTACTTAACCCCTTTCCAAAATGACCAAAAATTCATACAGTTCTAATTTGAAAGTGAATATAGACAACCTAATAGATAATAAACGCACGTCTGCGATACCTTTCAAATAAGTCAAATATCTTTTATTAAAAACTCGTCAATTATGAAAGGACAAAGTAGACATTTCAAGACAGCAAAATAAATTGAACCAAGTTCAATGACGTTTTCGACGACGATTTCAGGTGAATGAAATATTACATATAGATCTAATTGGGTCTTTCTGACTAGAAAACATTGTGAGAAATGAAGAAATTGCTTGTCACAAGCAATGCTTTCGTATTCCATAATGTGTTCTTATACCTTTCTTTTGTGGGGCGTCAAAAAGCTTCCTTATTTTGGCAAAGGGTTTACTAGTACAAGTCTTATCTCCAAGAAATGTATCTACGCTTTTCAACAAAAAAACTCGTAATTGCAGTTTTAAACAAGATGCAGTTACGAGGTTTTCGTTGAAAAGCGACGATAAATTATGTAGTACGGCCGTATGTCATAGCTCGCTGACATTTGAGTAAATAAGATGGCGTCTTTAAGGTATGCCACTGTTTTCCTTTTTCTCGCCGTTAGTTTAACATCTGCGGACGGAATGGATATAATTATGAAACGATTGGAAGAAATGGATAAGCAATTGCGAAATCAGAACGAAAGAATAGTCGAACTTGAAGAGCAGCTTGAAACAGTAAATCTTCAAAAATCGGCTGAAATCGCAAAGCTGCAAGAGCAGTTGGAAGTCTACGATGAAAAGATATCGCAACTGATCCACAAAAAGGCGGAAAGGGCCGATAGTCAGGCGGAAAATGTTGACAATCTGGTAGAAAGTGCCGATAGTCAGGCGGAAAATGTCGACAATCTGGCGGAAAGTACCGACAATCAGGCGGAAAATATCGACATTCAGGCGGATAATGGTGGACGGAAACGTGATTCATTCGCGGACAAGTTAGACCATGACGATCAACAAAGGAAAGATGAGCAAACTATCACTGACGATTTTCATACAAGTATTACAGGAATGCGGTCTAGAAGTTCATTAAGTCGTAAGTAAATTTTAACTACAGTTGTCGCCACATCGTATGGCACGTGTTTATGTTTTATTTAACGTTCAATTACATTTGAACAAAATATAAACATTGTGCCATACGATGTGGCGACAACTGTAAGTACTGTACAAATTTTGTCTGTGTTAAACAACAACAAATTGGCGAATGGCGATTAGAACACATCCATGTGTCGTGCTTCATTTTCCTTATAAACAATGTAACTACATTTTAAACAGCTTTTTAAGAGCGATGATTTATTTCTTTAACAAATATCCCACGTTTATGAAATACAAACGCCAATAAAACAGTAGCAACCAACCTCAATCTTTTAAGGAATTTGATCTCACATGCACCACTCGGCAATAGAAGCCGCAGTCCTTGTATTCTATACCACGTCCAATATCCTACATATTTCACAGGTCGATTGGTCCTTGGAGAAGGCATGCAGGTAGCATTCAGCGCTACTATTACACCGCACGACTACGGACCGATAGGGAAGGGTCAAATTGTCCAATTTGACAAGGTCATTTCCAACGTCGGTAACGCTTACCACGCACATAGCGGCATTTTTACGTCACCCGTCGACGGAATTTACGTCATTCACGCCACGATATCTGGTTGGACGCATACAATGGGTCAAAGTTATCTGGAAATCGTGAAGAATGGAAATCACCTCTACGAGATTTGGGTAGACAGAGGACACCAATCCTCACAAGCCGTGATTGTGGACCTGAATCAGGGTGACGAAATATACGTTAAAAATGGTGTAGCAAATGACGTCCTACTTGGCGCGACTTTTTCTTCATTTTCTGGATTTTTGTTATATCTAGAGTAATTATATCTGCTTTTCAGCAAAAACCTCGAAACTTAAGCTTTACACAAGATGTAGTTACGAGTTTTTTGTTGAAACTCGACTGCACAACGCATGAATATAAATAAAAGCTGCTTTCTAACGGATTGAGAAATGATTTTGTATTTTGTTGTTTGTTTTGGCTTTCGGGTCAACGTGTTCTCAAACCTTGAGGGTTAGTCTTAACAACCTTTACCTTTTCTCGTATAAGGCCTGCTTTTGACGTCCTTACGGTGATAAAAAACTCTTTTTTGGGAGCCTGGTGTGCCTCGATACTTTCGCAAACAAGAACTCGTCATTGACGTCCCTAGCAAGAAGAGCTTTGGAAAACATTAAGTAAAAGGGGAAAATGCTGATGATCAGCATTTTCTCCTTTTGCCTCAATGTTTTCCGCCCTATATCTTACAGAAATCTCCTCTTTCTACATTTACATCTGTCATGTTCTTGAAATTACAACTCCAATATCTTGCTGTTTGGAAAAGGGCTGATTTGTTGTTTGGTTGTGGATTTTGGGCAAATATACAGTCGACACTCGTTGTGTCAAAGTCGGAGGGGCCGTCAAAATACCTCGACATATCCGGAGATCGACTCATCCGATTTTGTTCGGCTTCGAGATATTTGATATTTGACCGTTTTTGAAACTTATCAAGTACGAATATTATTGAAATATAGTAGGAAAAGGAAAGAAATTGCTCGTGTCGAGCAATTTCTATCCTTTTCCTACTATATTTCAATGGCTATATTCAGTTCGGAATTATTTGGTTTTGAAAATAAATTATGACAATATATGAGGACGGGACAAGATTTGAACTTCGACTTAAGCAAAAATTCGACTTATCCGATGTCGACATAACGAGTGTCGACTGTATTCTCAAGCCATGATCATGAGTCTTAATCCTTTCCCAAACAAGTTTTGACGTCCTTGTGGAGAAACACTTTCTCTATTTAGCTTGGTGTGCCTTAACCTGTTACAAAACAGGACCTGGTTTTTGACGTGCCTAATTGGAAAGGCTGGCGCAAACATTGATGCAAAAGAAGAAAATGCTGACAAATTTTAGCCTAACCCTAACCAATTCTGCGGTAATGTACAATGTACAATTATTTTCTAAAATCAAAAAAAAAAAAAAATGATAGCTTAGTATGCCTATAAAAGATAAGTCATTCTTGCTTCAAAAATTTTGATAACAGTTCAAGAGAGCAAAATAGATTGAACCAAGTTTAATGACGTTATCGACGACGATTTCAAGTGAATGGAACATTACATATAAAGATCCAATGGGGTCTTTCTGACTAGAAAACATTGTGAGAGATGAAGAAATTGCTTGTCATAAGCATTTTTTTCGTATTCCATAATGTGTTCTTCTACCTTTGTTTTGTGGGTCGTCTAAAAACTTCCTTTTCTTTGGCAAAGGGTTTACTAGTACAAGTCTTATCTCCAAGAAATATATCGCTGCTTTTCAACAAAAACCCCGTAACTGCAGCTTCAAACAAACTGCAGTTCCGAGTTTTTCGTTGAAAAGCGTACTATAGGCATTTGTCATAACTTCGCTGACGTTTGAGTGAACAAGATGGCGTCTTTAAGACAGACCATTGTTTTCTTTTTCTGGCGGTTAGTTTAACATCTGCAGACAGAATGGATATGATTCTGAAACGATTGGAAGAAATGGATAATAGTTTGGCAAGCCAGAACGAGAGAATAGCTGAACTAGAAATGGAAAATCGGGAAAAAGCGGCTGTAATTTCAAATCTTCAAGAGCAGCTGGAAACAGTCAATTTTCAAAAAACGGCTGAAATCGCAAAACTGCAAGAGCAGTTGGACGTCTGCGATAAAAAGATATCGCAACTGATCGATGAAAAGGCGAAAAATATCGACAACCAGGCGGAAAATGTTGACAAGCACACGGGATATGTCGACAATCAGTCGGAAAATATCGACAATCAGGCGGAAAATATCGACAATCAGTCGGAAAATATCGACAATCAGGCGGAAAATATCGACAATCAGTCGGAAAATATCGACAATCAGGCGGAAAATGTCGACAATCAGGTGGAAAATGTCGACAATCAGGCGAAAAATGATGGACGGAAAGGGGATTCATTCGCGGATAAGTTAGACCATGACGATAAACAAAAGAAAGAGAAGCAAATCATTGTTGATGATTCCAATACAAATTTTACAGGAATGCGAGCTAGAAGTTCATTAAGTCGTAAGTGTATTTTAACTAACTACTGTACAAATTTTGTCTATGTTAAACAACAACAAATTGGCGATTAGAACACACCCACGTATACCTCACGATAAATGACCTGGCAGAGCAGCCCATTCTAATCGAATGTAATTATACTCTGCCAGGTCAATTCTCGTCCACTATATTGTGCTTGATTTTCCTTATAAACAATGTAACTACATTTTCAACAGCTTATTAAGAGCGTTGATTTATTTCTTTAACAAATAACCCACGTTTATGAAATACAAACGCCCATGAAACGTAAGCATCCAACTTCCATCTTTTAAGGTCGCTGATCTTACATGCACCACTCCGCAATAGAAGCTGTATAGTCTTCGTATTCTATACCACGTCCAATTCTATATATTTCACAGGTCGATTAGTCCTTGCTGAAGGCATGCAGGTTGCATTCACAGCAACCATTACACCACACGACTACGGACCGGTCGGGGCAGGACAGATCGTCCGATTTGACAAGGTCATTTCCAACGTTGGTAATGCCTATCACGCACACAGCGGCATTTTTACGTCACCCGTCAACGGATTTTACTTCATTCACGCCACGATATCTGGCTGGCAGAATACAAAGGGGGCAAGTTATCTGGGAATCCTGAAGAATGGAAATTTTATTTGCGAAATTTGGGCGGGAAGTGGACATCAATCATCACAAGCCTTGGTTGTTGATCTCAACCAGGGTGACGAAATATACGTTAAAAACGATGTAGCAAATGACGTCCTACAAGGGGATACTTATTCTTCATTTTCTGGATTTCTGTTGTATCTAAAGTAATTATATGTCTGCTTTTCAGCAAAAACCTCGAAACTAAAGCTTTACACAAGCGGTAGTTACGAGTTTATTTTTGTTGAAAAGAGAGATAAATAAAAGCTACTTTCTTACATATTTAGAAATGATTTCGTATTTGGTTTGTTGTTGAGTGGGGCTTTTGGACTAATATCTTCTCCAGCACTGATCCTTAATCTTAACAATATTGACCATTTCCCAAACAAGACCTGCTTTTAACGTCTTTGTGGGGAAAAACTTACTCTATTTTGAGAGCTTGATATGTCTTAACACTTTCTCAAACGAGACGTCATTTTTGACGACCAAGATTGAAAAGGCTTTGGGAAACATAGAGGCAAAAGAAGAAAATAGTGAAAATACATCCTAACCCAAACCACATTCTGGCGACAATATACAATTATTATCTAAAATCAAAATCAAAGATAGGTCCGTATGGCTATAAAAGATAAGTCATTCTTGCATCAAAAATTTTGATAACCCTATCTAGCAATAATTCGTTAGATAATTCTTTTTCGTTTCATGCGTTTTAGTGACCCCTTTTTGGCCCTCAAACGGTCAATAGATTTTGGTTTGCGACGATAAGAAAATTCATATTTTATATTCATTCCTTTCCCTATCATTCGAGAGGTCCAGGGTTCGATACCCGGCCGCGGCTAATATCCTTACTGACAAAAAAAGTCACCCATAAATTGTTTGATATCGTAAACCTACGTGGGCAGCAGCTGGATGCTCGGTAAGGGTGTTGTGTGTGGTAGTACTGGTATGAGAACACAAGGAATCCATGGTTATGTGCTCCAGCCGCCGCGATATGACCTTAGTAGTAGAAAACGGCGTAAAACACCAATAAACCAAACCAAAGACACGGTTTTGAAGTCCCTAGTCGAAATGGCTTGGGAACATTTACGGAGGTAAAGAAGAAAATGGTGATTATCATCATTTTCTTCTTTTACCTCAATGTTTTCTGTTATTTATCTTACACAAATTATTTTTATCCACATTAATTTAGTGGGTTGCAGCAGCTTTCAAATTCGACCAACCCAAAATGTGTCGTTTTGGGAAATGGTTAAAAATATGTGCTAAGAATAAAACGGTATCTAAGTCCTTTGTAATGCATATAAGCCCCTTTTGCCACATATTTCAAGCCATAACAAGACGGCAACATTTTACTGGTCCAATTTGAAAGTATTCCAGACGATAAATCAAGGTAATTTTAGTATGAAAACATTGTGGAAAATGAAGAAATTGCTTGTTGCAAGCAATTTCTTCATTTTCCACAGTGTTTTTCCATTTATTTTCTGGAGGGGCGTTGAATAGCGTTACTGAGTGGGAATACAACTGTAGGTTAATATTGATACGTAGGCCTTATATCAATCCGTTCCTAGACTTAAAATTTGAGAATGTTCCAATGCGAAGGATGCTGCAGATGTCTAATATATAGAACACAATTTAAAAGAGCGAGAGAAAAAAAGAAGATGCTGGTAGTCAGTTTTTCTTCATTCAATTTTCACTAAGCTTTTTCTACAAATTTTAGGCGTGAAATCTAAGATTTGTCCCGGAAATGGTTAATTGAAATATACTTTACTTTTCGTAAAATGCAATTGTAATTTACGAAAGTGAATTTTGCATGTCTATATTTAATGTCCTTAATAGAGAAAGCTTGTGAAATATTGATACAAAAGAAGAAAATGCCGATAACCAGTATGTTCTCCTTTTCCTAAACAATTTCTGTTCCATATTATACACAAGTACCTTCTTTTTCAAGAAGTTTCTTGACATTTGCAGCGACAGCCTTTAAATTTGATCAGCAGGTGTTATTGTTCGTGAAAAATGGTTGTGAAATTAAACGCTCCCCCCAAAAGAACCGATTTGACAAGATAGTATTAAAGGATTGGAGAAAAAATAATTGACACAAAAGACGACACTGCAGATGATTAGCATTTTCTTCTTTTGCCTAAATGTTTTCTGTGTCATATTGTACATAAATCATATCTTGATAAATATCAAGTTTGTTATTTGCAACAGCGTTCAAATTAAACAATCCTATATTTTTTTCATTTGAAAAGGGTTAAGATAAATGCCCTATCCGCTAATTCCCTAACGGTATTGTACAGGTTCTGGAGCCAAAAAGGGGATTTCTAGATTTTTGAATCGACAAAAATGTGATTGATGATTTGAAGCAATTGTGCATTATCGAATTTTTTACTGCAATACTGTGTTATCTTATGCTTGGCAGTCAGACTGAACCAACTTAATATATCATTTTCTTTTCAAGGTATAGGATATCAAATCTGAATAAAATGACTTTACAGACCTTTATTAAAACACCACTTTCTAGCCACACGAAAAGCATCAAATTACACACTTTTGTAAAAACACTTCACATAAGTTGATTCGTCCTTCCGGATTTCAAAAGTATGCTTCAAGAAGAAAATTATTTACAAGTATTATTTTAGTCTATATTCATATGCAAGGGAGGTAATTTTGAACGTTTTGTCAAATATAGAAGTATGCATTAATTCAAAATTCTAAACCGTACAAAATGCTTATATTATGTTTGTATTTGGAATGGAAATGTTACATAATTTAGGAATTACTGGCACTTTTCAAATTCCGCCGCGAGTCTTTGGTGCTAATGAGGGGTTGGGTACCTTAATCCTTTTCTAAAAGCTCCTGAATTTGACGTCGTAGGTCTTATACGACATATAAATGAGTATATAAATGAATAAGAATTTTTATAAATATTTATTTTACTTTTAAAATGTCATGAATAATCACGAAACATACAAGGACTATATATAAATTTTTTGATTGATCAAACAAGTTTTGATTTGCACCAACAATTATTATATTGTCGCTTTTCAACGAAAAGCCCGTAACTGCAGCTGCAGTTACGTGGTTTTCGTTGAAAATCAGCGATTTTACGTCTAACAGACTGCTTTTGATTATTGTCCGTATTATTCCCTTCCCAAACAAGAGTGAGTTTTGATGTCCCTAATGTAATAAAAACTTGAAAAAAATGACAAAAGAAGAAAACGTTGAATATTGAGGCAAAAAGGTAAATGCTGATATTCAGCAATTTTCTCCTTTTGTCCCAATATTTCATTGGCTATGGTGAGGGCATATAAGTTACACCAATTTTGACGACTACTTTCAACTTTGACTGGAGTAAACTCCTGTCGTTTAAGAAGTGATTAAATGAATGTCAGTACTTTTATCCTTTCTCAAACAAACAGAAAAAAACTGAGAATAGATTTGTAAATAAATCAAGGAAGAGATTGAATGCATGAAAAGAATAAATGACAAAATTCAAAATATTAGTGAATTTGAAAATAAAAATGGGATACAATATCACGATATTATTCCTCAGGGAATACAAAAAAACACTTTTATAAAATACTCAATTCGATATTTCAGCAAAATTTGCCTTTTTCAAGAGTCTGAAAAACTTAATCGCACTACATAATTATTTTGTACTACATAAATAATTATGTAGAGCGATTAAGTTTTTTCAAACTCTTGAAAGAGGCAAATTTTGCCGAAATATTGAATTGAGTATTTTATAAAAGTGTAAAAATGAGATACAATGTGGAAAAAACTAGCAATTTATTTAATTTTATTTGGTCACTGTTGACCTTATTTTTCCAAGCCAACGATTCTATCCCCACTTTGTTCCTTCCTAAGGAACAAAGTGGAGGTAGAATATTTGGCTTGCGAAGATGTGTTTGATTAATTCCATCAAGATACTTTCTCTTAACCCTTTCCCAAACAAGACCTGGTTTTGACGTCCCTGTTAGAATTGCCTAGGAAAACATTGACACAACAGAAGAATGTGCTGATAATCAGCACTTTCTCCTTTTGTCTCAATACTTTCAGAGATATTTGAGCACAAATCCCCTCTATGTCAACATCTATTTTGTAGTCTTCAGCAGCTTTTGGATTGGACCACGCTTAAATTTTGCCGTTTGGGAAAGGGTTAATTCAATCATTTTAAATAATATTCACATATTTTTGATTTCCTCTTGCAGTTCACTTATAGTGTTCACTATACGTTTATTTATACACAAGAAATAAACAAGTAATATTGCTATGGCAACGAAAGAAACAGCGACGCCCACTATGCTTAGCCATTTCGCGACATTTCCTTGAGTTTTGGCCTCTTTGTATTGTCTTTTCTGAAAACTTGAACGTGAAAGTAGAGCGAATATGACACCAAGACAGCCGAATGGGCAGTTACAAATTGTTACCTGCAAAATATAAATCGACAAAATATATGAAACACGCAAAATATGAAAAAATGTGAATTGGCAGGCAAAATATGACTTGGAAAACAAATTGCTAATTCGCTGACAAAATTTTTAAAGTTGGCACTTGATATCTCGATATCGTTTTGTTGAATTTCTGCTTAAGTCGATGTGTACAATTATTAAAAAACATAAATAGTTCGGCGGGTTCAAAGCCATGCAATATTGAACGCCATTAGATATAGTTTTCTTCACAATGAGCCGTTCTTGAGCGGATTCAGATTCCAACCATCGCTCGAAAAATTGTTCGAAAATAAATAAAAAAAAAAAAAAAAAAAAAAAAAACAAAAAAACAAAAAAAAAAAAAAACATGTATATAAACTAGACTGGATGTCTTACTTACGATTATTGCAAACCATAATTAAATTGGCGGATTCGAAGCCCTTGCAATGTTGAACACCATTAGACAGTTTTTTCTTGACCAATCGTTCATGGCCGGAGTCAGATTCGAACCCTCTCTTGCAAAATTGTGTCGAAAATTGAAAATGTGTTTTTTAGCCATTTAAACCCCTAAACACTAGATCTAGATTGTGTTTCTTACTTACAATTATTGCAAACCATAAATAATTCGGCGGATTCGAAGCCCTGCAATGTTGTACACCGTTAGATACAGTTTTCTTCTCAATCAATCGTTCATGACCGGAATCACATGGCTGTGACGTCACGGTACTTCCGGTGCTTGTGGGATCGTTTTCGACAGTCACGTGACATTCCGGTGGCTCCCCCTTGAGGAAGTCGTCCTCTAGCTCATCTGATGACGTCATGTGTCTGGAAATGAAAACGGACGAATAATTTTAATATCAGTGAAACAATAATTGTGACCGGCTTTTCACTGGTGGTGAAGTAAAACAATTTTCGCTACAACAAGGTATAGATATTTTGCGTTTAAATGTGAGTTTATAGATTTTTTATCTAATGACAATGAACTTGTTCTAAGAACAGACCGGGTTTACCGTTTTGTATTGACAAACTGTCGGTGTTGTTATAAAATCTCGTAACTACGGCTTCGATAAAGCCGTAGTTACGATATTTTATAACAACACCGACGGAATACATTGATCGCGATAAAACGTCCCTCGCTTTGGCCAAGTTCCCCACCAGTGCTTTTGAAAGCGTTAAAAAGGAAAGGAAATCCACAGTTTCACAGATTCTCATGACACAACAAATCGTCGCTTTTCTACAAAAACCTCGTAACTACAGCTTATTTTAAGCTGTAGTTACGAGGTTTTAGTTGAAAAACAGCGATTATTGCAGAAAATCTTCATTGATTCTGTATGTGTCAATCTTGAAAATACATGTAGTTGAAAGCAGAAAAGTCGGAAATACGCCAGGGTTTTCATGGAAGGGGTATATCTTTAAAGCCTAATTGATAAAAAGTTCGATCAATTAAGATGGTTAATTTTTTCGTTAGCTGCTTTTTAAAATCTACCGAATTCAGCAACTTTCGGAAGTTTTTCAACCTCCTGCATGTGACTATATTTTCATTGCATTGGCAATTGTAATAAACTGTACTAGGGGCACAAAACTTCAGGGTCGGTCTGGTTAGCAAAAAAAAAAAAAAAAAAAAAAAAAAACTTATTTGTACGCCTCATTCTCATTACAAATAGTTGTCACACAAACTATGAACTCTCTAGACGTCTCACAGGATTTGTCCGGGAGAAAAGCGTGAGTTTTTTCTTAAATAATATGTTGCCATGGAATCCGGGAGGAAATCTTTTGAATCTCGGAAAACCTTTTACTGTACTTAGACCCATGCTTTCATTATATAAGCATTGACAAGAAAAATTGCGTGGTTATTCGAATATTTGAATAGCAATGCATCTTGTGCTACAAAATAGACTGGGCTTACTGTTACGTTTTGATAAACGGCCAGTGTTGTTATAAAATCTCGTAATTACGGCTTGACTCAAGCCGTAGTTACGAGATTTTATAACAACACCTACAGAAAGCTATTGTTTGTCCGAAATTGCGTCAGTGTTTACTCGTAGATAAAATCGTTCCCTAATTACAACCAATCATTGTGGAGAAATCAGGCGAATCAAGAATTTTAGAGAATCGTCAATAATTTTGTTAATACTTGACCAATTTGAATTTGTATTGAAGCAGAGAAGTTGGGATGGAAAATTCTTGGAATAAAATGGACGTGGAAGATATTTTGAAAAATCAAAATTTTGCTTGCTCTTCGATAATATTTTTATCAGGCGCTGTTTAAAAGATCCATAACATCCATCAAGATCCATGACATTATTGTACCTTCTCGGCTTAATTATAAGAACATTTCCCAGATAGTTTTTTACTCTTAGTTTTTTCCTGAAAGAGCATATTTTCTTTTGAAAAATCTGAAAATTTCCAGTCAAAGTATTGCGCCGTTTACGAGAAATATATATTTTTGTGTTAAAATTAAACAAATTGTTGTGGCCAGCAGTTCAGATGAGTATGAAATTCGTCATTTCTGTCTCAACTTAAAAAGCGTGTTTTCGCTTATCAGCAACGACTTACAAACACTGATAGCATCTATACATGTATGTACATGTATTAGAATAACTAATAATAACAACTCCTGGCACCAAGACATACTTTAGAAAAATAAATGGGAATGTTATTACCATTTAAAGACCAAATTATTTAAAATTGGTCGTATTCACAGAATTATGTCGTTTTAAGATGGGTTTACGTTCCCGAAGTCTCTTTGGACGTGTTTGAATAGAGATCGAGTGTTCTTTATAATGCGTTATCACGTTTTTCGTGAGAAATAATTGAAAGAATCGAAACGAACGACTTTCTGGGAAATGACATTTTTTATTAGCAAGCGTCATGACAAATGTAATCCATTGAAAATATGTTACGTATCAATACAGAGAAGCACGGTGGGAAATTCCGTGACACAACAATTCCAGAAAATCGTTAATGATTCTGATAATACGTGACCAATTCTAATTCAGTATGAAGCAGATAAACGTTGAAATGTTTTTGGTTCTTTGGATAAGGTAGATCTTTTAAAGGGACATAACATTCCAATTTCATTTTTTTAAGTATGTCTTGGTACAAAGATTGGTTATTCTATTGCGTATAAATGCTGTCATTTTTGCTTTACAAGCATTGAAAATGTCATCGGCAACATCTTACGGTGTGTACAAGCTTATAATTATGTCGTTTGATAATTATGGGTGAACATGTTTCACTAAATTTCGTCGGAAAATATTGGAAAATGTCGATAAAGCCATTTTCTTAGACAATTTTACTACCGCGCCCGTGAGAGGGAATTCTGAGACATAATCTAGACAAATCACATTCTATTTTACCCCTAGGAAACGCATCTTTTATAATCAGACGAGATACAAAAGGTTTCTATGGCAACAGTTTGGTAATTGAATTGACAAGAGAAATGTTGTATTGAATAAAATTGTACATTCCTTTTAAACCAGTCCTTTTTTAAATAAAGATATTTTTTCAAATATATCAAAAATGAAGAAAACATAAATTGCCCGATTAGTGCGAGTATACAATATAGACATAGTCATAGACAATTTTATTAGACGCAAGCTCCTTCGAGCTTCTTGTCATACAAAATTTACAATGTTTTACAATTTCAAAGAATAACAATAAATATGGAATATTATAAACGTGTCATGTTTTTGGTTAGTAGAGATGTATAGGTGAAAATATGGAGGAGAGGTAGAACTAGAGTGACAAATGAAGTTTAAGTTATTGAATATGCTTAAAAAATGCATTCAGATTTTAATATATATTATCGTCGGTGTAAATGCAAAACCTCTTAATATGTTGATTTCAAAGTAAAATCTTGCGTGACTCATGGATCCACAAACTATTATTAAAATTATGCTAATGACATGGAATGTCACTGGCATAATGACTAGCTGTTCCTATCTAGTAAATTGCTTGAATGAGTACAATGTTGATTTCTGTGGGATATCAGAACACTGGTTGTACAACCGAGATTTACACTTTTTGGGTTCAATAGATTCTGTGTACAATTATCATGCAATTACGGACAATGATCTTAAAGTACCGAGTAATAGAAGAGTTGGTAAAGGTGGGGTGGCGTTGTTATGGCACAAAAAGTACGATAGCTGTGTCACCCCTCTTTCCATTGATAGTGATCGCATTGCAGGTATACGCTTTAAAATATCAAAGGATCAATATGTATTTTTATTTCAAGTTTATCTACCATGCACAAATCACGCTATACAAAGATACAAGGATTGTATCCAAAAATTATACGAACTGTGGTGTTATTACTCTGATCTAGGTACAGTTATTTTTCTAGGTGATTTTAATACGCAGGTTGTATCTGATAACGTGAACACACGAGAAAGGGAATTCTTAAACTTATTGGCGGATACTAACTCATCCTCCGTGTGTACTCTGCCTTTCTGTTCTGGTCCGCCGTCCTCATTTGTTACGTACGACGGAAGTTCCGAATCTCTAATAGATCACATTATCGTACCAAATGAAAAAGTTGATTGTGTTAAGCAATGCTTTATAGCTGATGACGATTGTCTAAATGTTTCCCGCCATAGGCCTGTTTTTTGCAAAGTTGCAATCCCTATTCAGAGGGCAGATTTTCCATATCATAGGGATAAAAGTTTTAAGATAAATTGGTCAAAGGCTAGTGAAGCAGAGATTTCGAAATTTCAGTCGTCGCTTGATGATTCTAATGAATTATTATGCGCACTTTATCAACCGATACTCTCTACAGAGGATATAAATAATATGTACGACAGAATAGTTCTTGCTATAATTGCTGCTTCAAAATCGTCGTTTAAAACGCGAACGTTTAAGCGGCATCTCAAACCATACTGGAATAGCAATTTAACAGAATTTCATAAGATTATGTCTCAGAAACGGCGTATATGGAAAAATGAAGGGTCACCTCGTAACCCTCATCCTACATACATTGAATATAAACGCGCGAAATGCGAATTTAGACGTCTTCATAGAACACGTATATTTGAATATATGCAATTACAGGATGATGAAATTGATCGTACGGCGGAGGTAGACAGGAACTACTTCTGGTCATTAATTAGACGTCGACGTAAAAATAATGCGTCAAGCCAAAGTAGCGAAATAAAATTCGGTGACGTCACATATAGAGATCCAGAATCTATTACAAAGCAGTGGGGTATGTATTTTTCAGAACTTTATAAAGCCTCAGACAATCCTCGTTATGATAATAATTGGAAAACACAGGTAGATAACTCTCTATCAGACTTACTAAGAAACCATTTTAATAATTCTAGCATAAAAGTGTCTATTGACATGATCAAAGAGGTGTTGAAATCATGCAAAAAAGGTAAAATGTGCGGTGAAGATTCTGTCTTTTATGAACACTTGATGTATGGCGGTGATACGCTATTAAAAGTACTAGCACGTCTTTATACCGCAATGTTGGAAAATTGCTATGTCCCCCCAAAATTAACAAAAGGTATCATAATAACTCTCCATAAAGGGGGTCGAAAGCGTAAGGATGATCCGTCAAACTATAGAGCCATTACGTTATCTTCAGCGATATTAAAAGTTTTTGAAGGTTTAATCCTAAAACAAGTCGAGAATACTGTTTTAAATGTAATCAGTCCACAACAAGGGGGTTTTCAGTCTCAGCTCGGTTGTATGATGACGTCATTTTCTTTAAAGGAAAGCATCATTTACGCAGAAGAAAATAAAAGCAAATTATTTGTTTGCTTTCTAGATGCCAAACAAGCATTCGATAGGGTTTGGCACAACGGTTTGTTCTATAAACTTTTTGAAACTGGTATAGATGGTCAAGTGATTAAAACTATTATTAATATGTATGGTTCTCTCACCAGCAGAGTGCGAAATGAGGCTTACACGTCAGATGTCCTTAAGATAGAGCAAGGTACCCGACAAGGCGGGAAGATCTCACCTCTGCTCTATCTCCTATATATCAATGGTCTCATACAGGAATTAGAAAATTCAAATCTCGGTTTTTGTATTTTCAATTTATCATTTTCTAGCCCAACAATAGCAGATGACATGGTTTTAGTTAGTCTTTCAAAACAAGGGTTAGATAATATGCTGCAAATATGCTATGATTATTCGTGCAAGTGGAGATTTGAATATAATGCATTTAAATGTTCAGTTATCGTATTCAACGAAAGTAAACACTCATTCTCGAATCAAAATAGATCATGGCGACTTGGTTGTGAAAATATCGACGAGTCCACCTGTTACAAGCATCTCGGCATTAATGTTGATAAGTTTATGAATATAAACGAAAACATTCGCGAGTCATGTAATAAATTTCGCAGCTCGATTTTGAGTATCTGCAACAGTGGTCAATTTAATGCTAACACTCTATTGTCACTTTTTAAAACAATTGTCCTGCCCACAGCGTTATTTGGGTGTGAATTTTGGGATTCTATGTCGGCCACCCAGTTATTACAACTGAAACGAGCCCATTCTTTTTGTTTGAAAATCATTCAAAAGTTACCGTTAAACACAAACAATAATATCGCAATAAGCACAGCCGGTGTTTTATCAATAGAATCGGAAATCGATTATAGAAAACTGATATTTTTGGGACAACTATGTCATCTTCCAACAAAATATCTTTCAAAGCAAATTTTCGTAAACAGAGCAGTTCGGTACGTTGTCGGCAATGCAAATTTACGCCATGGGTTTATTCCGGACGTTTGCAAAATATTGCGTAAATATAATCTGTACGAAGTTTTTCTTACATTTATACAAACAGCGCGTTTTCCGTCGTCATTTTCGTGGAAAAAATCTGTCCGTTCCAGGGTTTGGGAGTTGGATTTGACGCGTCGACGACTTGAACTGTCTGTCAAACTGCCCGAACATTACTTCGACCTATTATTTTCACCTGGACGCCCATGTATTATCTGGAACATGTTAAGTCTATACCCTAGCAGTAGAAATATTAGCTATTCAGGCGTATATATTTTAAGCAAAATATGCTCAAGATCTTACAAAGATATATGTGATAAATGCTATAAATCGGTAGATAATCCCGTCATTCACAAACTGTGTTTTTGCAATGCAAATGACAAAATAAGACAACAGTTATGGGTATCTATTATGGAATTTTCCGGGTTTGTTGTGTTTAATGAGTTTATTAAAAAACACCCATCTCTACAGATCTTAGATTGTCTTACTGGACTTGCATACGCGTCTGTAGAAAATGCAGATTTATATTGCCTCCTCCTTAAACACATGAGGAAAATGCTGTAATACCAGTACTATCCCCCAACAAATTATAAGTACAATTTGTAAGAATTGCAAACAGTAGATACAGGAGTGTAATAATCGATTTGATCAATTAATATTATCCTTGCTTAGGATTATTTGATATCGCTGCTTTTCTTCAAAAGCCTCGTATCTGTAGCTTAAAACAAGCTGCAGGTGCGAGGTTTTTGCAGGAAAGCGACGATATGGCATTGTGCAAATTATCATGATTTGCTATACGGTTATTTGTAACCTAGTTGAAATTTATTTTCCCATATGTTTATTAATCTATACTTTGTTGGAAACATTCGAAGACGCCGTAACTAGAGTTTATATTGTAGTTACGGTGTTGTCGAATATAGCCGACGGCATTATAGCAGAATAGGTCTATATTACAAAATAATTCTATTCTCATCGACAGTATACGTATTACGACCAAACTTTAACAAAGCTGTGATCATGATTTGGTAGAGGGCATTGAGGGAGAGAAGGGAAATGCTTTAAACGAGTGTTTTCCTCTTTTCCCTTAATGTCTTCTCCCATAATCATGCAGTTTAGAATCATAGAATATGCAAGGAAATTCTTGTTTTCGGATCAGTCTAAACTTTTGTTGTCTAGGCACAGGTTTGAGTCTTTACATTGTGTGCCATTGCATTTCGTTTCGGTAATGGTATGCGAAAGTGTAATTATCTATTTGCTGTCGATATGAGTGTTAGCTTTCCCAAACAGCAATCATTTCACAAACCTTTTAAAAATTCGTTTAAAATGCTTAAACAAGAAAACATTGATTACAGCATTTTCCACAGTTTTCTGGTTCGAAATATTGAGAATTGATACGAATACGCATCCATTTTGTCATCTATCTTTCTATTCAATCTTGGCCTGGCTACCATTTTGTCGTTTGGGAAAGGATTTATAATGAATTTATATCCTTTTGTTGTACATTTACATTTCTTTTGTTTCTTAGTATAGTAATGTTCCATTTGTATCGTCTCAGTTTGTGTTATTATGTGTTGTAATTTATCATGTTGTACATTTTATACTGATCTTCTGCAAAGGAGGAATTAATAAAGTATATATATATAGTTAACCCATTACCAAACGACAAAATTTTAGGGCAGTCCAAATTGAAAGATCATGCAGACGACAATTTCAAGTGAATGAAATTTTTATTTTTTGTGTATTTTTGGATGGAAATCATTGTGGAAAACGAAGAAATTGCTTGTCACAAGCAATTTCTTCATTTTCCACAATGTTTTCCATTGCCATTATTTTGCAGAGAGTCAAAATGAGTTATTGTGTGGTAATGGGTTAAGACAATTCGCGCAGGTTTTGAGATATTTTCACTGATTAGTATTACAGAACCATTATTTTTGAAGAAAGTGTCCAAATTTCAAGTGAAATCTTTAAGTTTTGGAAAAGTTAATAGACTTTGTTCCTTCCCCTTTAGAATTTTCCACAAACGAGATACGAGGTTTTGTATTTACAACGACGTTATGCTTTAACCAACGAGAATGTCTTAGTTGAAACTTATTTCATACCGATCAGACAGCTTCATATGCTAAATGCTTATTTTAATTTCCCTCGATTCTGCTTCCTTGAAAATAAACCAGCACTCATGCCAAAATCGAAAATACATTGTCGCTTAATTTCTAAAAGCTCGTAAATACAGTTTGTTTAAAGCTGTGGTCGCGATATTTTGGAATGAAAGCGGAGATAAACAGGTTCATAATACACGGTGTGTAATCACGTGACTCAGAATTTCCGATAATCTTCAATATCTTTTTTAATACTTGACCAATTTGAATTCGGTTTGAAGCAGAGAAGGGAAAATGCCAGCAATAAGCTGGACGTGTTTGATTTTTGAAAAAAAATCAACTGATAAAAAATTATTGAAGATAAACCAAAATTTTGGTTTATCTTCAGTAACTTTTTTATCAATTTATTTTTCAAAAATCAACCACTTCCATCTAATGCGTGACGTCAGTCCACAATCTCTGCTTCAAACCGATTTCAAATCGGTCCAGTATTTACAAAATTATTGAAGATTTTCTGAAAATATTGTATCACGTGATTATCCACCGTGTAATAGATCTAGACCAAACTGTCGCAGTGCCTGGAAACATAGGCTAATCTTTGTTTCTTATACCAAAAGTTCCCATTTCCCATAACACACATTATTTCCTTTTTGAGAAAAAGAGACAAAATAATCAGGAGAAATGATCTATATGTAACTTTATCTTCATTTCAATCTTTCTCTCAAAAAGACGCAGTTTTTACGAGATGGGAAAATAAAAAACCCAGGAAAAACTGAAGGAAAACGAAAATCCTGATAAACAACAATATAATTATACACTTCTATCAATTATATCAATTTGCTATCATGTAATTTTATTTAAATATTTGTAACAATCAATTTGTCGTCTGCAGTAGCTTTTCCTTTTGACCCTTTCGTCTTTGACGTCCCTAATAGAAAGGGCTTGGGAAAACATTGAAACAAAAGAAGAAACTGCTGATAACCAGAAGTTTCTCCTTTTGTCTCAATATTTTCCATGCTTTATTGTACACAAATCCGATGTTTATCAACACTAATTTTGTCATCTGGAGCAGCTTTTGAATTGGATCACCCTAAAATTCTGCCGTTTGGGAAAGGGTTAACCATCCCATAATGTATTATCTAGGAATTGGTTTAACCCTTTCCCAAACGTCAAAATTTTAGAGTAATCCACTTCAAAAACTGCCACAAATGACAAAATGGATGTTATCAAAGATAAAATTTGTGTAAAATATGACATAGAAAATATTGAGACAAAAGGAGAAACTGCTGGTTATCAGCAGTTTCTTCTTTTGTTTCAATGTTTTCTCAAGCCTTTCTATCAGGGACGTCAATTCCATGTCTTGTTTGGGAAAGGGTTAAGGAAAGACATCTTTTATCATCAGACAAGATGTAAACGTTTCCATGGCAACAGTTTGATAATTAAATTGTCAAGAGAAATTAGCACCGGAAATTATTTTACTATAGGCTACGTATATATTCCAACAAACATGCATGATAAATTTTAAGATATAAGTTTTCCATTTTAACCCATCACCAGAAAGACAAAATGGTAGACCTGTCGAATTTAAAACGTTCCGCGTATAATAGAGTACGAGGGTTGATTGATAAGTAGTGAGCTATTCTTTGGCTATATAAAGGTGTGCAGCTGGTGTCATTTGGTCAGTTTATGTGTATGAGGTACATTTGTACATGTAGCACTCTAAAGTAAACCGGGCAAGTTAATTGCTTTTGCAAAACGGACAAGGTTGCTGAAAGAGTAGTGATTCAATATCCGTATAAAAAGGGTCTAAGTTCGATACTAGGGGATGATGCCCCATCGTATGCTACAGTAAAGAGATGGGTAGGGGAGTCCAATCGTGGTAGGCAGAGTCTTGAGGACGACGTCCTCCCTGGAAGGCCTGTCACCGTTGCAACACCAGAAATGGTCAATGAAGTCCATGATATTGTTATGACTGACAGGCGGGTTAAAAAGATATATATACCCGGTAAAACTGGTAATCTACAGGAAAGAGTTCATGCCATTCTCACGGAAAAGCTTGCGATGAAAAAAGCTCTCTGTCCGCTGGGTACCAAGGCTTCTGACAATTGACCAGAAGCACGCTAGGCGCACTTTGTCACGTGCTAATCTGAGTCTTTTAGAGGCAGACCCAGATAACTTTCTGCAGAGGTTCGTGACTATGAATGAAACTTGGGTCCATGACATCACCCCAGAGTCAAAACAACAGTCCAAACAATGGAAGCACCCTGGCTCACCCCCACCCAAAAAGGCAAAGGCTGTCCCATCAGCAGGAGAGGTTATGACTTCGGTTTTCTGTGATGGCATCTTGATGGTAGATTATCAACAAAAGGGCCAAACAATAAATGGACAGCATTATGCATCACTTTTAAGGCAACTGAGAGAAATCATCAAGCTCAAACGCCGTGGAAAACTCAGCAAAGGTGTACTGTTCCACCAGGACAATGCCCCTAGTCACAAATCTGCCATTGCCATGGCTGCCATCAATGACTTTGGGTTTGAACTAGTGGAACACCCGCCTTATTCACCTGATCTTGCTCCATTAGACTTTCACCTGTTTCCACAGTTGAAAAGAGATATTGCTTGGAGCCACTTTCAGTCAAATGATGACGACATACATGTAGTGGAGGCCTTTCTGAACGATCAGGAGAAGGAGTTCTACAAAAGTGGCATTGAGGCCTTAAAACATCGCTGGCAAAAGTGTATAGACAAAGAAGGGGATTACGTTGAAAAAAAATCGTTTGACACTTGACAGTTACAATTCAAACATTTCTATGTGAGGCTCAATACTAATTCAATCAACCCTCGTATTTCAAAACAAGAAAATTAATGTCGCGGGTATAAGAACAAAACGCATGATTCTGTATTTTCTCTTTCTTCAATACATGTATTTTCAAAATCTTCATTCGATAGCAACGTTAAAACAGCCGACTTTTATAGAAATCTCAGAACGATTTGGTTATATTTCTTTGACTACACGTTGTCTAATCGAAAATATCTTTTTATTTTATCCACAAAGCAACAAACGAACGAACACATTTTCTTCAAAATTATTGACTGTGCCTAGATTGTTCTCATAGCATAATAATCTCATTATGTCAATGACATTTCAGTAAAATCCCGGCTAACCCATTTACAAACGACAATAATTGAGCTTGTCCAAATTGAAAGAAGTGGAAGACGACATTTTCTATGCGACGAAACTTTGCAATTTTGTGTCTTTTAGGATAGAAAACGTTGTGGCAAATGAAGAAATTGCTTGTCACATGCAATTTCTTCAGTTTCCACAATGTTTTCTAAAGCCATTTTCTTGTGGGGAGTCAAAAGAGTCACTGCGTGGTAATGGATTAAAACTTTCTAAAACGAGAAACTTTTTAGGATGACCGAATTTCAAATGAGTTTGAAACGATATATATCAACATTTTAATGTCGGCAAAAATATAATTATAATATTTTATTTTATAAAAGTACACAAACTATCGAAGGAAAGCAGTAAATGGTTACGTGTCTCAGAATGTTTCTTCTTTTCTTTTCGTGTACTCCTAAATGTGTGTCTACATGTGGCATCAGAAAAAAATTGAAAGAAAAGGGAAAAGGTTGGTAAACATTTATTGTACCAAGATGGCTTAACTCTTTCCCAAATGGCAGACTTTTAGGGTAGTCTACTTCAAAAGTTGCTGCAGACCACACATAATTGTTAAAAAAGGTTGGATTTATGTACAATATAGCATAGAAAATATTGAGGCAAACGTAGAAAATTCTGATAATCAGCATTTTCTAATTTTTCTCATTGTTTTCTAAATCCTTTTCTATTAGGGACGTCAAAACAATGTCTTGTTTGGGAAATGGTTAGTTTACGGTTATTCACGTTATTTTGGTATGAATTCTCGTTGAAATTCGAGCTATTTCGACGCTTCTCGGGAATGCTTGTCATGGCCGTTGACAGAACGTCAAATTTCTGTAAATAATATGGCGTTGACTTCGAAGTCTTTCTTGACCTTGAAGAAAGAGGCGGACCAATGGATATGGGCTGTATTTCAGAAAAATCTATATTTTAGTCTTTATTCTCACTGAAATTTGAGCAATTTAGACACTTCTTTGGAAATGCTTGTCAAAAGTAGCGTTTACTAGATTTTTCTTGCCATTCAGGTCGTTCACCCCAAATGAGATTCACGCGACGTCGGAATAGACTCCTTTCAATTACCGTTTTAGTCCGTACCCGTAGAACACTTCCGGTGGCAAACAACGGGTTTATGGGAAACTAACATTGTATACACGGAGAAACGGTTATAGAATTGTTACTAAAATAGCAACAAGTTGACATTATCATAACACGGCTCCCAAAAAATGCAGAGAAAACAATGACGGCGCACATGCATTCAATATACAGCGATAAAGCGCACGTGCATTCATTATACAGCAATAAAGCGAAGTTTTAGCTGAACAAAAACTATAAAATTGAATGAATTCGTTAATAGCCGGTAAGATGGTAATTTTATTGTATTTACAGTCAACCGTTTCCCGTTTTAAAATTTCGCCTTTTGGCTATAAGGACGACTTCCGGTGGCTAATGTGTGTGTGTGTGTGTGTGTGTGTGTTGGGGGGGGGGGGTCTTAGTCGAAACTTGTCTATTATTTGGTCGACGTCGTAATAATTTGTTAGCGGAACGTTCCATCGCCGAATGTTTACGACGTCGCCCGAAAAGGTTTGGATACGAAAAGAATGTTAAAAATTCCGACGTTGAGTGAATGTCATTAGGGGCGGACTACTTTAAACATATAAAGTTGATTACAATTACAAAACGTCGTAGGCATACTTACGACACATTTGAAGGTTACAAAGAATAAGCAGAGTAACTTAATTACAAGAGGGGTAAACTATTGGACTTGAATACTAGACTTAGTCTCTTCTTCGTTCATTTAACCCTTTCCCAAACAAGACCTGGTTTTGACGTCCCTAATAAAAATGGCTTGGGAAAACATTGAGACAAAAGAAGAAACTGCAGGGTTAAGACTGCAGACATGGCTCAGTTGATAGTATATCGGGCTTTCACTCATGAGGTACCGGGTTCTATCCCCGACCGAGGAAACTGCCTTTCTGAAATTTGTATCCCACCGATGGTCATATACCTTAGCTTTAGTGGATGAGTAGCTTGAGGCTAACAAAGTATATTTTATTAGTGTTCGACTTACTTTTTGGACCAATGAAACTGCAGTACATTTTCAAATTTCGCCGCTATATTTCGCATTAACTCTCTGCCGGCTCGTTTATGTGACGTCTTTACATAGCCACGCCCCATAGGCTGCGCCCATTTGAATGTTTATTTCGCGTAGAATCTACTATACAGCCTCTATCTAATACGTAGTACTGGTGAGAGAAGCGACTGGAATCAATGGTAATGTGCTCCAGTCGCCGCGATATGACCATTGCAGTTGAAAGAGGCGTAAAATAGTGACGCTTTAAAGGTCCAATTAGTGTTACAGCTTTGGAAAATATCAAAAAAAGGAAAAACCTGTTTATTACCACTTCAGTTTACCACTCTCATTTCCTCAATATTTCTCAGTCATATTAATTTGGTGTCTATATCCCCTTTGAAATGAGACTAGTCTAAAATTTTGCCGTTTTGAAAAGGGTAAATAAGTTCTGAGACAATTAATACACGTTTTTCAGAGACTAGACAATTGGCAGTGCTATCTGAATAATTCATGTGTTGCACTATTGACATATGACAAATTGGTCTAGTAGATAGCACAGTCTATGTAGAATGTTGATAAAGATGATCTTTGTGCAACAACAAGCTATGTAGGGGCTGTATATGTTGTGCCTAATCTTAGTTTTTTGCCTTATTTCGAAATTAGGCATACCTATTTTCGAAACTGGGCACGGAACTTTGCCTAATTTCGTAACTGGGCATCCATTTTCGAAATTATGATTCAGTAAGTTCCGTGTGTCATGCAGAACTATTTCTGTCGAGTTTTTCGCCGATTTATTGATAATTGAATCAAATAACGCCCGAAATGTTGATATTATTTACGGTTTACTGCGACAGTGTCATGCAGAACTATTTCTGTCGATTTATTCTCGTTTTTTTCCTCGCCGATTTATTAGAAATGAATCGAACAACGACATAATGATTATTTTACGGTTTACTTTGATTTTTGATGCTTCCTACGTACTCGTTGCTGCCGCGGATCAAGGATTTCTGTGATGGGGTTAGAATTTACAAATAGAAAGGCTCGTTTTCCAAGTATTACACAATTTTGACGGAATCTCTGCATTGAAATAAAACAATCATGCTGCAGAGACAGTGGCAGATCCAGAGGGGGTGCGGCAGTCAAACGAACCTCCTCTGAATCCTAATTATTTCAATTTCGTGTAAAATTCAGTCAGAATTTTGTAATAATAAGAGAACGAACAACCTTTTTGATATTTCGAACCCCCTTACAAAGTCTGGATCTGCCGCTGAGAGGGATTTCCTTTGAACCTCGAAAACTCCCCAACCCATTGGATACGCCACTGCATTGTAAACGTGTACACCAGAATGTAAAAACTTCATCTGTGGGTCCCAGTCGAAAACGAAAGTACAGTGCCATTCCCTAAACGAAACCTGTCTCTGGTGCATTGATGTTTATCGCGAGAAAGAAATACGGCAAAGTTTTTCTGAATTTTCTGATAGAATTAGGTCACAGGATAAACGATGTCATCATGACGTTGCGAGGTCGTACTGTAAGCGGAAGCATGCGTAATTATTAGAATAATTATAATAATATAAGATCCATTTCTCGCTCTGATTTTATTATCATTATTGTTCCAATGCATTTAAGCCGGGCATTAAATCATCAATTTACCTATCATTAATCTATCATAAATCATATTTAATTTCAAATGCAATATACACTTTTTGGGTATTTTTTATCAATTTAAAAAGTGGGCCTTTTTGAACTGGGCCTTTTTGGTCATTTACACTAGGACTAGGCATTTCTGGTTACAGACCCCCAACCCTTACCGGCATGGTGGGACAAATTGTCTGGTTAAGTAGAGTCGGTCACATGTTCTGACCAGCATGAGGGAGGGATCGGTTGGTTTGGCTAGGTTGATTGCTTGTGCTGGCTGGCATTGTGGGAGAGGATCAATTAGTTTGTCTAGGTTGGTCGCTTGTTTCTGGTGGGCATGGTGGGAAGGATCGGTTTGTTCGGCTGAGTCAGTCGCTTGTTCTGGCCAGCACGGTGGGATGGATTGGTTTGTTTGGCTGGGTCGGTCACTAGTTTTGGCCAGCAAGGTGGGAAGGATCGGCTTGTTCTGCTGGGACGGTCGCTTGTTCTGGGGGTGGCCAGCATGGTGGGAAGGATTGGTTTCTGGCCAGCAGGGTGTGAAGGATTGGTTTGTTCGGCTGGGTAGGTCGCTTGTTCTGGTCATTATGGTTGGAAGGATCGGCTTGTTTGGCTGAGTTGGTCGCTTGTTCTGGCCTGCACGGTGGGACTGACCGGCTTGTTCAGAAAGGTCAGTCGCTTGTTCTGGCCAGCACGGTGGGACGGATTGGCTTGTTCGGAAAGGTCAGTCGCTTGTTCTGGCCAGCACGGTGGGACGGACCGGCTTGTTCAGAAAGGTCAGTCGCTTGTTCTGGCCAGCACGGTGGGACGGATTGGCTTGTTCGGAAAGGTCAGTCGCTTGTTCTGGCCAGCACGGTGGGACGGATCGGCTTGTTCGGAAAGGTCGGTCGCTTGTTCTGGCCAGCATGGTGGGACAGACCGGCTTGTTCGGAAAGGTCAGTCGCTTGTTCTGGCCAGCACGGTGGGACGGACCGGCTTGTTCAGAAAGGTCAGTCGCTTGTTCTGGCCAACACATTGGGACAGACCGGCTTGTTCGGAAAGGTCGATCGCTTGTTCTGGCCTGCACGGTGGGACGGACTGGCTAGTTCGGAAAGGTCGGTCGCTTGTTCTGGCCAGCACGGTGGGACAGACCGGCTTGTTCGGAAAGGTCAGTCGCTTGTTCTGGCCAGCACGGTGGGACGGACCGGCTTGTTCAGAAAGGTCAGTCGCTTGTTCTGGCCAGCACGGTGGGACGGACTGGCTTGTTCGGAAAGGTCAGTCGCTTGTTCTGGCCAGCACGGTGGGACGGATCGGCTTGTTCGGAAAGGTCAGTCGCTTGTTCTGGCCAGCATGGTGGGACAGACCGGCTTGTTCGGAAAGGTCAGTCGCTTGTTCTGGCCAGCACGGTGGGACGGACCGGCTTGTTCAGAAAGGTCAGTCGCTTGTTCTGGCCAACACATTGGGACAGACCGGCTTGTTCGGAAAGGTCGATCGCTTGTTCTGGCCTGCACGGTGGGACGGACTGGCTAGTTCGGAAAGGTCGGTCGCTTGTTCTGGCCAGCACGGTGGGACAGACCGGCTTGTTCGGAAAGGTCGGTCGCTTGTTCTGGCCAGCATGGGGGGATGGATCGGCTTGTTCGGAAAGGTCAGTCGCTTGTTCTGGCCAGAACGGTGGGACGGACCGGCTTGTTCGGAAAGGTCGGTCGCTTGTTCTGGCCAGCACGGTCGGACAGACCGGCTTGTTTGGAAAGGTCAGTCGCTTGTTCTGGCCAGCACGGTGGGACCGACCGGCTTGTTCGGACAGACCGGCTTGTTCGGAAAGGTCGGTCGCTTGTTCTGGCCAGCACGGTGGGACGGACCGGCTTGTTTGGCTGGGTCGGTCGCTTGTTCTGGCCAGCATGGTGGGACGGATCGGCTTGTTCGGAAAGGTCAGTCGCTTGTTCTGGCCAGAACGGTGGGACGGACCGGCTTGTTCGGACAGACCGGCTTGTTCGGAAAGGTCGGTCGCTTGTTCTGGCCAGCACGGTGGGACGGACCGGCTTGTTTGGCTGGGTCGGTCACTAGTTCTGGCTAGCATTGTAGGGAGGAGCGGCTTGTTCTGACAGCCCTTAAAGATACAGTTTGGCCTCTACAGCTTATTGAGCAGGGAAAAATGCAGGGAAAAATGCTGAATATGGTATTTTTCACAGAAAGGGCTTCCCCTGTTTAAATGGTTTTACAATCAGCTCATTATTTTGAGTTAGTCTAAATGAAATTAGAACATATCAAATTAATCAACATAAGTATGCAGATCTATGGTAGATCACATATATTTAGCAGATGAAAAGCTTCATAATGAATCTTGTTTGCTTTAAAAGAACCATTTCTAAAATGCCGATATTTAACTTAGTGAAACCATTTTAATTTCGGTGGTTAGAAAGCCCAAAGCAATGGATTTAATTCAGGCTCCGAAAAAATGTTAACCTTCAACTTGAATGAATGTAATCGAGTGTAAATATGATTTTAATGGCAATATTATCTATAATTTTGATGTACTGCTGAACGTGTAAACAAATTGATAAAAGCAGAGACATATAATATAATTTAATGTTTATCTATATCTCTGAGATAAGGTACGAAATTCTTAGGGTACGAATCAACTTCCGCGCAAACGGAAGAAGAATGTTCCGTATGTTCTTTTCGGTACGGAACTTTAGCTGTTCGGTACCGAACTTTTGTTGGAATAAAAAGTGCTTAAAATAATTTTGTAAGTGCAAACTGTGATACCTCCCTAAAAACAGATATTTTGAAGATGAGTTCTGCACAGAAAATGGCCCGATATACCTTAAAATAATTATAAATAAGCTATTTCGCCGAGTTTCGAAATTAGGCAAATGAGTTCTGCAGGGATTTGCCGAATTTCGAAAATAGGCAAAAACGAAAATCGGCACAATATATATACCAACATATCTTAGCATATCGTCTTAATCTATAAATTGCATAACAAGCGATCTGATTGGACGAGACGTATGTCTCGGCCAGTCGGTTGTTTTATTGTGTATTTTCAAATGAATCTTAAGATTTAGACTGTTTAGTGGTTACTACCTCATTTGACGAACCTACAAATTGGAAGCTATGGAAAAGAAATTCCAATCAGCATGTATCATAATATCAATTCCAAGTAGTTAAAAGATGGTGTACATACAAAGTTAACAATATAATTACATGTATGTAGGCCAGCAGGATACAATTAATGATTAAAAGATTTTGTCTGTCCGTCCGTCCATCCACCCACCTGTTGCCCATGACCAAAGGAGCAGCCCTATTGTATTTGAATCACGAAGGTCAAAGGTCAAGGTCACAATTGGACTTTGTTTAAAATCGGTTTCCGTGCTCTAACTCAAGAAACGGTGGGCCTTGGATATTGAAACTTTACAAAGTTGTTTACCATAACCCAAGGAAGTGTCCTATTGTTTTTTTGTCATGAAGGTCAAAGGTCAAGGTCACAATTGGACTTTGTTTAAAACCTATTTCTGTATTCCAACTAAAGAACCTTTTGACCTATAGCACTTTACAGTGACAATGCGCTAGTGGGGGTATTTGTCCGCTTTGTAACAATTCTAGTTTTATATAAAAATAGACAAATGACTGTCAATCTCACACCTTATAAAAGCAATAACATTATGCCTACTAGGCTCCTTTAAAAGATAGTAGGCTATCCGAACACATAGGGCGTATGAAAGCAATTACAGCGTTTTCGATGGACTTTAAAACCAATCACATTAAACATACCCTATAAGATATTATCCGAGCGTTGAACACATAGGGTGTACATGTTTAATAACAAAACGTATATAGGCAATATAGGCAACTGAACAATTAAATGATCCAATGTCAAAAGATCTATATAGAGAATTGACATTCAATCGCAAAAAAGAGTCTTGACTGACTAGAAAAGCAATTACATTAAAGCATACCTTATGCGATAAAATCCGAGTGTCTAACACATAGGGCGTACATATTTAATAACAAACATGAACATGCCGACAAGATACAGTGAACGTTCTAAGGAAAATGTCAGGCTATTCAATAATCGAATGGTAATACTGGTATACCGAGAATTGACATTCAATCTCCCAATGAGTGATCGACTAGAAAAGCAATTACATTTTAAAAAGCATACCTTATAAGATAAAATCCGAGTGTCTAACACATAGGGCGTACATATTTAATAACATACACAGATTCGCTGACTGTTCCTCGATTTTTCCGGTCTTTTATCTCCTAGCAACAAATTATCAATATTGGAAAAAAACTGTCGCCGAAACGTCGCCGGCCTGGAAACGGAAAGTGAATCCTGTGCTTCAATACTTTCCCAAACAATGCAAGATTTTGACGTTGTGGATGAAAAATGAATAAGTAAAAATGATATTGAGGCAAAAGAAGAAAATGCTGATGATCAGCATTTTTTTTCTTTTGCCTCAATATTTTTTGATAAGTTGTTTCTGAATCCGGTCTTGATCAAAAACGATTTCGTCTTCTGGTTCATCTTTGAAATACCTATGAACTTTGTGCTTTGTCGGACCGTATTTGGTACAAAAACGAATATGGTACAAATTTGTACCATATTCGGCCGAATATGGTACAACTGTCTAATTGTACCATATACGTATCTGCAGTTTTGGGGTAAAACGCCTAACCGAATATGGTACAATGTTTGTACCATATTCGGTCGAAAATTGTACCGTATTCGGTCCGAATATGGTACAAATGTACCATATTTGGTCGAATCTGGTACAAACGTACCATTTTCGTTTTTGTACCAAATACGGTCCGACAGTGCTAAATAGCAGACATTCTACAGCGTATTCTTTTCAATTCAAAATCCATATAAAGTGTGGTTAGGTTAGCTGTTTCTTTTACTGCTGACGACGACGACCATGATGATGATGATGATGATGATGATGATGATGATGATGATGATGATGATGATGATGATGATGATGATGATGATGATGATGATGATGATGATGATGATGATGATGATGATGATGATGATGATGATGATGATGATGATGATACTTTTGTCACTTCCAATATTAGGTTAATGCAATGTATTTGAGTTTGAAAAAAAGTGTACACATCGGCAGATTTCATTTATTAAGAAAAACATAATTTATGTACCATATACGTAGGCCATTTTCATTTTATGAGTTTTTTGGTATGTACCAAATACGTTTTGGCGAGCATAGAAAAACTTATTTCAACCGACTTTTTCAACCGAATATGGTACAATGTTTGTACCATATTCGGTCCGAATATGGAACAAGTGTACCATATTCGGTCGAATATGGTACAATGTACCATATTCGTTTTCGTACCAAATACGGTCCGACAGTGCTTAAAGTAGACTGGGTTTACTGTCAAGTATTGACAAACCGTCGGTGTTGTTATAAAATCACGTTACATCGGCTAGATTAAAGCAGTAGTTATGAGGTTATATAAGAACACGTACGAAATACTACTGTTTGTCCGAAATCACGTCAAGATAAATCGTTCCCCGTTGAAACCGTCTGGTCTTTTACTGTTTGGAAAGTGAAATTATTACTCGTTTTTCTCTTCTTCTCTCTCATCTTCAAGGATTGCACACTAGAGATATCCAATCCCTCATTCGTACCAAAGACCCAGATGCGAAATTTTAAAAGTGCCAGTAATTCCAAATTTGTGTTACATTTCCATTCCAAATACAACCATTAGCATTTTCAACGGTTTAGAATTTTGAATTAATGGAAATATTTGACAAAAATGTTCAAAATTACCCGCCTTGTATATGAACATTGAGTAAAGTAGTATTTGTAAATTATTTTCGTCTTAGCATAATCTTGAAATTCGGCACGGTAATTATTTAAAGTGTATTCACAAGTGTGTGTAATTTGATGCATTTCGTATGGCTAGAAAGTGTTTTTTGAGGGTCTGTAAACTGTAATAGGCCTACATGGCCTATTCGGAAAAGGCACGAAGCAGAAAATGAAAAAAAAAAAAAAAAAAAACAAAAAAAAAAAAAGAAAAAAAAAAAAAAAAAACCACCAGGCATTTGCTTGTTGTAGCGGATCTTTCAAAAAACACATGATAAACAAGATGTGTTTGCGAAACACGGATGCCTCAGAAATGGCTATTTTTCAAATGTTGAGTTTTCGTGTTATGGGTTGATAAGGGTTACCAGATGATCTTGAGGAATGTCATATTGCATGGAGCAGATAGATATCATTGAAAGAAAGTTACATACCAAATTGAAGCTTTGTATGTCGAATACTATTGAAGAAATGGCAAAATGTTAAGTGTTCGGACAGACAGATGGACGGGCACGCCAACATTTCAGGATTAAGTGTTCTTTCTTTGATCTTTATGAAAAAAGTGGCACATAAAATGGCATGGTTTAAGTGGAATTGTTCTCATTTCATATAAATTATGGACGGATTGAACCACATAAACCCCCGGACGTTGGCCTGGACAGATAGACGGACGGACAGAAGGACGGACATGACTAAAACAATATACCCCGGATCTCTCGATACGGGGACATAAACAAGAGAAAAAAGAGGGCCTGAATCGTTCCACTGGCTTAATAAGTAAAGGAATAGTCTTATAATTACTTGTTAGACTCCGACTGCAATACCTCTGTTTTCTGACGAAGTTTGGTAAAATTGGCCAAATGAATGATTGAAAAAAACATTTTGTGATTTCCTCCAAGTCTTATAAGGCCCGCCCTGTCACACCCACGTTTATGGATCAACCAAACTACAATTCAAAAAAAGGGCCACCCAAGGAACATTTCTGCCAAGTTTGGGCTAAATTGGCCCAATTCATGATTTTTATAGAATTATTTGTCTAAGTCCGATAAGCCCCGCCCTGCAACGCCCACATTTATGGACCAATCAAACTTTTATTCGTAATTTTAGTGGAGAACCAACTGAAGAAAATTTTGCCTTGTTTGATCAAACTTGGCATACTGGTTTGAGAGAAGATTCTTAAAAGAAAAGTTTACGCACGCGCGCACGAACTCACGCACGCACGCACGGACGCACGACGGACACAACGGCATGACAATAGCTCGCTAGCCTTCGACCAGTGGAGCTAAAAATCATTGACAACCAGAATTTTGTTTGGTCGTGATCAACCTTTTATCTGGTGCTGTTTAAAAGATCCATCACGCCCAGAAATAGCAATGAATGCTAAAATAGACTGGGTTAACTGTTATGTTTTGATAACCCGTCGGTGTTGTTATAAAATCTCGTAACTACAGCTTAATTCAAGCCGTAGTTACTAGATTTTATAACAACATCCACGAAATACTTTTTGTTTGTCCGAAATTACGTCATTGTTAGTTGGATAAAATCGTTTCCTATTCCCAGAAAGTAGCTCCATACTATTTGCAAATCAGTCACGTTTTAACCCATCACCAAACGACAAAATTTCGGACTTGTCCAAAGTCAAAGATGCTGCAGACGACAATATGACTTGAATGAAAATTCGCATTCTTTGATCTTTCTGGGAAGAAAACAATGTGGGAAATAAAGAAATTGATTGTTTCCATGATGTTTTTTCAAGCCATTATCTTGTAGGAAGTCCAAAAAAAGTCATTGTGTGGTAATGGGTTAATAGATTGATTGAAGATTAACTGTAATTCTTGCTCTTGTTATTGTTGTGGCTTTGGAAAACATCGTGGAAAATGAAGATTTTGCTTGTAACAAGCAATTTCCTTATTTCCCACAATATTTTCTGAAAAAAAAAAATAGATGAAAAAATCAATCACTTTCAATTGTCGTTTGTAAATTCTTTCAATTTGGACCACCCAAATATTTTGTCGTTTGGTAAAGGGTTTTACTGGTCAAGGTCGTGGAATAAGAGTGTGGTAAGAGCTTGATAAATCAAATATATTTATTACAAAATAAAGATCACTTTCAACAAAATAGGAAAAACAAAATATGATTTGCACAAAGAGTATCATTTATGATTTTGGATATGCATATTAATTACTATACCCTCTTCACAAGAAGGTTTGGTTTTGTCGCCCTCAGAAATATGGCCATCATTTAACAACGAGATCTTTCAGAGACATCTAGGCTTTGTAATTTTCACCGTCTTGGATATGACAATGTTTCCACTCGTATGATAAGTCCGTATAAAGCAATGTCATATGGGGGGCTAAAGCCCCTGTGTCTGAATATTGGGAGGGGGGGGGCTAAATTAGATTTTCCCAAAATTTTCAGTATGAAATACGGAAATATCGGCATCTTTGGCCATTTTTTTTTGGGGGGGGGTTAAACCCCTAGCCCCCTTGTTCCTACAGGCCTGCCATATGTACATCTGCAGCCATATACGGCCATAATCAACTGTATCACAATTCGCATTCCGAAGATTTTGTGGTCTTTGCACGTAACTGCACGAATATTTCCGATCGCGCTCATCTTCGCAAGCCAAGAGTTCTACCTCCACTTTGTTCCTTACAAATATCTTCGCAAGCCAAGAGTTCTACCTCCATTTTTTTCCTTACAAATATCTTCGCAAGCCAAGAGTTCTACCTCCACTTTGTTCCTTACAAATATCTTCGCAAGCCAAGAGTTCTACCTCCATTTTTTCCTTACAAATATCTTCGCAAGCAAAGGGTTCTGCCTCCATTTTTTTCCTTACAAATATCTTCGCAAGCCAAGAGTTCTACCTCCACTTTGTTCCTTACAAATATCTTCGCAAACAAAGGGTTCTACCTCCATTTTTTTCCTTACAAATATCTTCGCAAGCCAAGAGTTTTACCTCCACTTTGTTCCTTACAAATATCTTCGCAAGCAAAGGGTTCTACCTCCATTTTTTTCCTTACAAATATCTTCGCAAGCCAAGAGTTCTACCTCCACTTTGTTCCTTACAAATATCTTCGCAAGCAAAGGGTTCTACCTCCATTTTTTTCCTTACAAATATCTTCGCAAGCAAAGAGTTATAACTCCACTTTGTTCCTTACAAATATCTTCGCAAGACAAGGGTTCTACCTCCATTTTTTTCCTTACAAATATCTTCGCAAGCCAAGGGTTCTACCTCCACTTTGTTCCTTAAGTGCGTAAGGAACAAAGTAGAGGTAGAACCATTGGCTCGCGAAGATGGGTCTCGCTTCGACAAGAATTGATCTTATAATCATTTCTACAGTAATATGAGGTTATTTAACATGTCTTTGTACAATACTGAATTCTATTGGATGAATACTTTGCAGAACGAGGCTATATTTGGACGAGCCGATAGGCGAGTCTAAATATAGACTTGTTCTGCAAAGTATGAATCCAATAGAATTCGGTATTGTACAAAGACATGTTAAATGACCTCTTTATTTCACATCATTTTTTTTCACACAAAACATGACAAAGATTAATTTTGTATAAAATTAAGATCTAGATCTAATTACTTTTAAATAGAATTCCAACGTAAAAAAAGGAAGAAAACAACATAGGCCTGTGTCATGAAAAAAATGTAGGCCTCATGTACATTTCTAACGCTGTGAAATATACATGGCATCTGACATTAAATCTATATTTATCGATTTATGTTTGTCCCAAAAGATTGAATAGACCGTCATAAATTATGATAGTGTGAAATGTACATGAAATTTGTCATATAAACTATCTATCATATCATGCGTAAATCAACAATGTAAACATTGACAGAAAAGGAGAAATTGCTGATAAACGGCAAATCTCCTTTTCTCTTAGAACTTTTTTGTCAAGCCTTTTAATGGACATCAAATCCAGGTCTTGTTTGGGAAAGGGTTAAGTGTGATTATTATCATTGCTGCAAATTAAATGCGCTACAATTCAGAAATGTTTTGAAATGAAAATAATCTCTTTCGTGATGTTTAAAATCATTTTCTCCTTTTGTCTTAATTTATTGCCAATGTGTTTTTTCAATCACAGAATCAAAGCTATGTCTTGTTTAGGACAGTGAATTCAAAATATCATGTTGAAACAAACATTCAACTCTAATGCACAATTTTGCTTTTGCAAACGAGAACTCTACTAAAGGGAGATTACTCTTCGATGCGAATATGGATAATTTGTACTGCAGCCTCGATTTGGGAAAAATCCATATTTGTACGGTTCAATCGATATTTGTAGGGTTCAAATGAGTGCAATGCATATTTGGACGGTTCAACCGGTGCATCGTACAATATCGATCTAGCCGCTCTGGAATATCGAGAATCCCGTGCGTCCACGCAATTATCTCGTGCGTGCAATACGGCTCTAGGTATTGTATACTCACGTGGTACGAATGGGGTGATTTGATTGGTTTACTACTTTCGGGTGTGAAATAATGACATTTATTTCACACCCGAAAGTAGTAAACCAATCAAATCACCCCATTCGTACCACGTGAGTATACAATACCTAGAGCCGTATTGCACGCACGAGATAATTGCGTGGACGCACGGGATTCTCGATATTCCAGAGCGGCTAGATCGATATTGTACGATGCACCGGTTGAACCGTCCAAATATGCATTGCACTCATTTGAACCCTACAAATATCGATTGAACCGTACAAATATGGATTTTTCCCAAATCGAGGCTGCAGTACAAATTATCCATATTCGCATCGAAGAGTAATCTCCCTTTAGTAGAGTTCTCGTTTGCAAAAGCAAAATTGTGCATTAGAGTTGAATGTTTGTTTCAACATGATATTTTGAATTCACTGTCCTAAACAAGACATAGCTTTGATTCTGTGATTGAAAAAACACATTGGCAATAAATTAAGACAAAAGGAGAAAATGATTTTAAACATCACGAAAGAGATTATTTTCATTTCAAAACATTTCTGAATTGTAGCGCATTTAATTTGCAGCAATGATAATAATCACACTTAACCCTTTCCCAAACAAGACCTGGATTTGATGTCCATTAAAAGGCTTGACAAAAAAGTTCTAAGAGAAAAGGAGATTTGCCGTTTATCAGCAATTTCTCCTTTTCTGTCAATGTTTACATTGTTGATTTACGCATGATATGATAGATAGTTTATATGACAAATTTCATGTACATTTCACACTATCATAATTTATGACGGTCTATTCAATCTTTTGGGACAAACATAAATCGATAAATATAGATTTAATGTCAGATGCCATGTATATTTCACAGCGTTAGAAATGTACATGAGGCCTACATTTTTTTCATGACACAGGCCTATGTTGTTTTCTTCCTTTTTTTACGTTGGAATTCTATTTAAAAGTAATTAGATCTAGATCTTAATTTTATACAAAATTAATCTTTGTCATGTTTTGTGTGAAAAAAAATGATGTGAAATAAAGAGGTCATTTAACATGTCTTTGTACAATACCGAATTCTATTGGATTCATACTTTGCAGAACAAGTCTATATTTAGACTCGCCTATCGGCTCGTCCAAATATAGCCTCGTTCTGCAAAGTATTCATCCAATAGAATTCAGTATTGTACAAAGACATGTTAAATAACCTCATAATATTACCAACGTGTGCTGCAATTTGACAGCGACGTATATGACACAATACTTTTCATAATTAACTTCATGTATGAAATATTATTCCCTTTTGAAGGAACATTGTTATGTTTTTCTCGTAAATTAAATGTAAAATCACAGAAAATATGTCCATTTGCAACGTGATAACGCCCAACTTTCCGACGGTATTTTGATGTAAATCGTTATTAATCTTCAATTCCAGTCTACCTGCGAAGTAGAAATTAACTTATTTCCTATATTTCTTCATCAAACGTGAATATATTCTCTTTTGGTGGAAAATTGTTTTGATTCACTTGAAGGTAAAAAACCCCAAATTTATAAGCATATAAAATATGGGCGTAATCAACGTTATAAAGTCCATCATTCCGACGGTATTTTGGCCTACGTCGATATTATTCTTGAGTTAAAGCCTGGCTGCGATGTAAAAGTTAATTCCCTATATTTCTTCATGATATGTGAAATATTTTCTCTTTTGGCGGAACATAGTTTTGTTTTTCTTGTAGTTACAAAATCATAGAAAATATGGCGGTTATCAACGTAATAACGTCTAGCATCCCAATGGTGTTCTGACTGACGTAGATAACGTTCATAGGTTCCAGCCCAGCTGCAACGTAACAATTAACTAATGCCCTATATTTCTCAATCATATGTGAAATATTTTCTCTTTAGGTGGAACATTGCTTCGCTTTTCATGTAGATATAAAAACATAGAAAATATGGCGGTTATCAACGTAATAACGTCTAGCATCCCAATTGTGTTTTGATCGACGTAGATAACGTTTTTAGGTTCCAGCCTAGCAGCAACGTAAGATCCAGCACAAAGGAGCAAATATATTCCTGCAAAAGATAACATTTGAACAGACGTTAGAAAAGTGATGAACCGCACTAACGTTTATACTTTTCGAGAAAAGCCATGGTTTTGACGTCCAACGGTGAAATAATTTTGTAAAACGTAGAGATGTCAGCATTTTCTAGTTTTTTCTATCTTAATGCCAAAAACCCAGAGGCTAGGAAAAGGTGCTCGTAAAAATCAGCACAAAAAGATGAAAGGAAAACTGTCTTAGAAATATTGTTCAATTCTGTCTCAACCTGTTCCCAAACCGCAATATTCTAGATTCGTTTGATTTAAAAGTTAATGCAGACAACAAAATAGATTTTGATAAAAATGGATTTGTGTATAGTATCGAAATGGGAATGATTGAGGCAAAAGTAGAAAAAGGTGATTATCTACTAGATACTGTATCTGAAAAATGAATTTAATGGTAAATTAGGAAAACATAGGTTCAGAAAATTACTTTCGATTTTTTACCGAAACAGAATTGGATCCATGCTTTTCACACTTCCCGGAGGGTCCCTTTTAATGTGACGGGCAATTCTTCTTAGGTATAATACATTCAAAGTTAAACGAGAATCGATACAAATATTTTGGTTAATTTTAGGGTTGAGCAGGTATCAGTGTGTATAAGTTGTTACTATAAATAGTCAAATATACATCCTGCCTCCCCTCTTTTCCGTTATCGGTCTATCCCTCATTAGTAAAAGATTTTGAATCGTTTAACTCGTTTGCTTTTATGTACATGCTGGGTCTTAAAAGATCGCTGCTTTTCAACAATAACCTCGTAATTGCAGCTTAAAATAAGCTGTAGTTACGATGTTTTTGTTGAATAGCGACGATATTTTACCTGTCAATGTCATCGACACATTGGCAAAGAAAGCACAAACACACGCCACAGCTCTGTCATTCAGGATTGGTTGTACAAACGTCAATAAGAAGGCAACAAACGACAACACGGCACCTAGGATGACCATGGATTTAACAGCAGATAATGGTTGAGCAGCTTCTGAAAGAAAATTTAAATTTAATAGAAAATGATAAGATGTTATCAAATGGACGTAAGATTGATATTTAAGTTTGGATGTATGGATGTCAATAAGAAGGCAACAAACGACAACACGGCACCTAGGATGACCATAGATTTAACTGCAGATAATGGTTGAGCAGCTTCTGAAAAAAGTTTAATTAATAAGATTTAGAAAATTGTGGGCATAGCCTATATAAGTAAAAGATATTTTAGCATTTTCTTTTTTCTCTCCATGTCTTCACATACGATCTCTAATGGGCTTAACGCTTTCCCAAACAAGACCTGGGCCCCGTTTTACTAACGATCTTACGATCATATGTTGTTGTGTAAACTGTGTACAAGGCATCTGATCGCACGAAAAATCGGATTAGGCCAATCAAGTTTGTTGTTACAAGTAATTACGCAAAAAATAATCGTAAGTTCGTTAGTAAAACGGGCCCGTGGTTTTTACGTCCTTAAGACAATCGGTTTTGGAAAACATTGAGACAAAAGAAGAAATTGCTGATAATCAGCAATTTCTCCTTTTGCCTCAATATTTTCTGTGCAATATTCTGCAATAATTTGTTTTTATCATCAACCATTTTGTCGTCTGCAGTAGCTTTCAAATTGGAACATCTAAATATTTGCCGTTTGGGAAAGGGTTAAAGGAGCAGGGCTCTTTGCAAAAGGTTTTATATGTTAGTCAATGAATATATACTTACGGACTTTGAGGGCAACACATTTTACTTATGTGCAGTACAAAGTTAAATGACTATGTATTTGTATTTAGGTGAGTAATCTATAATTCAGTTGCTATGCAACATTTAATTTGAAATGGTTGAATAATTGTGGGAAATTGTACTTTCAAATACAATAAAATGAGATTAAGATGTTGATAACTTGTCATTTACTAAATCCAATAGAGCGTTTAAAGGGACATTTCATTCCGATTTCAATTTTTTAAAGTATGTCTTGATGCCAAGATTGGTTATTCTAATGAGTATAAATACTATTATTTTTTTGAAGTTGTTGCCAATAAGCGAGAAACACGCATTTAGAGTTGAGACATAATCGATAAATTGCATATAAATCCGAACTGTTGTCCACAACAATTTGTTCAATTTTAACACAAAAATATAAATTTCTCGTCAACGGCGCAATATTTTGGCTTGCAATTTTCAGAATTTTCATAAGGAAATATGCTCTCTCAGATAAAAATAAAAGTAAAATTTATGACAAAAAATTCTGAAATGTCACTTTAAATTGTACCTTCGTCGTAGATCTGTTAAACACATTACCAAATAAGTAGCATATCGTCGGTGTTATTGCAAAACCTCGTAACTCCATCTTGATTAAAACTGGAGTTACGAGGTTTTGTAATAACGACGACGATTTATTGAAATTGCAATACCCTGTCAGTAACAATGAGTAGCGTTATTGTAGTTACGCTTTCCAAAAACAGCAAATAATTTTGTACTAAAAATAGATTGGATTTACTGTTATGTTGTGATAAACCGTCGGTGTTGTTATAAAATCTCATAATTACGGCTTGAATCAAGCCATTGTAACGAGACTTTACATCAACACCAACGGAAATACTATTGTCTGTCCGAAATTATGTCACAATTAACTAGTTAAAATCGTTCCCCATTGCCAACAAATTCTAAAATGTTGCAGAGGATACTTTCAAGAGAATTAAATTTCTCATCTTTTGTTTGTGTTGTTAGTGGAAAACACTGTGGAAAAGGGAAAATGAATTATTGTCACAAAGTTCTTCCATGTCTGACGTGCATGTCGTCGCTCTTCAACAAAAACCTCGTACCTGCAGCTTGAGCCAAGCTGCAGTTACGAGGTTTTCGATGAAAAGCAGTGATGTGTAATTATCAGCATTATGTGTTATTTGGACACTTTTATCTTATGGCGAGGTTGCAAGACCTGTTTGGTATCTAATGATGGATAAAATACTTACACCATGCTCTGCACAGTGACACCTAGATAAAGGCTTTGGAAGACAGTGTGGAAAATGAAGAAATTGCTTGTGAAAAGCAATTTCATCATTTCCCACAATGTTTTCTAACCCAAAATGGAATTATTTTTAAGATTTCGCCAACTTGAAATTGTCGTCTGCATCAACTTTCAAATTGAAGGAGTCTGAAATTTTGCCGTTTGGTAATGGGATAATTTCACTAACCGTCAGAATATAAATCCTGCACCTCTGCCATCCAAATACTTTTATGTGAGATCACGTCAACATTATACGGATTTCCCTTTAATACCGGATCTGACGTCATTGGTGTACTCCTCCGCTCACTTCCGGTAGCATTTAAATGTATTTTTAGAAACACTGACGTCATCAGGCATCCCAATGTCACAAAAGCGAACAGCGAGCTCATGTAATACTTCTCCCGAATCATTTTGTGGCTTCGACTGGCTTACATAAATGTCATTTCCGATGGAATCGAATGCCCTTTTCGTCATCCATTACCCTGTACAAAGAACCAACTTTACATAACCATCATATTTTATAGGCACTATTTCGCTGCTTTTCAAGAAAAGACTCTTTTAAACAAGCTGTAGATACGGGGATTTTATTGAAAAGCAGCGATATGGCTTTAATTTTATCCATAATGTGCTTGATTCAAGCCACAGTTACGATATTTTGTAGCGACACATATGCTATACTATTGTTTGTCCGAAATTGCGTCATGGTTTACTTGATAAAATCGTTCCCAATTCCATCACGCTGAGCGTGTCAACAATTCATTGTTTTTACATGTACTTTACCGAACTCGTCCTTTAGAAAATGGTTATCTTAAAACCGGAAATCAGTAAAAAGAAACCTAAGTAAATGTAGAAAAATTAACATATCATCCCTTTTGTTCGAAAACCTCGTAACTACGGCTTGTTTAAGCTGTAGTTACGAGGTTTTCGAAGAAAGGCGACAGTTTTCACCGTCTGATGGTCCGGAATTAGCATGTAATTTGACCAGGGGTGTTAAATGTATATAATTATGTTAAACGCAGAAACGAAGCGTGAAATAGCTACTGTATTCGGTCACCAAATTACAAAATTTTCATAAGCCTGTCCGAAACAACACAATTTTAGACTGGTCAAAATTCAATTTAATTTAAATACAGAAAAAATGGTAGATAGAATATTGAATATAATACCAAAGCTAAGAAACTATCAGAGCAAAAAGAGAAAATGATGATCCTCTACAATGACTTTTAAGGTAAGACCTTGGTAATGGGCTATGTGACCAGTTATGGAGCGAAATTTGTATGATGCGAATAGACGATTTCAAGGGAAGTATTTTTCATTGCTCTCAAATTTTGAAATTTGGACTTTAGCTGTTTTGTTTTGCCTACTCTTCATACAATTTTGATACATTTTCACAAAAAAATGTTAAGACTATGCCCCGGAAACTGACCACGCTCAATTATTTCTGTTATTACGAAAATAAGCGATATTGCATCAAACGGTACTTTAAAAAAACTCGGAATTTCAGATGTCACGGAATAAGTCGAAATATAACGATTATACCGGAAGTACATTAACCAGGTCTTACCTTAATGTGAACTGTAAGTAAGAAACGTTGTCCATTGGAAAAGTTTTAGCTTTAGAAAATATTGGTAATCGAGCTCTTATTAGCACATATTATTATTAACAGACCACAATCATTTCAAAACAAATGTATTTTTTTGTCAGAATTGTAAAGAAGAGGCCCAGGAGGGCCTGAATCGCTCCACTGGTTAAAGTGGAAGAATTATCCCATGATTTCTTGTAAGCCTTACACAGCGGCAGCCAAATCTTGCTATTTGTGAATAAATTTTGAAGAGAGACTCAAAGAACATTCTTGCAAAGTCTGGTTAAAATTGGCCTTATGGTTGATTTTTAAAGAATTTTCTTATGATTTCTCTAAGTCTGATAAGCCCCTTGCTCCCTGCCACGGCCACATTTTTTTGACAAATATAAAAATTTGTGAACAAATTTTAAAAAGAACAACCAAAGGCACATTCCTGCAAAGTTTGGTTCAATTGGGCACACTGGTTGATTTTTTAAGAATTTTCTTATGATTTCTTTAAGTCTGATAAGCCCCTTCCTCCATGCCGCGGCCACATTTTTTGACAAATGTAAAAAATTGTGAATAAATTTTGAAAAGAGAGACTCAAAGAACATTCCTGCAAAGTCTGGTTCAAATTGGCCCTATGGTTGATTTTTAAAGAATTTTCTTATGATTTCTTTAAGTCTGATAAGCCCCTTCCTCCCTGCCGCGGCCACATTTTTTGACAAATATAAAAATTTGTGAACAAATTTTGAAAAGAATGACTCAAGGCACATTCCTGCCAGGTTTGGCTCAAATTGGCCCAATGGTTGATTTTTAAAGAATTTTCTTATGATTTCTTTAAGTCTGATAAGCCCCTTTCTCCCTGCCACGGCCACATTTTTTGACAAATGTAAAAATTTGTGAACAAATTTTGAAAAGAATGACTCAAGGCACATTCCTGCCAGGTTTGGTTCAAATTGGCCCAATGATTGATTTTTAAAGAATTTTCTTATGATTTCTTTAAGTCTGATAAGCCCCTTTCTCCCTGCCACGGCCACATTTTTTGACAAATGTAAAAATTTGTGCACAAATTTGGAAAAGAATGACTCAAGGCACATTCTTGCCAGGTTTGGTTCAAATTGGCCCAATGGTTGATTTTTAAAGAATTTTCTTATGATTTCTCTAAGTCTAATAAGCCCCGCCCTGCCACGCCCATATTTTTGACGAATCAAAAATTCGCGAACAAGTTTTGAAAAGGGTCACCCAAGGAACATTCCTGCCAAGTTTGGTCAAAATTGGCCCACTGGTATAAGAGGAGAAGATGTTTAAAGAAAAAGTTAACGGACGGACGCACGGACGCACGGACGCACGACGGACACAACGCCATGACAATAGCCCGCTGGCCTTCGGCCAGTGGAGCTAAAAAGATTGTAATAGCTCCTAGGTGAATTTTACAGATCTATAGCAAAATTAATTCATTTAACTTAGATTACCTGTGATCTGATTAGGACATATCACTTATTCACATTTATAGACTTTATCACGGTGGAGATTGTGCATCATGGGATGGATAAGGAATACGGACAAAAATAATCTCGAATCTGGTCAAATATTTTGCAATAACTCCTTTATATCTTTGTCGATTTTCAAACAGTTTGTTGCATGTACCCCGCCCCGAAAATCATTTTCCTCGGATACAATGATTATTTGTGGTATCCTTTTAATTTTTCTAAAAATCGATCCCAACTGACCAGACAACGAAATGATAACGACTACAGCAAAATAAGCCACGCTTCTGGTAGGAAATTGTGCAATAATTTTCTTATTTCTGTGTCAATTTTCAAGCGGTTTCGTGCATGTACCCCGCCTTACTGAGCGCTTTACTTATGTGTATTACTTATTTGAAAACTCCCCATACTTTTCCAAAAAATTGATCCCAATTGACCTGAAACACGATCAGAAGTTTTTGTTGTTTTTCTGGTTGGTTGGGATCAATTGTCGCAAAAAGTACAAAAAGATTTCGTGTAAGGCAAGAAAGAGCTCAGTAAGGCGGGGGTACATGCAACAAACCGTTTTTAAATTGAAGCGGAAATAAGGAAGTAATTACAATATGTCTTACCTGAAGCGAGGCATTTGTCCGTAGATTTACCCATCCCAGCATACACAATCCCCACCGTGTTATGATAGAGTGGAAAAATGAGAAGTGTTATAATATCGACCAATCTTTTATTTAAGCCAGTGAGTAAAACATCACGATTTCTCTTTTAGAAATAAAGTACATTGATTATTGTCTTTTAAAAAAAACCTCGTAACTGCAGCCTGTTTTAAGGTGCAGCTACAATGTTTTGGAGGATACAGATTTATAAATAACGAAAGCATGATGAACCTTTTCCAAACAAGGTTTCAAGTTTTTGAAGAATGAACAAAGAATGAGAAAGAAGAAATTCGAAAATCAGCCTTTTACACTTTTTTTTATATATGAATGAATTGAAAAAGAAAATTTGAGTCATTTTTAACATTTTTTCCACAGTTTTTTAAATCTTTTCCAAACAAACCCGGTTTTGACGTTCCTATTAGTAAAGGCTAGGGAAAACATCGAGAGAAAAGGATAAATTGTCGATAAACAGCAATTTCTCTAGAAAAGGATAAATTGTCGATAAACAGCAATTTTTCATTTTCTCTAAGTATTTTCTGGGCTATATCGGTACACAAATTACATCTTTATCAACAACCTCTTTTCGTCTGCAGCGGCTTCAAAACGAGAGCGGTCCAAAAATGTGCTGTTTGGAAATTGGTTAATGTGGATTGGTTTTAACTCGCATTTTTAAAGGGTTATGACAAAGTTGGAATCACGATCGTTCAATACATAAGATCACGATGAGGGTTATTTATACTTAAAAACTATTCATACGGTAAAGAAATTGATTACTTTAGTCAGATCACGAAATCATGACAAATGTTTACAAAATTTGATATTGTAAACAATAAGTACTATTGAACTAAAAAACTTTTGTTATTTTTCGTTAACGTATACAACCCATCATTAGCACCAAAGAGCCAGGGGTGAAATTTGAAAAGTGCCAGTAAATCCTAAACTGTGTTATATTTCAATTCCAAATACAAACATAAGCATTTTTAACGGTTTAGAATTTTGAATTGACGCATAATTATGGAAATACTTGACAAAATGTTATAAATTACCTCCCTTGCATATGAATATAGAGTAAAAAGATATTTGTGAATTATTATCTTATTAAAGCATAATTTTTAAATCCGGCATGGTGAATCAATTTATTTGAAGTGTATTTACAAGTGTGTGTAATTTGAGGCATGTCCCAAGGCTAGAAAGCGGTGTTTTAATGATGGGTCATATACCTTAAATGGTTCGAGTTTTGCAGGTGTCTCACACCACCACGATTCGGACCAACGCATGCAAAATGTATTGAAAATTAAGGACTCATTTTCACTTTGTTTACGCGAGTAAAGTTTGTAAGCATGTGCCATAAAATCTTGATTTGACTATAGATATAACGTTTACCCAATTACAATTTGCCTACAAAAATGAATCGTTTTCTGGAAAAGGGGACCTTAAATTGTTACAAGATCAGCCTCTGTCTAAATGTTGTCTGATCAGGATCGATAATGTACCACTTCAGACGCCACGAACAGATTAGAGAACATTAAAGGTTTTGATCAGACGGCATGAAAAGGCGTGTCAAATATAAGTAGTACTTGTATTATGCCAAATTTCATTAAGAAAAGCACACAAATATTAATTTTAGAGCATCAGTACCGCTAATTCTGGATCACCCCTCGTACGACCGGTTTAAAGAGAGCCTTAAGTAATTGTTGATTGTCTATTTTCAAATCAAAAGATTTGTCATGTGCAACTGTGCATGATATTTTGTACACGATTTTCGATATTTTTATTGCGTTTGTAAAGTAATTTTAAAATTGCAACAAAAGTAGTAAAGATCTACATATCGTTTTCGACGCATGACTTAACCCTTCCCAAACAAGACCTGGTTTTGACGGAATTGGCTTGGGAAAACATTGAAACAAAAGAAGAAACTGCTGATAAACAGCAGTTTCTCCTTTTGTTTCAATATTTTTTGTGCCATATTTTACACAAATTCTATCTTTAATAACTTCCATTTTGACATTTTTGGCAGTTTTTGAAGTGAATTACCCTAAAATTTTGCCGTTTGGGAAAGGGTTAACCCATCCCATTGTAAAGTTGCTTTTGATGCCCCACAAAGAAAAAATGTTGTAGTTCTAATCTTAGATACTTCTTTGCAAGATGGCAATTTTTATTTTAATCAAAATTCAAAAATGACGCAGACAACAAAATTAATACGGACTGGAAGGAACAAAATAATGTAATGTTAAGAAAAAACTTTCCATAACTTTTCATTGAACAGAAATCTATTCTTTTTCCTGTATGTTTCATATTGTCGCGCCAATTATTGTTTAAAATAAATATTAAACAGTTTTCAGAATAACTTTTCCGTTTCATAGGCACATCATTTCAAGAGAGCCTATCAACCACTTTCCAAACGATCTCTTGAGTTTGGAGTCCCCATTTAGAAATATTTTGAAAAGCATGTAGAGAAAAGAAGAAAATGTCGATAACCAACATATCGCCAGTTTTCTTCGAAAACATCGATACTATAGCTACAAACGGCAATTACGATATTTTTGAGAAAAAAAATGTAAGTCATTTCCCCTTCTCTCGATCCTGGTCATTGTATAATATATCGTGCTTTTTTTTTCAACAAAACCTCGTTATTTACAGCTCTAAGCAAACTGTAGTTACGAGGTTTTAGTTGAAATATCTGGTATACACATTTTAAAACACATTTGTAACCATAATTCCATTTGTCTTCAACTCCTTATTAGTTTAAAAAATTGTTGTTTAATCCATTCCAAAACGACAAAAAACAATGTTGGTTCAACTTAGAAACAGAAACGTGCGACAAATGGATGCTTATGAAGATAGAAGTTGTATACAATATAGCATATAAAACATTGAGACAAACGGAGAAAATGCTATCTGTAACAGGAACGTCAAAATCAATTCTTGTTTTGGAAATGACGAAGAAATGTTTAAAATGCAACAGTCGTGTTTAATGTATATCTAACAAAGCAAAACATGCAATAAAAACTTAAACAAACAAGAAAAAACAACCAAAACAACCAACCAAACAAACAGCAGCAACAAAACTTAAACACAACAATAGAAAGAAGCAAATATCCAAACCTGAACTGATGCAGTAAATCTCATTTTAAAACTAACAAAGTTAAAACAGTTAAAATACCCTTTTTGAAGCGGTCCATTGCTTCGAAATCAGATAAATATAAATGAAAACAGTTGACATGACTGTCAATATAGCACACGATATTTGACCTGGCAGAGCATCTCTAGCTAATTGCTAGAGAAGCTCTGCTATGTCATTTATCGTAAGCTCTAGACAACAACGCCCAAAACAGTGCGTGGTTACTTCAGTCATAGTTTTCTACTTTCCTCAATATTTCCACAATATCTTCGATACTTTTGTTAATACGAGACCAATATACACTCGGTTTGAAGCAGAGAATGTGGACAGGCATCACGCACTAGATGGATAAATGATTTTTGATAAATAAGCTGATAAAAAGTTATTGAAGATCAGCTAAAATTTTGTTTGATCTTCAATAACTTCTTATCAGTTGACTTTTCAAAAACCCACCACGCCCAGCTTATTCCTTTCATTTACCCACCTTCTCCGCTTCAAACCGAATTAGAATTGTTAACACAAGTTGATTCAGTGCTAATTCAATTAAAGATGAAATAAATATTGTGATAAAAATATACCCGTCCAAACAGAAAATACCGGTTGTCAGTGATTGGACTATACGTTATATGTGACTATTTGAGCCGCGGCGTGAGATTTCCAACAATGTGGTCAAAAATGACATTTTCACTTTTTAACATGCATAACATCTATGTCATTTCATGATTAAAATGCTACAAATTTTGTCAAAATATTTTGACTAGAACCTGTTCTAATGACCCCATGAAGTTTATACCCCTTTTATGATTATGACGTTATGAAAACTGTTAACGACGTCATGAAAAATATTTGCGACGTCAAATACATTCATACGGCTTTTCCCTTCTTAATCATAGATAACACCTAAACTTAGTGAAAAAGCGAAGTAAAGAAATTAAACTTTCTCAGTCTCCTATATTTCACTTCAAACGGTCATGTTTTAAATACGATTTTCTGTTTTAATTTGTATATATATCGTCACTTTACAACAAAAATCTCGTAACTACATTTTCAAACAATCTGCAATTACGAGGTTTTCGTTGAAACGCGATAATGTGTCATTGTGTAAACATCAATAAGACTTTAATAAAACATTCCACCGCCGAATGTTTTCGACTTCGTCCGAATAATTCCGATGTACCACGAATCTCAATATGGATGGACTACCTGAATTTCATCTCATGTCTTAATGAGTCGTACATATGTGCCACCTTTGGCAGCTGTTCGAATATTTCGCAGGCAACATCTTGAATTAAATGACATACACGTGTCAACGAAACTTAATTTTACTTATTATAAAGATGGAAAGAAATTTAAGACATCTGACAAAATGTCGTCTTCGATAACAAGTATAAAATGGCAAGGGAAAAAGCATATATGGGTTTTATATAGATATGGCAAACGGTGACAAGTATTTCCTTTTTTGTTTCAATATCTTTTTAAAATTATCTCATGTTAAGTTTGTAGAATTTCATTCAATACGCTTTCTAGAGGCAACTTCTTAGATTTGAAAGTCTGTTTAGTCATACTTCGATTTAAAGGTTCTTTTTGACAGTATTTGAATTCAGTCAAAATATTCAAAGAAATTTAATCATTAATCTATATTCAATAGGAATAAGCCATAGCTCTCTTTCAATTAACTGTTTAGTGATTGAAAGAGTTGCAGAATGCTCCAATATTAAGAGTAAATTTGAATTTTGAGTCAGTCCCCTAACATTAACTCTGTGCAAAATGAAAAAAATGCTTGTCACAAGTAATATCTTCATTTCCCCCAATGTTTTCTACCACCAAAGACCAAAAAGGGTAAAATTTCATTCACCTGAAATAGTCGTCTGTGCGATATTTGAATTTGGAATAGCCCAATTTTTTGACGTTTGGAGGGGTAACAGATCATTTACACAATAAAAGATTGTAAGGTTTACCTTGCCATTTGTTCATTACTCCATAATGATAACAATAATGATAATTGAACGTATGTTAATGAAATAATATCATATTTATGTCTTAATGATATTCATGAATGTCACTCACCATGCGTAAAAGTATAGCTAACGATAAACGACATGGCAGAGTATCCTCGTCGATAAGCTACAGATATTCTACCAAGTCATTTTTCGGGACTTGTACATTGTATTCTATGAAAACAAAAAATAATACAATTTGTAATAGATTTGATAATTTACTTTGACACGGTGTATAATCACGTGACTCAGAATTTCCGATAATCTTCAATATCTTTTTTAATACTTGACCAATTTCAATGCGGTTTGAAATGGAGAAGGTGGGGAAATGCCAGGAATAAGCTGGACGCCTTGGATTTTTGAAAAATCAACTGATAAAAAAGTTATTGACGATAAACCAAGATTTTGGGTTATCTTCAATAACTTTATATCAGTTGATTTTTCAAAAATCAACTATGTTGATGTACTGCGTGACGTCTGTACAAATTCTCTGCTTTAAACCGAATTCAAATCGGTCCAGTATTTACAAAATTATTGAAGATTTTCTGAAAATATTGTATCACGTGATTATCCACCGTGTATGATATCCTGCATTTTGTTTAATAATCTGTATAATCTTTGTTTTGTCAATTCTCAGAAGTTTGCATTTCAAAAGGAAAATTGTTTACAGTCCTTATACATAGCCAAAGAAAAATGTTACTAGTTTCTACGTCTGTATAAACGATTCAAAATCTTTTACTAATGAGAGGACATACCCATAATCAGATATAGGGGAATCGGGTAGGTAAATGTGACTATCGAAGTATGTAAGTTGTTTCTATAAATAGATTTTCAATACAGCTATCCTACCCAAAATAAACCAAAATGTTTGTATCGATTCTCGTTTAACTTTGAACGTATAATAAATCACGTGACACAGCAGCAGCAGCAGCAACAACAACAACAACAACAACAACAAAAAAAACAACAACAACAGTATCATAAAGTCGTCATTAATTCTGTTAATACATGCTATGATTTGAAAATAGTTAGAAGCAGAGAAGAAGGGAATGTGCAAGGTCTTTTTCTGGCCCCGGTTTTTCGAAAAAACTTATTCTCATGAGAACATGCTCAACTTCAAAGGGATACTCTCCAGCGTTGAAGAGTTTTCGATTGAAGTTCATGTGGATTTCGTGCGATTTTAGCGGGGTGCTCAGATTTGAGCATGAGAACGTACTTAAGTTTTTTCGAGAAATCGGGCCTGGATTCAGTGGATCTTTAAAACAACACGGAAAAGTTTGAACTGTTTTGATTTGGAAGCTTCTCCAGACAACAATTTGGGTTTTGAAAATGATAGTTTTTGTGTTGAGAATAGCCACAAAAATATTGAAGCAAAAGTAGAAATGCTGATTCAGCATTTTCTTCTTTTTTCTCAATGTTTTTCCCAAAAATTTTATATTGGGGACGTCAAAACCAGGTCTTGTTTAGGAAAGGGTTAAAACAACACGGCCAGGTCTGATAAAATTGTTATTGACGACCAACCGATTTTTTGGCAAAATTTAGACAGTTAAAATTTGAAAGCTGTTGCAAACGACAAAGTAGATTAGCATTAAAGATAGAATTTATGTATAAAAGAAACAGACGCGTCGTCCAGATTAGTAAAAGTTAAATATTGTGACTAAAGACCAAAATTCAAAAGAGTTGACAAGAAATAATATGAAATAGGCATACCTTTGCACTTTATTTTACACTCCAAATTAATAATCAAACGTATGCAAATGCATGTAATATATGTCCTATTTCCTTTATTAACCCTTTCCTGAACGACCAAAGTTTGGATTGTTTAGATTGTTTTAGATTGACATGGTAATATTTTAACATCTGTGACCAATGTGTTTTGCAAAATTTTATATCGTCGCTTTTCAACGAAAACCTCGTAACTGCAGCTTGTTTGAAGCTGCAGTTACGAGGTTTTCACTGAAAAGTGACGATATGCTTAGTGCATTGTGATCCTTTTTAGGTCGGGAAATCTCTTTGAGATTTTCACGTCCTATAGCGATCCAACGCTTCTAACGCTTTTCTACGAAAATCTCGTATCTGCCGCTTGTTTTAATCTGCAGATACGAGGTTTTCGATATAATTTGGTCACCGCATAGTCGTACAAAATGTCTGAGTCCGCCGAAAAAGTAGACCTACCTTTGAACAATTCAAAATTACTCAAATAACATAATCATCGTAAAGACTTGAAATCATTTCTTAATTGTTTTACCAAAACAATGCAGCAGTTTGCTCATAAGTGCGAAAACTATCAACTTCTCTTTTTGGCGGAAAGGTTGATTCGAACTAACTGGTGTGGCAGACTAGAGCAGACGAGAATTTCAACACCAAATTACTGCGCCACACAGTTCGTGTAATCGGACATTTCCGTGAAGCACTCGTAGATTCACGGAAAATCTATTTATATCCTGACTCTAGTCGAGTCCTCCTTGTTCGCACAATCGCATTTTACAACACATGCATTTTATCGGGTTATACACTCACGTGTTAACACTTCGCGGTGTAAAGCTAGTCTCCTATGCTTTGACCAACTAAAGTGTTACCGTAACGGCGCTGACGGACTTTGAGCCGTCTTGAGTACATACAACGTAATTTTCGTAATTTATTCATCCTTATTAATCCAGGCTTAGGTTTAACAGGAATTTAATCATCTTTCTTCGACCTGGGCTTGAGATATAGGCTATTTATGAGTTAATTGTAGGCCTCTGTCTCTGCAGATGATAGGGGTGATAGAGTTATCTCTTTCACAAACGACAGAAAGAACAATTCAAAGTGAAAGCTAGTGCGAAAAGCAAAGAGGACAGCAAACATAAAAAGAAAGCAAGATCTAGATTTGTGTGCAGAAAATACGAGCTCACTTTTTTCAAATTCTGAGTTGAACACACATATTATTAGAATTGTTGATCAATGTTTGTGGTCTAACCTTTACCATTATTTACAATGTGCTATATTGTAAATTTAGTTATCTAAATCTGGTCAGTTCTCATGCCACTTTTGTGAACCATATTAAATTTAACTTCATTCCTCATTCTAAATTTTGCTCAGAAATTTTCCCGTCATAATATTAATATTTTTCATCGTGCAAAGTTTAACCTTTCCTAAGCAGTAGAATGTAAAACTGCCCTCAGGCCCGTAGGAAGCAATTTGATAAGGGGAAGGGCTCAAAACTCTGTCCGGGTTAGTGTCTGAACATCTTAAGGGCTAATTGGCCTTTTCTTCAATTTTCTATGTAAATTGAGGAAAATTCGATATTTTTTGGCCAACATTTGGGGCTTATCCCATCATGTAGCCCACCTGTGCCTACGGGCCTGCTTAAAAAAACGGAATACTGTTGCTACATGTAATGTCAAGTTTGTGTTGATAATTTAGATAAATATTAATGTAAAGTTTAGCTGAAGAATTGTTGAAAGACAGATTGAGACAAAGAAAAAATGTTGAATATCAAAATGTTTTCGTTTTGCCACAATGTATCCTCAAACCTTTTTATAATGGATATCAAAATGATATAATGTTTTACAAACTGTTAACCCAGACAATTCATTAGGGCAGTCCATCCGTAATGAGTTTCATGCGACGTCGGATCTTTTCCGACGACGCCGTAAATATTTTTAACATACGGTTACCCGTTCAACACGGACACGTTACGGGTTAAAAGAAATCGACACTTTCCATCACCGAATGTTTACGACATCACCCGAAAAAATACGACATCGTGTAATGGATTTGGTTTATTGGGGTTTTACGCAGTTTTCAACTACTAGGGTCATATCGCGGCGGACCGTGTAATGGAGTAGATCTATATTGTTGACAATTACCCTTTCGTCTCCTATGATTTCTTTTCTAGAAATATCAAATTTTTGCTTATGTTAACTCGGGAATAAGAGTATAAGGATTAATTTTAATGTGCAATCAGATAACAACATTGAGAATATTTTACGAATTCAATGTAAATTTAAGAAAATTGACCATTTACTGTATTTCGAATCCTCTGTTTCCCGACCTTCAGTACTATCAGTACTTTGATTTTAATATGTTTTACCATAAATACGAGGGACGTTCAATTAATTTTGGAACAAGGGTTCTATAAGCAATTGTTATGCTGCGATCCAATTTTAAATGTACCCAATCCATCGAAGTAATCCTCCTTGATGACATTCACACACTTTTGAAGTTTTGAGATCCATTACTTATATGTCAACAAATGGGACTCTTTTGGAACACCCCATAGACATTGGTAAATGGCACTGTAGAAGGATCGCGAAGGCCTATATAGACGACCAGAGAGGGTTTTCGTCAGCATAGGGAAGACAAAAAAGCCACATGGGCTTAAGCCAGGCTATAATGGTGGATGAAGACGATGTGTTGCATGTTTCTCTTTCGGGAAGTCTTGGACAACAGGTCACCTGTGAACAGCTCCGTTGTCATGGATTAGGCACATACCTCTTTAGCCCGCACCAGACCTGCTCTCGTCGTGATATTTCTTTACTTTCGCTCACATATATTTCTTGTAGAAATGACCGGCGATAGTGGTGCTATTTGAAACAGCAATTTGAACAATAGGCCCATCACATTTAAAAAATACCGCGTGCAAAACTTTTGCCGCGCTCTTAGCTTTTTGACATTGATGGACCTTGCCTGATCTTTTCGCAACCACTGCTTGCTAATAACACACCGTTTGTGTTCAAAATAGAAGATCCATGTTCTATCATACGTATAAAGCCAAAAAAGCCAAAGTTGGTCGTAGTTTTTGTAATTATTTCAAAAGATATTTTGACACATTTACACAGGTGGCTTTCTGTTTTTTCATCAACAGGTGGGGGACCCATCGGGTACACACTTGCCTGTGTTTCAACTCTTTGGTCAAAATCGAATATCATGTCCCCGATGAAAACCTAACTTTACATGCTATATCTTGCTATTTCTTGCACACAGAACCATGCGTCTTGTTTGGTGATGTAGGAGTCTGCAGCAACATTTGGTACTAGCTCTAAAAGATGTGTTATTGTGTCTTTATACTGGGTACCAAGTTTAAAGAAAATTGCTTCACAAATAAAAAGATATGTCATAAAAACATGTCAAAAATGTCAGGAGCGAAACGCTTTTTGTGTGACACTTAACACTTGTACTAGTTTTCTAAGCTATGGTAAATAAAAGACAGTGACAGGATACTAAAACTAGCAACTGTAATTCATAAAACAACATGTGCATCATCATCTTAGAATAACCTTTTCATCTTATCTTCACTGGTTTAGGATGTGGAGCCTGTTTTATACAATAGCCCTCTAAATTTGATGTCAGGAGTGAAACACTTTCATTTTCTAAAATGTGTTCTCATTTTTGTCTATTCAGCCAGAAATCTACCACTCATTTTTTTTACGAAGCCATCAACCTCCTGGGCATTCTGCACTCTACTATTTAGTGATTTGTGGGTTACAATTTCTCATATTGTGCAATATATATACTGTCAGGAGTGAAACGCTTTTTGTTGTAATTTTGCAAGATTGTGGACACTATTTTAGCTAAATGTTAGTGAACGTGAAAATTAATATAATTTGGGCACTGCTTAACCATTTAGAATAGTTTTTAGCCATCCTTATTAAGAAATCTGGATGACATTCTGCATAAATAGCTGGTATTCTTAAAATTTAAATGTCACACTTTGGTCATTTTGTTTTAAACCTGCCAAATTTTACTTTTATTTCTATCTGAAAAGGCATGATTTTTATTTTCTTATGAAAATTCTGACTCAAGCCAAAGTATTGCACCGTTTACGAGAAATGCATATTTTGTGTTAAAATTAAACAAATTGGTGTACACAGCAGTTCAGATGTATATGGAATTTGTCATTTCTGTCTAAATTTTAAATACGTGATTTTTGTCTTTACCAGCAAAAACTTAAAAAAATGATAGCATCTAAACGGATTAGAATAACCAATTTTGGCATCAAGACGTAATTTAAAAAATGAAATGGGGATGTTCATCAATGTCCACAGGAAAACTGCCTATATTCTTTCCAGACTGAGCAATTTGCAATATGAAGATAATTATTTTCCTCGCCACAGAACAGTTTTTGAGTGACATGGCATTTACAATATGTAATGAACATTATACCTGTCGGCTTTAACCCTTTCCAATCAAGACCGGGTTTTGACGTCCCTAAAACTAAAATTTTGGAAATATTGAGACAAAAGAAAAAAGCGGATAATTAGCATTTTCTCCTTTAGTCTAAATCTTTTCAATGCTATATGTTACACAAGCCGTTTTCTCACGAAATCCTACCTTTTCATTTTCGGCAACTATTAAGTTGAAGAATCCTATTTGTTTGTCGCTTGGAAAGGACGAACTCTTTTCTAAACGACAAAATACAAGCATGTAAATAGAAACAGGAATTTTCACAACACAAAAACTGATTATCAGCATTTACATCGGTTACTTCAATGCTCATTTTACAAAGGAATTCAGAATTAGATGTTTAAAGAAAGGGTTTATACATGTAAAGACATGCATGTGGTGAAAATCTTGTCAAATCTTCTCCCTTTCCCTAAACTGATTGCTATGTATTACAGATTTCATTTGACCTGACACTGACCTTTACTCAAAATGTGTTCATATTTCGCATATAGCGTAACATATGTGACCCATCACGCTAAAAGGGACTTTATCGGATGTGTGAAAAATATCGACCCTAGTCAGTCTGCGCAATCCGCGCAGCCTGACTAAGGCCGATACCTTTCACTTTTATGTAATTGTCTGAATCTGTAATATTTTCTCTATCTTACTATGTTCATTTTTCATATACGGTATCTGCTTGACATGTGCTGAGTCTAACAAATTTGCCAAAATTTAGATTTTTGGACTTCTGATAAGGTCCCTTTTAGCGTGACGGGTCACATATATAAAAAAGAAAGCAATATAGTACACAGTCATAACAGGTATACAAGAACGTATTACTGAATGTAATTAATTTTATGATAAATGAAAGCTAAAGCTGTTCCATGTAAAATGAAATAATAATGTAATATGTAGCGCAATTTGCTCTATTTGCATCGGCTTTCACTTCTTTAGTAACAATATCAAATAATTTCACTAGATCTATTTTTTCTTTCTCTATGCCAAAATGTTTTTCTTCTCTTTTTTCTTCTTTTTTCTTCTTTCTCGTCTTCTTCTTTTTCTACTTCTTTATCGTGGTCGTTTTAAAATGTTGTCTTGGATTTCATTTCAAATACAATAGGTAAATAGCACAGGCGGCAATCACGTGACTTTGTTATGATATATTTTCCTCACTTATGTAAACAAAAACACTCGGTAAGTACACATTTTTCTTAAATTTTGAATCAAATACTTAACACTCAATATTGAGATACATGCCATTCGATACGTCGTACTCTACGGTCTATTTTGATACCAAGATCTTCCCTCAAATCCCTGTCAAAGCCGAGAACATTCGTGCAAAGTATTTTTGATTGTCGTGATATATTTTCTTAATAAATGTTTGCACTTCGCACGCATGTTCTCAGCTTTGACGTGGATTTGAGGGAAGATCTTGGTATCAAAATAAACCGGAGATTACGACGCGTCGAATGGTACGTATCTCAATACTGAGAGTTAAGTATTTGATTTAAAATTGGAGAAAATATGTTCTTATCGAGTGTTTTTGTTTACATAGGTGAGGAAAATATATCATAACAAAGTCACGTGATTGCCGCCTGTGAATAGGTTTAAAAGTTATACAAAGGCAAATGAATCTTCTTTTTTTTAAAAAAAAGGACAGATATCACTTTAGCCGATGTCGCTTTTGCGACATAAAAATGGTATTTCTACATATTCCTGTCTAAAAAAAAATAATTGGTTAAATATGTTTTCGCCATTTTGATTTTTTCGGGGCGTCTCGAGTCACTTGATGAGAAAGTGTTAAAGCAAACCAGAAAGGAAAATATTTGTAACCGGTCAAACTTGATTTTTTCACTTAAAAATAGACCTAAAGGCCTGATACAATCTACATCCGTCAAAAATATCAGCTCATCAGTAAATTGTTGTTTACAGCGTCATGGTCTAGCGGTTTTAATCCATTACCAAACGACAAAATTTTAGACTGCTCCAAATTCATAGATGTTGCAGACGACAATTTCAAATAAATGAAATTTTAAAAAAAAAAGATTGGTCATTTTGGGTAGAAAACAGTGGGAAATGAAGAAATCGCTTGTCACAAGCAATTTCTTCATTTTCCACAATGTTTTACAGAGCAACTGACTTGTAGGGAGTCAAAAAGAATCACTCTGTGGTAATGGATTAAAGGATTTAAATGGACAAAGAGTATAGATCTAGTAAAATATAGACCAGTCACGATAATATGTCACATATTTACAAAACTTTTCAATGTAAACAATGAAACATATTTCTTTTATAATCCACCCAAATTAACCAGGGACAAATTAATTTTCGTGTGCAAAATCCGTTAGAAGAGCGTGTTAACAAAACATTGCCGAAGTGGGGTCATTACAATATGCAGATGTCCCGGGTTAATGCTGCTGGACTATACAATTTCGTTTGTGTTGGTTAGAATCTTGCAGGTGTGAGGTACCTGCAAGATTCTAACCAACACATGCAACATTATAGTATTTTGTAGTTCGATATTATGCTGTTTACAAGAAAATTTAACATGTAAATTTTCATCATGTGCAATGAATGTAGTGTTTGGGAAAGGAGCAGTTTGGTTCCAGCCTCTGATACACTACGTTGTAAAGAGTCTGGTAATACCTGGCAAAGCGGGCCCATTGATTGGTTAGTATACACAACCGATGAAACGCCTCGACCAATCAGAGCCGTTCGTTGATGGTCATGATTATGACCGTGGAGGTTAGCTATTACCGTATCTAAATCCGTAGTAGATTTCAGGGGCGGGAACCAGACTAGGAAAGGAGTAGTTGTTAGATTGTGTGAAAAAAGAAAACACCAACACGAAATATGTAGTTATTAATATCATTACGAGCCCGTATTTATTGAATATCATCATTGGAGGAAATAACAAATACAAAAATTAGAATAGCATATATTTTGTTGGAAGAAAAAGAGCCTAGTGGCTTTGATCGGGAACAACGAGACTCAAATGATATGATAACAAGATCTTCGCAGACCGGCGCATATACGCCCGAGAGGGGCTTGTCAGTAAAATTGGCCATTTTTTTTTCAATTCAAGGGCAGATAATTCAAGAACGAAAAGAGTTATCTGAATTCAGTAAGCGAGGTACACAACTGGACACCATGGAGATTCATTGTGGCAAGTTTGATCAAATTCCAATCATAACTGTAGGAGGAGTTGCGCACACAAGAAATAGCTAACGGACGGACGGACAGACGGACGGACGGGCAGACGGACGGACAGACGGACGAGCGGGGCCATAACATAATACGACCCTTCGGGCGTATAAAAATGATATTTTTTTGCTGTTTGGATATTTCGCTGCTTTTCAACAGAAACCTCGTAAATACTGCTTTACGCAAGCTGTAGTTAAAATGTTTCTGTTGAAAAGTGGCGATTTGATCTGGGAAAATGGTTATTGACATTTGATATAAACACTAATCCAGATTAGCCCGCACATACGCATAGTCTGATCAGGATCCACGTCGTTTTCTTATAGCCATTTCAGAGCTTTTGAATAATGGACGAAATAACGTAAACAACCAGCAGGACAACCGCTAGGCGGCGCTTCGCGATTTCAAGAAAATCGGACTAAATCCGCCAAAGGGTGAATACAAACGTAGGTGGGTTCAACCTTGGCTAGCGAAGATGTAGTTACGAGGTATTTTCACAACGCCGATGGTTTATAGAAACGGAGCATTAATCACAGTCTATTTTTAGAACAAAATTCAAAACCATTATAAGATATCTATTGACATCACCAGATTAAGCCCTTCCAAAACAATACCCGGTTTGATGTCACTGAAAGAGAAAGATTTTGGATAATATATAGTGAGCCAAAAGAAAAGTAAATACTGATAAGCAGCATTTTCTCATTTTGCCTTAACATATTCTGTTCGATATTGAACAAAAATCATATCCTCACGAAAATTCATTTCATCGTCTGAAGCAGTTTTCAAATCGGAAGTCTGTGTTATTGTCGTTTGGGAAAGGGTTAAACTTTTGGCCCAATCTCACGAGGACATAGACCTTTCTATTGCTAATATGACTGGTCTAAATATTATTCAAAAGAAAATGCAATCTAGCCTATGTTATTCTCACGTATATTCTTCAAGAAGCATGTATCAGATCTAACTGTTAGAGATCAGTTTGGATTTTGACCAGATTGCGCGTATGCACGGGTTGATCTGGATCGAGGTTGAAATCAAATATCATACAGGCATATTTTTCAGATAAAAGCTCATTTGTTTTGTCTAATTATGGTTCACAAGAACATCTGCGTCAGATATCGTTTACACATAAGACTTTCAGATAGTCGAATTTCCAAAGAACAATGTTCACTTATAAATACTTATAATGATAAAAAATAACAAATAAATAAACAAAAATATTGCACAGGAATGATAAAAATAGATAGTAGCAAATACATTGCACATGTATTTGCAGCATGTGGTTTCAAAGATGAAACGATGATAATATTATACATGTATTTAAAAGACAAAAATGAAGCAAATGATAAATGACAATGGTGACTTTTACATATCATTAGTGGGGGACGAAACAGCATGACAACAGCTTGAAAAAAACTGAACTTACGCGCTTTTGACCTCTCACGAACGATAGACTATAACAAGATAGTTCTCCTCTTATCCCTATTGTTTCTAAAAAACCTTCTTGTTCGGGATGTTAGAACAATGCATTGTATGGGAAATAGTATAAAAATTATATCAGATTGTACTCATGCGATTTGTTCTTATTTGGTTATATTGAGATATTTACAAAATGACAAGAAATTTACATTCAAACACTTTCGTTGTTTTCAGTCGCCAAATTAAATTTCTGCAAACTTCAAACTCTCGATTGGACAATAATGACTTGATTTGACCAGAATGGAAAGATTGTGACAAAAAAGAACACAGTCATGTTTTCTCATGCTTTGCTCCAAATACCTGGTAAATACATATTGTTTAAAGCTGCAATTACGAAGTTTTACGTGAAGAGCAGCGACATGCAATGATACTTTAAGAAAGCACTTGGTTCGCCCCAATCTGCATATATAACATATTGATACTTTTCAACGAAAATCTCGTAACTGCAGCTTTAAACAAGCTGCAGATACGAGGCGTTCGTCGAAAAGCACCGATAAATGTATTAGATTCGTATCCGAGCTCGTATTAGGAAGGTATTTCACATTTTTTGGAATGAAAACGTTTCACATACCACGCCATCCCTCACTCAATGGATTCACATAACGTTTCACATTTCACGATTTCGCTGATTCACGTATCGGATTCAACTGGTTCAATGTCTTTCTCGGAATTAAAACTATCGTAAGAATCGGCAAAAGTTCTCGGTTTTCCGAAACACTGCATCAAAAAGTCTTCCATTGTATTAAATAAGTGTGTTTTTGTGTTACCTCCATTCAGAAAGTGGTCTTCGTCGGTGTATATCTGGAAATGTATGAAAAAGAATTGATGCGTGTATTTAAAATTCATGCAATGAGAAACATTTGGAATCTTAACGTATTCCATTCATCATTAGATAAAACATATCTCGTTCAACTTCGGGCGTCATCCGTGGCAAAGGAAATTGACGAGGATATTCCTAATCAATTTTCATCGCCACGAATGCCATCCGGAAATTGACGAGGTATACCATCGTCAATTTCTGTTGCCATGGATGACGCCCGAAGTTGTACGAAGTGTTTGGCATCTAATAATAGATAGTATACTTTAACAGTACAGACCATATTCTAGGCTTTTTAAACACCCATTTTGCAGTCGGTCAGATTTCAGGGCCCCGTTTTACTAACGAACTTACGATCATATTTTTGTGTAAACTGTGTAACAAGGCATCTGATTGCACGAAAAATCGGATTAGGCCAATAAGGTTTGTTGTTACAAGTATTTACGCAAAAAATAATCGTACGTTCGTTAGTAAAACGGGGCCCAGATGTCTTTACAAAAATAATACATCTTAATGCATTGTCTTACAAAGTGATCAAAAGAATGATCGGTCAGAACTTTATTGATTATCAAGGAATACATATATTTTCACTTCATCATATAGCTCATGATAAATGACATGACAGAGCATCTCTAGCTAATGGCTAGAGATGCTTTGACATGTCATTTATCGTGAGCTATACCACACAAAATATCTATTGTATAATTATTTTATGTTACTTGTTTTACTCTTATATTGTATGTCTATATGGGTCTATAATTTGGCTCCCAGCACATTAATGAACCTGTAACTTAGCAAGTTAAAGGTTCATTAGGTGCTGAGAGTCAAATTATATGAACGTACAAATATATGCGAATGTTCAGTCACCCATATATAGGTTCTCAAAACAATCTCATACTTTCTCTAGAGACTCAACATTCCTGTTTGTAACAAGTTTACAATGTTTCAATATAAAAGCCTTACCTGAGATCTAAAATAAACATCGTTTTCTGTTAATGCTTTTATGAGTTGAGCAGAATTTTGAAAGTGGACATTATCTGAAAATGTATGAAGAATAAATGTAATTCTCATAAATCGTCATAAACGATAATAGCGAAGGAATGATACGTAGAACGATGTCGGTATTTCTCAATTTCATCTTTATGCTCTTTGAGGTAATCTAGGATTGACCGTGAATCGATATTCACTAACATATACGAACTAATTCACAATATACGTTTCTCACGTACGCAGTGCAAACGTTTTAATTTTAGATATCATTTTGTAATAATTATAGGCCCGGTCCCACTGGCAGATTGACAAAAACGTATGCAAAAAGGACACAGCGGACGAGCAAAATTTCGGTAGTCGTACCATCCGTTTTCATCCGCTTTTAGAAAATGGCCAAAATATAACGGAAAAGAGCGCACGTCAGTAGTAGCCTATATAGCGGGGATGTTAAACGGATATTCGTGGGAAGCCTGGCGGATGGGAGCGGATGTCAGCTAAATATACGGAATACATCCCAGATAAAAACTCTTTTTTCCCTTTGTATACTTCATATACGCGAAGCATAATGCTTACATCCTTTCTATTTCCGTGCTGCTAACAATGTATAGACGTTCCATGTACCTTATCGTTCCCCTATCAATCCCTTTTCAGTTTCGGTTGATTTGAGTTTCAAGGATGCCTATAGTATGGATAAAGGATACAACGGACTGATAACGGACATAGAACGTCTGTTGCTCGTATATATTGCGGATTTATATCGTACACGACGGAAGGTTCATCCGTTCTAAAAGTTTTGGGCAACCCAAAACTTCTTGCGCGGATGAAATTACGGTTGACGGATGCCCATTGGATAAAACGTATACAATAAGTACACATCGGACTTCCAACGGATGGAAAGGGACGTCTAACGGAAAGCAAGATTTTTTTGTACGTTTTATATCCTCTTTGCATCCGAAAGTGCAGTGGGACCGGGCCTTAAGCAATCATCCTAAAACATAAGCAGTAGTTCATATCACATGTTTCACTACAAATATCGAAGACCATTGCAGTATGCATACAAATCCACGTATTTCCATTAACTCCAATGTATTTACCGTTACTAACATAATCAAAAGTTCTTGATTTCGATTTTTTTTTCAAAATGAAATAAAAGTTTCTTACCGTCCCCTGTTCCATGAATGAGCATAAATCTCGATGTTTTAAAGTTGGCTGCATACTTAGACACATTGGCCGCCTGTAATGCAATATGATGGGCAAGAATTATGTAGAAAAGTTGACCATGAAAACATTCAAATGAAAACAAATGATAGCAGAACCTTCTTCTTCTATTGTATTTAGTCACCGAGACAATATCTGAGGATGGGTCTAGCCTATCGTTTCTGTAATCTTTAAAAAAAATTGTACAGAATTAAAATATGGCATTTAATTTCAGCTTTGTCTTGACATTCATTGGCTAAGGTTACGATACATATAAAACTCCATACCAAATAGATTTGTAAATATTATCGTTTACAATTTCTTCATAGTTCATCTCTTGCTCGGATGAAAATTTAATAGGAATAATTTGATTTGCAAAAAGTATTTGGTTTGATCTACAAATGCACACCTGACAAATACTTACGTTATATGCTGCTAAATTATCATGGGCTGTAGGCATGCCCATATAACGTTCTGTATATACAGAATCTGAAAAATGTAATGATCAACATTAAAAACAATCAATGGTAATATTGGAAGTTACCAGCAATAAAGTTTGAAACTGATGGAAAGATCCATTGCACAAATCAATATCAAAGTACGGTGTTTTAGAAAAGTCCTAAAGTCCGTGATAAAGTTTGGGTTTGTTCTGATTGCAGGAAACATCTAAATTACTGCCAAAAGAAGGAATATATTCTGTTTTGAAATCCAAAAACGTTCAGATGGCTTGATATGATAGTACAAACAATATTAAATTAAGGATTACAACCCATTATAAACTACAAAAAATTCGTGCATTTTCGGGCGTCATCCGTAGCAATGGACATTGACGAGGATATCCCTCCTCAAATTTCGTTGTCATGGATGATTCCCGGAAATTGACGAGAGTATCTCATGTCGATTTCCATTGTCAAAGATGACGCCCGACAATGCACGAAGCGTTTGGTATCCAATCAAGCGTTGTAATCCTTTAAAAGTTGGTTTTCTTGCCAAACCTATTGAAACAAGGTATTTACCATAATATCTCCAATCTGTTACAGGCGCTACATCGACTCCACATTTAAATGGGGATTCAGGGCCTCGAGCTTGAAATGATGTCGTTCGAAAAATGCCATACAACCGTAGAAAATATCGTTGCTTTTCAACAAAATACTCGTTACTGCAGCTTGTTTTAAGCTACAGTTACGAGTTTTTTGTTGAAATGTGACGATATACAATAATATGGGTAAACAACATACCATAATATCTCCAATCTGTTACAGGCGCTACAGCAACCCCACATTTAAATGGCGATTCAGGCCCTCGAGCTTGAACCGACGTTGTTAGGAAACTTCCGTATGACTGTAGATGATATCGTCAATTTTCAACAAAAAACTCGTAACTGCAGCTTTATTTTAAGCTGCAGTTACAAGGCTTTTGTTGAAAGTGGCGATTTAACCATGTAATTGTATAAGTAAAGTACCTACCGTAATATCGCCAATCTGTTACAGGTGCTACAGCGACCCCACATTTAAATGGCGATTCAGGCCCTCGAGCTAGAACCGACGTTAGGAAACCACCATATGACTGTAGAAGATATCGTCGCTTTTCAACAAAATCTGCGTACCTGTAGCTTGTTTTAAGCTGCAGTTACGAGTTTTTGTTGTAAAGCACTGATATATAATTGTATGGATAAAAGACCTACCATAATATCTCCAATCTGTTACAGGCGCTACTGCAACCCCACATTTAAATGGCGATTCAGGCCCTCGAGCTAGAACCGACGTTGTTAGGAAACCGCCATATGACTGAAAATATGGTAAAAACATTTTGAGATATAGCTCGCGATAAAGGACCTGGCAGAGCATTTCTAGTTATTATCTAGAGATGCTCTACCATGTTGACCAACTCAATATCAACATTGTTAGAGAAGATATTCGAAGTTTTGGTTTGTATCCTACTAGTAAGCATGTTTTTTCACAGATTTTGCCAGAAATCGAAAAGCCGATGTCGTTGGCTACACTGGAAACAGTCGTAACTACAGCTTGAATGACACAAGACACAATAACAAGCACATGACTAGTAAAATATTGACATACGGCATTTAGAATAAGTATACAATCAATAATGATATAAGAAAATAGATACCAGCTAACTGATACTTTTCTAACTTACCAACCCCCATATTGCTGTTCTCTCATTTACATATTCTAGTCGATTCATGTAACTGAAAAGCAAGAAAAAATCTCAATTACGAGTATATGTAAACCTGTTCGAGATACCAAATCGTCGCTTTCCTTAAAGATCGTATCTACAGCTTATTCTACGTTACAGTTACGATGTGTTTTTAAGAAAAGCAGTTACATGTTTTTGGATTTTTTTCTAAAGAAAGTTAGCGATTTTCGTGAGATGGAAAGAAATATTAACCCTTTCCCAAACGACAAAATTTTAGCGTGATACACTTCAAAAACTGTAAAAAATGACAAAATGGATGTTATTAAAGATAGGATTTGTGTAAAGGACGGCACAGAAAATATTGAGACAAAAGGAGAAACTGCTGGTTATCAGCAGTTTCTTCTTTTGTTTCAATGTTTTCCCAAGGCATTTCTTCTAGGGACGTCAAAACCAGGTCTTGTTTGGGAAAGGGTAAAACACTATTGCATCTTTGTCATCGAACAAGAAGAGGGACATTGCAGTATGATAACATCCAAAATGAAACCAAAGACAGAGAAACCGGAAAAATCTGTAAAAGAGTGGGAAAAAAGAAAAGAAACAAAGAAAATATCCAAGTAATAAAAAGAAAGAACACTTACTTTGCCGCTGTGATTGTATCTTTCACCTCCAATTGTCCCAGCTTTTTATACACAGAATGCAACCATTTGTTACCCCTCCCACCAGTACCACGGCCATCCACATAGGCTATTATTATGTTGTGTTCACTGGATAGATAATGCTCCCAGCCAAGACTAAATTCATCTGTTACTAGTTGGGTTCCAGGGCCACCGTATCTGAAGAAAAGCAACAACAACAAAAAATAAACAAATATTATATATCGCTGCTTTTCATCAAAAGTCTCGTAGCTACAGCTTGATAAAAGCTGTAGTTACGAGGTTTATGAAGAAAAGTGACAAAACGATCTTGGTGCTTGGACCGCCATATCTGAAAATGCCAAGAAATATAATGTAAATTTGCGACAATGTGTTCAATATATCAATACCCCACCCACTAATACATGTATCACGGCCATCTACGTACGTACGCTATAATCATTTTGTGTTTACTAGATAGATAGTGTTCCTATCCTAGACTAAACTCGTCTGTCACTAAATAGGGCCCAGGTCCGCCATAATTAAAGAAATGAGACGACTCTTAGCCTAATTTTCTTATTAGACAATATTCACATACATGTATACACAAATGTTTCGAAATACCGGTATTCCTGGTTAATGGGGACACTAGAACTTATTTCCGAAACTAACCTTGTGTCTATATTTCGTCCCCTCTTTTTTAAAATGTAGATTTAAAATTAATAAAAGTTGACTTTTATCATTTGTTAAAGATGTGAACTCATGCAGAATAGCATAAGATAATAGGGCTTATTTTTTTCTAAAAACGTAAAAAAAAGGCAGTCTGGAGTTCATTTGCATAATATTACGAAGTAATAGTTGGATAAAGGCATAATTACCTTGATGATTATTTTTCAGTTTAACAAAACATAAACTTACACTTTAAATAAAAGATTGTACGTTATGATCTCTTCTTTTTTCAAAACAGGCGGCAGCAATAATTTTGCCCACATTTCTGAAAAAAAAAATGAAGAAAATTTATGCTGGAACTTTTACAAATACAGCGAGAAGGAAACAGCAATACAAATTGTTATATCAAAAGTTGGCGTTGGCTGACAAACGCATCGTTGCATAAAACTATTCAAATATTTCAAAGGAATTGCAAGTCCGATTATGGAACAGTTTGTTATTGCCAAAGAAAGAGAGAATAAGGAAAATAATTTACATTATCCAACTTAAAGAAAACTTGAGTTGTCGAACATTGTTTTTGCGTTGCAAATTGATCTAAATACTTATATGTATGGTTGTCAAACGATATTCTAATTCCCGCAAAACAATAACAAATATATCAATTTACTAATCATTGGTTATACAGATAAAAACGAAATTATATTGATGATAATCAGTATTTTGATGTAATATTGACGGGACAATACATGTTTTTATAGGTTAAAGGTTTGTTTATAGACATCAGATTACCGTGTGACAACTGCATACAAAACATTATTCATAAACATTTATAGTCCCATGTAATGTTAACATGCTGTTGCATTATTTCAAGTGTAATATTACGTCCTAGTGCCAATATTTTGTTAAAAACTGTAATTTAAAGCACTTGCACAGGATGTCTTATATAGAAATGGAATTTTAGTTCATATAAGTTTCATCTTGTAATCGCACTTACTGGTATCACTTTCAGGAGAGATGGGTATTTGTATATATTCTGTAACTGGTAATGCCACGTCTTCAAGTTGTATTCGGAGATCGTCGTTAGATTCAAAAGTTTTTACTGAAACAAAAGAGAAATGCAATTTCACAAAATTATTCCGTAGGGAATGTAATAAATACATAAATAAATCGAGAGTGATTTTATAGCAGGCTTTAAAAGAGAAATGCATTGTAATTGAATTAACAGAGAGTTACATTTCTGAAAAAGGTCTCAATCTGAGCATATATTCAGGATAAATTGTTATTTGCTTACTTTTAAAAATAAGATCGTAATTCACATTATCTTCAATATACAGAAACAAAATCTATCATAACCTTATTGTTTCATCTCCTTTCCTGAAGATATTCAATCCATCATTAGAAACCAAATATTGTTCACAGCTTCGGGCGTCATCCCTGCTAATAGAAATTGACAATAATATCCGGATATCAAAACCAGGAGACCCTCGTCAATTTCCGGGCGTCATATCTTCATTTATTCCCCTTTCTACAAATGACGCCCAAAGCTCCATGAAATATTTGGTATTTAATGATGATGGAATATCGTAATTTGATCGAAACCAGTAAGTCAAAGTAAATTACTAAAAACATCCACCCCTGTCAAATGGAGTTACTAAGATTACTTGAATATCATGTCTGTTTTCCAAAATCTTACCAAATCCTGTGTCAGTAGAGTATAGATGATACGATGGCACGTCCGGGCCTTTACATCCCAAAACGTAATATTTTCCTGTCGGTGTAAACGAGGCTTCTACGAATGTACAATGGCTGCCGACGTCACAAGATATACATGTGACGTCACGGAAATCCTCGTGGTCTTTTACTGTCGTTGCTCTGTAAGTATATTCAAATAACTCAAAATCCGGAAGACTTTTAAGACAAAACACAAATAACAAATATATTTTGAGCCAGAACGATTCAACTCCTTAAATGTGTTTAAAATAACCTCTGCCTTTTCTCTTTGTTATCAACTTAAGCATCCTATAAATGACGTACTCTATCTTTTAGTAACTTAGCAATAAATTCTTTTTATCAATTTGGTACTCTTCAATATGGAATACTATTCTTGAATGTAAATACTGAAAGGAAACAGAAAGTTGTATTGTTTACCTGAATAAATGTCTAGTTCTCGGATCTGCAGGTTTGGTTGCAATAAAATATCTGAAAAAAGTAGAATTAAATTACCGAAGGATTTTTAATGATGTAAATACAACCATCTTACAGTTGAAAATTAAGAAAGCAGATTTAGAAAGAGAAAGAAAGATTCGTAATTGTCAGATAAAAAGCAGTACAGATGACTTCACAAATGAGATATGCGATTATATGCTCTCGATACAATGTGACTTAAAGAATTAATCAACTCGAACTGATTTGCTTTCATAATTTGACACTATAGACTGGTCTTTGGTAACATGAACTGCGAAATCTGTTGTAGATTAAATTGGTAACATTAATAGTAAGTAATATGAAGAGGTTGTACTCACATTATTTTCAGTTCGTCGTCATACCCTACTATACTGGTAACATCCCATCTTCCCGCTGTTAGAAATATCTTACTTCCATCACCGTGTCGAACCTGCAAATATTTTGACGAAGACTGATGAAACGGCAGCAAGAAGAAAGTGTGCTGAAGTCTATCAAATTGGATAAATCGGAATTTTCATTGTTACATATAAAGCTGTGTCAAAGACATTGACACTATCTACAAATGCATATGATACGATAATGCATGTCATATTATCTATACTTGTACATAAAAAGACACCAAAGGTGCCACAAAGACGCCATTGGGATTGAAATAAATGAATAAAATTATTTAAAAAAAATTCTTTCCTAAACAACATGACAGAATCTTGAAATGTTTGTCTGATGTTTGTCTGGTATTTGATAGACTTTTTGTTTACTGATATTGTCACACAAACGATTCGTATGCATGACTCACCATGCCAAAGGAAATTTCTTGGAAAGTTCTACCATATTAGAAATTATACTGAAACAAGTATTCACGGGTAGCTAAAGTCTTGTAGTTAGGTGTCTGTTTTTTCCGTGCGCAGTTTCAAGAAGACATCTTTTTTTGTCTTGAAAGATGTCAAAGTCCAGAAAGCTGCCCATAAACATGTACTCACATCAATATTTACCGAAGAATTAACCATAGCTATATGTTGGAAGCTGCCAGTTGACCCGTCTTTATGGGGTAGAATAGGGTTACAGGAATCACCCGTCTAATACAAACACGTCTAATACATACACGCTACTTTTATACCAATTGGATTAAAATCTTTAAGGAATCATAATTATGGATACTTACGTCTATGTTTTCTGAAGAGTTAACCATGGCTATATGTTGGAAGCTGCCAGCAGACCCGTCTTTGTGGGGTAAAATAGGGTTACAGGAATCACCCATCACGCGGTTAATAATGACAATTAGATTAAAGTATATAAGGTAGAATACAAATACTTACATCTATATTTTCAGAAGAATTAACCATGGCTATATGTTGGAAGCTCCCAGCTGACCCGTCTTTGTGGGGTAAAATGAGGAAGTAGGAATCTCCAGTTGGTGTAAACATCGCTGGTTTAAACTGAAAGGAAAACGTGTGTAATATCAGGTCAATAAATAGTCAAACTCAATGGCGTAACACAATTTCATAAACACTAACGAATGGATACTTTGTTCACACGCAGATCACTATCTTGTCAGAAAGAAATAATATTTTTAAGGGTGCAGTATAAGGAAACATTCCATTTGGCTCTATATGATATCATGTGCAGTATAAAGAATAACACTTATATTGATCAACAATCCTAAACTAATATTATCCGGGGAGTAGTATTTCTCAGGGTAGAATACCCGTAATGTGGCCATTTTGATTCTTTCGAGCTTATTCGTATCCGAACTTATTCGGGCACTGTTGTAAACATTCGGCGGTGGAAAGTTCCGCCGCCTAATGTTTACGACCATGCCAGAATAATTCCGACGTCGCGCGAATCTCATTAGGGGTAGACTACCTTAATACAACTCACAATTTCTAGCCAGCCTCCTTCAGCTCGAACCCTTTGATTCTGAAATGGAGAATAACGACAGTTACCGGACCGAGAGAAATTTCCGACACTCGGAGATCTTCGAAAAGATATTCGAGTACAATTTCCACAAATAGCATCACAGATACTGTTTTGCTCTGTCAGTCTTTAGCATAGCAATTTGATATTCCACACAAACATGGTATATCGACGAAAAAAATACCCGTGTACATTTTCCATAGCTCACAGCATCACGTATAGAAAACACAGACATGTTTTATGCTCTGTTGGACCAGGCCTTCCATACTATATTACGGTCCGACCAGATCTTTGATGTTTTTGTCGTGCTATTGTTTACAATGCAGTGGTATAGCGAAATAAAGGAACGACGGTGGAAGTCTGTTGGAACTTACCCTAGTACAATTTCCATATCTCGCGTCGCATATAGAAAACACTGACATGTTTTGTGCTCTGTTGGACCATGCTATCCATACTTTATTGTGATCCTGCCATGACACTGCCGTGAAATAATGATCTCTGAAGGTAAACAAGAACACGTGTTTCCATTTAAGAGGAATCGTAACAATCAATGAAACGACGATCACTGGCAAAAACAAATAAATAAAACTTGCAGTCAAGAAAACGTAATAAATTGATTTTTATCTGTAGTATTGCTTTTAATACAATTTAGTTTGTTACAGGGAATGTAAGAGGGATGTGTTCCATCTTTTTCGTTAGTGATGCAACAAATCCTTTCCAAACGGAAGAATTGTTAGGAATGCCCAATTCAAAAGATGCTGCAGACTACAAAAACGATATCAATAAAGATTGGAATTATGTATATCTAAAATATAAGGTAGCCAAAAACATTTTGAGACAAAAGGAGAAAATGCTGACTATAAGCATTTTCTTCTTTTGTATCAATGTTTCTCAAGACGTGTCTGTTAAAGACGCCAAGACTAGGTCTTGTCTGGGAAAAGGCTAAGTTGGATTATACGACAGACGGCCATCATATGAATGTATATGTTGTGCTCTTTTTTGTTATTCTGCCAATTTTCGTAACTGTGCATATCCTATTGTCCAGTCACGAGAATGGGCGGCCATTTGAATAAATACGTAAAGTGATCTGTTCCCAGAATGGGCACTATATATACAGTACTTACTGATCTTTTATATCTTTCGGCGGTTGTAACATTTTGGTGACGTTAGTTTTTAAGTTCACTATAAACAGGGTAACCATAGGATTTCTTGTTCCAGGCTGCAATAAAATAAGTATGAAATTTGAGCCTTTCCAAACTTAAAAGAATAAATCTTAAGGACGCACAAAGTTCTGCCAACTTTAAAATGATCTTAACAAATGAGTTTGTCAACATAACAGCTCCGAAAATATTAAGGAAATTGGAGCAAATTATTACAATTAGAATTTTCTTCTTTTTCTGTCATATTGAATGTTTTCCGAAGCTGTCTATGCTAGACACGTCAAAAGCAGAGTCATGTTCTTTAGAGCGAGATTTTTTAAGATTTCTTAATTTTTTTAGATAAAGCGTTTTTCAGAACTGGATTCTGACCAAAGTGTTTCAAATGCTCCATACTTCATACAAATGACATCATGATGACGTCATTGGTATGAAGTATGGATCATTCAGATCATCGCTGTTAATAAATTATGGATCTTTTGAAACAACTCGGTCAATTCCTTTTTATTTTCTTTTTACAGAGTTTACCAAGGGGTTCCAAAAGAAGTATAGAGTAATTGCGCCTCCCATCAAGCGTTTTAAAACCCTCACTCTAAAGAACGTTTTATCCTAAAATATCTTAAGAAATCTCAATATAACTTAAGAATTCTCATTCTAAAGAATGCGCCTCTGGTCTTGGACAAGAGAGCGTTGAAGAGATAATGAAATATAGGGTTACACTTGTCAAAATTTACATGATATGCCTACGGAACTCTTAAATTCATAGAATTTTCTATTCAAATACGATATCTAATGGAAAAATTATTTTCAGTCAGATAATTAAAACTAATTGTTTCCTAACATAATCTATCTTCAAATTTGATTAAAACTTAAACATCGTTTTTGTAATAGGGAGGAGTCATAAACTTAACATTTTTTGGCGGATAACAATTTTCGAGTTCACTTCGACTTCTGCAACTCACATTGGATCATTAGGAATTTGGGACTGGGAATATCAATGGACCTATAAACGAAAAAGGGAAATTCACAAGTTTAAATCAACAGAATTGGTGTTTTTGCCTACCTTAGGATATTTGAGATGCATATTGCTCACGTATTTATCCGTCATTTCACCGTATAAGGTCATGTCAAACGTTTGTACATGGGAATCGTCGAATTTGGCGTATAACATATAGGTACCATCGGGAGAAAACCAAATTGCGTTGTCGGCCATCAATATTTCCTCTGTAACAATATAGTAACAGTTCTAGTATACGTATGTACATGTGAAGCATCAAACGTGGCGTATAACATATCGCCGCTTTAAACAAAAAGTTTGTAACTGCATCTTATAACAAGCTTTGAAAATCGTTATTAACTTTGGCGTGTAACATATAGGTACAATCGGGTGAAAACCATATATAGCGTTGTCGGTCATCAATATCGCCTCAGCAATCGAAATGTAATAATATGTCATTCAAATGCTATGAATTGATAAACAATATTTCTACAAGTAACATACAGATGTATCTTTTAAAAGCGGCAGTAGTGTATAGAGAGTGACTTAACCCTTTCCCAAACGACAAAACTTTTGGGTGGTCCTATTTGAAAGCTGACGCGAGGACAAAATGGATGTTATCCATGCTTGGATTTGTGTACAAAATAGCCCAGAAAATATTGAGGCAAAAGGAGAAACTGCTGGTTATCAGCAGTTTCTTCTTTTGTCTCAATGTTTTCCCAAGTCATTTCGATTAAGGACGTCAAAACCAGGTCTTGTTTGGGAAAGGGTTAATTAGTGAGGCACGAATTGACGAAGAAAGAAGACAAAGACCGTTAACCGATTTCTATAGGCCCGGTCACACACAAACTCCTATTGCCTAACCACTGCCCTGAAAGGTCCAGAGAAGGGTAACAAATAAATCATATTTTTGGACGCGGAATTTTGTGTAATAGGTGCTTTACGACTTATTACGATGATTACGAAAGTTTACCTTCGTAGACCTAATCGGGTGCGCGATTGAATATCTTTATATCATTAAATTCTACAGACCAATCAAAATAAGTTGATATGATTCCATTGTCTTTCCAAATTACATTATATTTGTGTATACCTTCATAAACCCAATCTGGCACACCATTGAATATCCTCTCAAATTCTATAGATCCATCAAATGTCAGCTGGTCGGCCTCCAATGCCCAAAAAAATCTAGACAGGGTTTTGGCGATTCTAATAGAGATGGCTTGGGAACACATTGAGACAAAAGAACTTGCTGATAACCAGCATTTTCTTCTTTTGCCTCAAAATTTTCTGTGCTATATTGTACACAAATTATCATGTTATCAACATTAATTTTGTCGTCTGTGGGATCTTTTATATTGGACTACATGTGCATTTTGCAGTTTAGGAAAGGTTTTAACAAATATCATACCTTCGTAGACCCAATCTGGCACACCATTAAATATTCTCTCAAATTCTATAGACCCATCAAATGTCAGCTGGTCGGCCTCCATAGTCTTTATATCGGGTATGTGGAATATGTCGTTGTATTGAACAAATATCTGAAAGAGAATATTTTGAAATAGATATTTTAATTTGTATAATATGATACTATAGATAAACAGTATGGAATTATCTTGACCTTTTACCTATCACTTTAACTTGTACATCTAGGCTATATTTGCTTTGAACGGACCGTATTTTATCTAAAAACGTTAGAAATTCGTAGAAACATAAGTGGCATCCTAACAAATATAAACTTTGAAAAATCACAAATGACAGGTAAGTGAAGTTAAGGTCGTTTCGAAAGAAAGGGACTTTAAAGACAGACATTTAACAATAAAACAGTTGTTCAAGAGAAAGTTATTCCCAAAGAAACCAATGTATAATTTCCTGGATAGAAAGATGTTTACGATCTATACTTTCTTATACCCGTTAATTTGTCTGAAAGAAGATAGCACCCAAGAGCATGATAAAACATGAATTCATAGAAGCTTACCAGACTGTGCCCTGCCGGTGTCCGCGTGACATAATGAAACTCGTCAGCCATTGGTCCTCGCAAATCAAACGCTGGCTTACTGTTTAAAGACTATTCTTAAACTCTGGCGTTTTGAAAAAATTGTTAAGACATTACAGGACAGCAAAATATATATTATAAAGATGCTGCAATCGTCGATTTCAAGTGAATAAAACTTAACTTGTTTTGGTCATTCTGGGTAGAAAACATTGTTGAAAATGAAGAAATTGCTTTCACAAGCAATTTCTTCAATTTCTACAAAGTTTTCCATAACCTATGTCTTGTAAGTTTTAAAAAAAGCATCGTGATGGTGGAAAGGGCCAAATATACAGATCGAAAAAGCCTACCAGACTGTGGCCTGTCGGTGTCCATGTAACATAATGAAACTCGTCTGCCATTGGTCCTCGCAAATCAAACGCTGGCTCACTGTTTCAAAATGCAAAAAGTCAAATGTATAGCTTTAGGAACACATATTATTTATCACATTAAAGACATGAAAAAATCATTAAAAGGTCATAAATGTTTGTCCATTGTAAAAATAAAATATAATGATTTATTCAGTGTATCTTGTTTGTTTTAGTACTTTGTATGTTTTATTCTAGCTTTTAATGATCACACGAATTGAATATCATTGTCCTGTGAAAGGAGCTCCGATATGTTTAACATGCACGATCGAGTGTGATAATAACATTCCAAAGTACTTACTTTGTTTCTAGGTTTAAGATTTGATATCTTGATATGGTTGAATATCGGTGCATCTGGAAGAAAATGAACACGACTTAAATACTGCATACATTTTTTTCAATTCAAAGCGGTTTAAGCAAGGTGGGGTTTGTGCATAATGGGGTGGATAACAACTACGGTCAAATTAGCCCTGCCTCAGGTAAGCAATTGTGCAATAACTTTCTTATTTTTGTGTCAGTTTTCGAGCGGCATGTTACATGTACCCCGCCTTACTGAGCTCTTTCCTCAGACGCAATGACTTCTTTGTAGAGTCTTCTTTTTCCAAAAGTTGCTCCCAACCGACGGACGGCAAAAATGCAGTTATTTTTTGTCGGCTGTGGTCAATATTGAGAAAAATACGAAAACTTTTCAATTAATTTGGCCGTAGTTGCTATCCACCCTATGATGTACAATCCAATCCCCATCGTGTTATGTAATGAACATGTTTAGTGTTTGATTTATGAATACGCCAAGTATGTTGCGCCAGGACACAATTTTTTACGTTGTTGTCACCCAACAGTACAATTTGGCATAATTCTGTGAAGAAGTACACATGTATTATTTCGTTTCTAAAACTATTGCTAAAAAAGAATCGCGATTTCGTAGCAAAATAGAATGGTCCTTTCAAAGACAAATGTATAATTTTGAATAATTTACAAATATCATAAATTATTAGATAAAGTGTAGCTATGATATAAAAGTCTAGAACAAACTAATAAATTGTTGAATAATGTACTTACCCTATGTACATTGTACTGGAATAATGCATATTTCTTATCTGCCGATAGTTTAAATAAATCTGTATTTAAAGCATTCTGAAATATATAATAAGATCTATATTCATGTTGATTGATATCATAAATGGAAATTAATCCTACGAGAGAATATAATGCCACACTGGCATGTATGTTTTCTTACCTGTAATTATATCTTCAAAGAACTTACTAATAGATGTTTGGTAAGCTTTAGGTTAGAGAATTTGAAAAAGTGGAAATATCAGTGGTGATTTATAGCAATAATTTTGTTGCATGTAAGCATTAAATAAGGACAATTTACATAAGCACATTAGTCTATAAGAGTACTTTCTCTACGAAATCTTAATGGTAAATGTTGATATACATGTGGTCAATCTAGTTTAAATTGCATAAGGCAGAAAGTATTGGAACACTTACAAAAGTAGAATTATCCATGATAATACCCGTTATGTTATCGATACAATCAAACTGTAGAACAGTACCGTCTGTGTTTCTGTAGATAAACGATTCCTCACCTGAAAATATCAATTAAAGATCTCGAAATTCTGAAAGTAATTGAATATAACACAAAAAGAACATATAGTGTTCGGCCTACTTTTTGGGCCGATGAAATTGCAGTAAATTTTAAAAATTTCGCCGCTATATTTCGCATAAACGAGACATCCGGCTAGTTTATGTGACGTCTGTACATAGCCACGCCCCCGTCTCCCACAGTTAAGCGAGACGAACACTAAGTCAGATAGAGTCTGTATAGTAGATTCTGCGAGCATTTGAAAGTTTATTTCACGTAGGATATACTACACAGCTTCTATCTATTACGTAGCAATTGGCATTAAATTCATGATTGACAAGAGATATATATGTAAATTGGATTATGGGACAACAATGTTAGTAGGTATATGTATATAAAACTTAAACGTAGTTCATGTTAAGCACATATTGTAGAGGTTATGCACGCACATTATTGAAAGTTATAAAGGTTACGGAATATCAGTTTTTAGGATTTCCAATCACGAGTTAGTCGAAGAATCTTTGAGATGTAGTCTTCACTTACCAGGAAGCCTTATTGGCAGGAGGACTCGTGGCTCGTGTTCATTTTTGAAGCCCTACCAGTTATAAGCTTTGGAAAATATTGTGGAAAATGAAGAAATTGAATGAGACAAGTAATTTCTTCATTTCCCATAACATTTTCTATCCAAAAAGACATATAAGACAGAAATTTCATTCACTAGTAATTGTCGTCTGCAACATCTTTTGAATTTGATAAGTCCAACATTTTGCAATTTGGTATTGTAACTAGAATGGTTAAATCACTTACCCGGAAGCCATATTGGCCGGAAGACTCGTGGTTCGTACTCATTCTTCATAAACTTCTTGAAATCTATCTTTACTTGAGCAACTTCATCTACGGATTCTGTAAATGTAGTGAAAAAAAAATGATAACAGATGATAAACGAATGAAGTTATACCCTTTCGCAAACAGTTGTATCGTCCATGGGGTCAAAACCTTGTAACTGCAGCTTTTTAAGTTGTTATTAGTAAAGGTAAAGTCTGTAAATGTACGGAAGAGGTTTTGCGCAGCAACTTCTGTTATGCTTCTTATTTGACGGATGCTGAAGACGACAAAATATTTTTAAAAAGATATGTGTAACAAGAATTGTCCACAGACAAGTTAGTTCGCCTATACGTGAGCTTGTCACCGGGTCAATTCCTAGATCAAGATCATGAGGTCAAAGGTCATGGTGCCAAATGAAAAGTCTTGGCAGGGAGTATTCATATGTGACTCGTCATGCTAAAAGGGACCTTATAGGAAGTGTGAAAAATATCGACCCTAGTCAGTCTGCGCAGTCCGCACAGCCAGACGAGGGCCGACACTTTTCACTTTTATGTAATTTTCTAAATCCGGAATGCTTCCCCTATCTTACTATATGTTCATTTTTCGCATACGGAATCTGGTTGACCTGTGACCTGTGCTGAGTCTGACAAGTTTGTCAAAATTAGGATTTTTGGAGTTCGGATAAGGTCCCTTTTAGCGTGACGGGTCACATATGTGAGAAATCAAGGCTGTATCTGTAATAGTGCTGGTTATCCAGTGTTTTGGGGTAGACGCGGCGCCGACACTGGAATAAGGCTTTGTCATAAGCTCCACAGACATATTTAGAGTCCCGGCTCGCTATAAAACAATGAGTACACGGAGACAAAAGGTGAAATTCCTGATTATAAGTATACTCTTCTTGTCCATAACGTTTTCATATTACGGACGTTGCAAGCAGGTCTTGTTTTGGAAAGGATCATAGCACTGGAAAACAAACAAGATTTCTAATCCATGGAGAAATATTGTAACATTATTGATTGATACGAGACATGGAGACATCTCCCTTAGAAAGTATCACGTTATTGTAATGTCTTGTGGGACATAGACCGTGTTAACTCTCTTAAGAATTGTTTGTCTCTCTGATTTACTGGCACCAACGAAACACGTCGTCTACATAGGTTTCAGTTGACCTTGCTTTACGTTAGAAGATTTGGTTCTCTATTTAGCGTATGCAATGTCTATGAGTGCCCTTGTTTCACTCATCACCCTCTTTTTACTAAAACATATGACAGTAGGACCTACCATGTTATTCCTATAATCGTCCAATCGGTCACGGAAAGGAATCTTTTTGGCTGGTCGCCGCAGCAAATCTCAATATAATGTGGCATTTAGACATGTGTCGACGAAGATCTCTGACACCGGAATCTTTATTTTGTCCCATCGATACACCGAACGATTTCAGCGTTGGGGATACTTAAACGAATTGGGTGAATGTAGAAGAGTAATTTAAGTTCTAGAGTAAATGTGAAGTCCGTTTCTTTTCAGCCGTGTTTTCGTATATCTTATCTTTATATGCACATATTCATTTAGAAATAACCATTCATGTATGTAGGTAGCAATTGAGTTATACAAAGATATTTGAGCTATGCACAATTCATTATTTCATCTGCTAAATTGTTACTATAGCATTTGAATATGGCAAAGCACAGAAAATATTGCTGTAAAAGTTATAATATTTTTGTCTTGTTCCTAATTCCCAAGCTTGTACCAGAAACGCGAAACCCGACCCCTGTTTGGTAAAAACGAACTTCAGTAGAACACATTTCTAGAGAGCCAAGGAATTCTTGAGTCACCAAAGACATGCGTTTTTTTCTCCCAGTTTCGTAATCACGCTTAATCAAGTCGTGTGAATGACAATTAGTTCGGTCTAATTGCATCTTGCATCTAAATAATGGATAGCAAGGGGAATTTTATGTGTTCAAATGCTTAATAAAACTTGCTAGGCACGTAATGGTGAAGAAAGTGTCAACAAATAGAACACAAACGTCTGTGAAATTATTTAAATCTGGTCGAAAATACACTTGACCATTCCCCAACCAAGCTTTGCCTTTGACGTCACAATTAGAAAAGCTTTGGAAAGTATAGAGATAGAAGAAGAAAATGTTCAATAAACAACAATTTCTGCTCATGCATTCATATTTTCTCTATTGCTTGCCATCTTTATCAACATTTTATCTTCTTCACCAGCTTTCAAATGGTATCAATCTGTTTGTTAAAGTATTTTACCATGTTGTTTGATCTATCTCTCGATGAGTCCTTTCGGTAACTCAAGTCAGCATTTACCCTCGAAAGATTGGCTGGTTTTTGATGCAATTTCTAAATAATTTCAACAGATCATTGGATTGATTGTAGTCGACAACATCTTTCAAAGTCAAGAAAACCTACTTGGGGTGACCATAACAATTGCTGTCAAAATTAAGGCAAGTCACAATGACTTACGAACATATGAATATTCTAAGCCAGTATCTCTGATCTTGCTCGTTGACCAACATTATAATTATGAACAACAACATAATCAAAATGTACAAAATATCATATTTGACTTACTTGGAGTAACCAAAACAATGGCCGTCACAATTAAAGCAAGGACTGTAACTATGACCAACAAAGCGATGAATATTCCACGACAGTTTCTCTTTTCTTGCTCGTTGACCAACAAAATAAGCATTAACAAAATAAACACAAATTAGGTAAAGAAACAACAACACTTACTTGGTGTGACCAATACAATGGCCGTCACAATTAAAGCAAGGACTGTAACTATGACTAGAAGAGCGATGAATATTCCACGCCAGTTTCTCTTTTCTTGTGTGTTACCGACCAGTTCCTGAAAGTATACAACAAAAAGCAATGAATTTTGTGCTAAAAATGAAATTGGTTTATCGTTGTGTATTGATATACTGTCCGTGTTGTTATAAAATCTCGTAACTACGGATTGATTCAATCCGTAGTTGCGAGATTTTATAACAACACCCAAGGGAATACTATTGTATGTCCGAAGTATCGACAAGGGCAACTGACTCAAATCGTATCCTATTGGATTAACAAACGTACTTTTAAAGTTTTCAAGAAATCATAACCCTACCTACGTGCAAGTTCTGCTACTTTCAAATGTCATTGAATTAAATGACGTTCGGGATCTTAAAAAAGACTCTCGTGTCATTTTAGAACAACTTGATTCCAGCTCAATATTGATACAGACAGACTGATCAAGACTCATGCTATTCACTAATAGATTGCTGCTTTCCAACAAAAACACCCTCGCAACTGCAGCGTGTTTTCAGCTGCAATTTTCGAGGTTTTTGCTGCAAAGCGACGATATGTAGCTTGTGAGGATGTAGCTGATGTAAAATAGCTGTATATGACTCTTGTATAGTCCATGTCACGTTGTATAATGACGTGACTCAGAATTTCCGATAATCTTCAATATCTTTTTTAATACTTGGCCAATTTGAATTCGGGTTGAAGCAGAGAAAGTGGATAAATGCCAGGAATAAGCTGGACGTGTTGATTTTTTGAAAAATCAACTGATAAAAAAGTTATTGAAGATAAACCAAAATTTTGGTTTATCTTCAATAACTTTTTTATCAGTTGATTTTTCAAAAAACCAACCACGTCCATCTAGTGTGTGACGTCTGTCCATATTCTCTGTTTCAAACCGAATTCACATTGGTCCAGTATTTACAAAATTATTGAATATTGTCTGAGAATATTGTATCACGTGATTATCCACCGTGATATTGGTGCATGCTTTCTGAATACACTAAAGGTCTCTTCTCTCATATTATACGATTTAATCATATTAAGTCATCTAGACAATAATATAATTACGAAATTGTATGAGGAAACCTCGCAAATATAAAGTTCAATATTCTATGGATTAATCTATCAGTCGGTTCAAAGTCCCAGGATTAACCCTTTCCAAAACGTCATATTTTCAGACTTATTCAAATTCAAACATATTACAGACGACTACATATCGCTGCTTTTCTGCGAAAACCACGTATCTGCAGCTTAAAACAAGCTGCAGATACGAGGTTTTCGTAGAAAAGCAACGATATATTGTATTTCAAATGGATGGAATTCATTTTTTGTCTAAAGCGATAGAAAACAATATGTGGAATGAAACACTCGCTTGCCACGAGTAATTTCTTCATTTTGCACACTGTTTTCAAAAGTCTTTATCTGTTAGAGAGTCAAAAAATGTAATCCTGTTGGAATAAGATAACTCTTTCCCAAACGACAACATTGTAGGATGGTCTAATTTGAACGCTGCTGCAAATAAGAAAATGACTGTTGATAAAGATAGAATCTATACAGTTACAATTTAGCACATGAAATATCGAGGCAAAGGGAGAAAATGCTGATAATCAACATTTTCTTCTTTTGGCTCAGTATTTTCCGAAACCTTTTTTATTAACTCATTCCCAAACAAGACCTGGTTTTGACGTTCCTAATAGATATAGTTTGGGAAAACAATGATACAATGATAACCAGCAGTTTCTCCTTTTGTCTCAATATTTTCTGTGCTGTTTTATACTCAAATTCTATCTTTACCAACATCTTTTTTGTCGTCAGAAACATCATTCAGATGGGATCAACCAAAAATTTGGTTGTTTGGGAAAGGGTTAATGTGGGACTTCAAACCAGGTCTTGTTCGGGAAAGGGTTGACAGAAAATGTTGCCAGTATTCTTATCGAAAATTGTAAATAAAGATACGCGGAATGGAATTAAAGCGTCACCATAGCAACGAATACGAGATTTCATGCATTATTGACATATTGTCTTTTACGGGAAATTCAAATGAATGAAGGGTTCTTACGGAGTGGCTTAAACATTTCTCGTTTCTAACATTTCCTAACAAAATTGAAATAGATGTTGGAAACTTTCTATAATGGCTGTTACACATCGTTTATTGCGTTAAACCATGTTCAAAATGGCTTAAAATTGGACTGTTCTACATGTAATCTTAAAACTTCTTTACTTATTCTGATCGTGGATTCTGATCAGAGTTTAGCCAACCTGCCTCAAATGCCTTAATTCCAGACTCTTGCTCACTTTTGAAGAAGGGAATAATTCGGAACAAGGTTAAACCCCAAATACAAAAAATAACAAGTATCAATTCCCATGAGACCGTTTAGCACGTGCCGCGCCATAATTAAGAAATTTTAGCGTTTATCAACTGAAAAGTGATAACGGTTAATTTGACAGAAAAACAGGAAACAACCCTCTCGTTACCATGGAAACATAAACAAAATTTCATCAATTGGCAAATAGATAGACGCCATTGATAATAGGAACAACTCAAATTTTGGCGGTTCTAATTTCGATTTTTTTGCTTTGAAGCAAGTCATGGTTTTTGGCTGGTTTATGTAAAAGCGATGTAGCTAAATTACACTAATTTCGGCAAATCAGATTAATTGGTAACCTAAATAATTCCAAATATAGACCGAAATTTGGGGAATACCTACAAAAGTATTTTTGTTTGAATGTCCTTTTTGCGTTGTTTACGAGTGTTATCCTTTTTTTCTATTCAGAAGCATCTTTCAGACCGCACCTGTGCTGGTTTTGTACACAATGAAAATAATTTCTTAAAAACTGCTTACATAAAAATTTTGTCTGTCAAGAAAAAAGGTCTTACAAAACGACATAAATCTAGTTCCAAAAAGAAAGATCCAAGTGAGTTACATGTACGCAGTTGGTTAAACCTGTAGATGGTTTTAGAAATAAAAAAGGGAAGTTGATGTGTAGTTCAAGCGCAGAAATCCTACAGGGAATAAGACGAAAATGGTTGTACGTGTGTGTGGGTAATCAGCATTTTAAAGAAATATCCAACATGGTCACTGTTTCTGTAAGGGTTAAATAAGAACAAATCTAGGATGAGAAAATGTGCTTATGCAAACAAATTTCTGCAATTTATCGTTTCCAAACAAGATCTGATTTTGACGTCCCTAATGGAAATGATTTGGAAAACATTGAGACAAAAGAAGAAACTGCTGAGAACCAGCAGTTTCTCCTTTTGTCTCAATGTTTTCTTCTTTATATTAGATCTGTAAACAAACTCCATCTTCAAAAACATCCCCTTTGCCGTCTGCAGCAGCTTTCAAATTGGACCACCCTTATATTCAGTCTTATGGGAAAGGGCTAAGTAAGAACAAATCTGGGCTGAGAGAATGTGCTTAAGCAAACAGATTTCTTCGATTTAGCCTTTCCCAAAACAAAACCTGATTTTGACGCCCCTGACTGATAAAACTTGTCATTTGCAACATCTTTCAAATTGTACAACCTTTAAATTTTGTCGTTTGGAAAAGGGTTAAGTAAGAACAAATCTGAGATGAGAGAATGTGCTTATGTAAACAGATTTCTTCGATTTAGCCTTTCCCAAAACAACATCTAATTCTGACGCCCCTAACAGATAAATCTTGTCATTTGCAACATCTTTCAAATTGGACAACCTTCAAATTTTGTTGTTTGGGAAAGGGTTAAATAACAACAAATCTAGGATGAGAGAATGTGCTTATGCAAACAGATTTCTTCGATTTAGCCGTCTTTCTGTCAAGCCTTGTGAAAAAGTCTGGTCAATAATTGACGAAATCTTGTTTCGGTTGCTATGGCAACGATAATTTGGTTACCAGAGGCATTTTCTGTCAAATACAGAGAAATTGTATACAAAGTGGAACAAGTTGTTTCGCTTAAATGGAATTTATTGATATACAGTGATACGCCGCTTTTCGACAACAACCTCGTAACTGCAGCTTGTTTTAAGCTGAAGTTACGAGGTCTTTCGTGAAAAGCAGAGAGTTATACTTTGTATATAAATGTCTTCATACATCGCAGAATTCTTCATAAGAAGGAAGTTCGCGACATGTGTCACTAATACACAGTTTAACTTATTAACATACTTTTAAGTTGAAAATCCTGATCTTTCTACGTCGAGAATCCTTGGTTAGAAGAATACACAACTAGATAATAAGGTACTTTGTCTTTATCCTTTAAGGTTATACATTCATATTTGAAGTCAATGTCCTTATTATCAAATTCGTCGTAAAACTTAAGATGGATTGATGAAGCAAATACGCTTTCATGTCTGGTATAAACTTTTCAATAGTTTGAATATTAGCGTTGTTTTTTCTCAAACAAAGCATCAAACGATATATTTTTGTTTATTCTATTACACATTCATTCAATACTTTTATATAGAATATCTCTAAAGCATAGTAGCCTATCCTTCGATTTCCGTATGTCGCGGGCAGAAAACGTCCGGGATATTTCCCCGGGGTATACCGGAGTATGTTTTCCGGAAATTAAACATTTGGAACGATCGGTCAACAGAGAACTTCCGGTATACTTTGCCTCCAGATGAGTCCATGGGGACCAATGACTCGTGTCGTAGATATGATTGACATTAAAAATGATACATGTTAGAGCTATCATGTTATTTTCCGAAATGTGTCTCTTCAGGTAAAAAACGTACTTCCATATTAATGATGAAATTCAGAAAAAATGGAAATCGTTAATCAAGAACACGGTTTAAATTCTGCATAGTAAATAGTAAATTCATAACATTAAATATCTTTGCAAAGTTTTAGAATAGGTAAAATATGTATCAGCCTTCAATTTCCCTTCTACTAGTATATTATTTCTCGCACATGCTTTGCATCTCATAAAAGAAAGGTACTTGCTAACAAAACTCATATTCTAAATTTACTTTCATTTCTCCTATTTATACCGTTTTGTATAATGCCAGCGATGGATTGCCAAATCTGGCACAAAAAGTGTTTTAATGTCGATTCTTCTTTTAGCTAAAATTCGACAAAAATCCACAGGAAAACACTTTTACGTCTCAAGAGCACCGAACTAAGTAAGCTTGTCGACTTATGAATTTGAAAACTCCCGATGCTCAACAAATTAAAGAATTCACGATCTTAATAAAACTGGTGTGGGATTAATATGTTATTTTTATTTGTTATAGGAATTTCATCCTTGTTTGAAACACGCATTGGTTTTTGTTGACCAAATGAAATGACTAATTATGTGAAACACAACAACCCCAATTATCCGATTACGGAAAGTAAATAGAAAGAAAAAGAGTCCTGTGCTGTGGTTTGTAAGACTTGGTCTTACAGATACATTATGTACAACGATTTTTGGCGTCTTTGACAAAATGAGTAAAACTATCGTCGTATTCATTTGCAAAGGATCTGGTTAGCGAACATCAACAACAAATTCCTATCTCTTAGCTAAACTGATAAAATGGCAGCGCCTACGGACAATGGATTTTCATTCTTCAAATTGATTATTCTTTTGATGTTGTGACATAAAACAAATCCCTGCCTTTATACTATTTTTGTTTGATTTTAATTTCCGGGGACATCAGCATGATAACGCTGCTTTTTAACTAAAACATCGTAACTGCATCTTGTCGTAAGCTGCAGTTACGAGGTTTGTGTTGAAAAGCGACGATTAGATAAACATAGAAATATTTAAATCTGACATTGCTTTAAGGAATATTGTGTTTGATATATGAACACTCCTCTGCTTAACTACAAAGCAGACAACAATGAAACTTATAATTTGCGAGGATGAAGTCATTGACGTAATTTCCAGGTTTTGTGGTACTCTTTGACCGACTATTGCAGGCTAATGGATACAGTTCCATTTAAAAGAATCGTAGAATTTCTAAGATGGATTAATTACGCGAACTTTCAAAATTACTTGGAAGTTTGGTCTTTAAAATAAAATAGGGACGTTTTATATTTTTGATAATTTTAATCCAAAATAATTTTAGAATAAGGCATTTAAGCAATCACACGAGATTTAAAGACGTCTCTGTAGTTAACGTGTTCTTTTGTTTTGGTATGATGTCAGGTGAAATTCAAATGAAAGATTTTAATTTAGATCTTGAAAAAATGCCCAAATTCTGAGACAATAACCCTAGTTGAAAAACGAGTAAACAGAAACCTAAACTACATTTTTCTAACAATTATCAGAGTACTAAATTACGAGTAATTGGGTTAAGTTCCGGAATTAAACGTATTCTAGTCTAACATTATGTTGACAAAAACGACTGCATTCCAATACTTTATTGTTTTTCGACTTTTTGACTTTCTGTTTCTGAAATAAGAGCGAACATCATTTCGAATTATCAACTAAGGCATATTGGGGGTTTTTAATTTTGATCTTAAAACTCCTACAACAAAAACTGAACCACCGAGTAAAATATGTATCATGGTCGAGATGAGATACTTTCCCTTTTAAATCAGGATTTATCTTAATAATATGTAATGAATTCGGTACAGAAAAATATTGGGACGAAAACAGAAAATGCTGAAAATCCATAATTTCTCCTTTTATCCATGTGTATTCTTCGCTACAACTTTATCATTAAAATTTACGTATTATGTAGTTTGAAGCAAGTTTTAAATGAGCCAATATTTTATTTCGTGGAAATCGCTGTCCTGGCTTATTTTCTCAGAAATTGCTTTTCATAAACATGTCATTTTAGGTACACCGTGTAACGACCATCACTACCAACAATAGAGACAGTTTATTTGGCCTTGCAGATGGAATGTTTCTGAAAATATTGCACTTTTGTACCGAAAAATGACCATTTTCTCTTGTCCCTGGAAAAAATTATCAATTCCCAACATGTTTTTCGATATAAAATAATCGGTTAAGGTCGGATTTTTCTTCATTTCATTAATGTGTTATATCTCACATTATTAATAGTGTCAGCCCTTTTTGAGAAAATATAAATACGACGAAGATTTTTGGCCATATATGTCTGTCCCTGGGTTTTTGATACGAAATGTCCTCGCAATAACTTACATGTGCGTAATAACAAAGTCTTTTTTGTTAGATTTCCTTTAAATACAACCCAAACGGAGGTGGAGACACTCATTAAAATCACGATGTTTAAGTGAAGACAAAGCAATACTTGGTTTCAAAGTTGCGAGGCAAATCAGGTAGGCCGTTGGCTGCGTAGACTTATTTTTTTCGTTTTCTATGAAACGCGATCAACCACACTATATTGCTCAGATCTTAAAATCGTATAGCTTTACTTATTCAGATATAGAATCATGTCGTTTACAGCATGCAACATATTTTCTCCCTAGTTATTCTTGTGTGTAATTTGGAGCGAATGGTCGCGGAATTCCTCGCAATAACTGTCCTCGCAATAACGACAGTTTTGTTACTGGTAGTACGAAAATCGTTACCGCAAAGACATAATAAGTTTTCTCATGTAATATGGACTTTTTGCCTATGAGAAAAAGGTCTTGATGCATAATCGTCTCAAACTTTAATAGAAAAGCGAAGTATTTCAGATGAAAAAAATATAATTACTGTTGCCAATCATGTGTACCGATCAGTTGTTACGGAGCGGACTTGGAATCGTTATTGCAAGGACTACTTACACATTTATGGATTCTTGGTACCACAAATGAATGAATTTTATCACTTATGTAATGAAGATATTTTGCCAATCACCTTGTATTGTTGTATGAAGGATATAATTCTAGATTAATTGACAGGATTAATTCTAAATGATCGTTCTGAAATGACCTTTCCTTAATATAGAGACATTATACACTATTTCTTTTTAAGGTATGAATCTGTATATCTTTGTTCCATGGGTTTTGAAGAAATTACTTAGTCATTTTTGAAAGTGGTCATAGCAAAGTAGTTCCTGATGCTATAGGGGTGCCGTGGAAAGACAAGCAGATTTTGTTTTTTAATTTTCAAGGCAATTTACATGCATTGATTCGAATCGTGCATGTAATCTTGCAATCACAACATTTCATCCCGAAAAAAAGTTAAGAAGAAAACATTTTCAAATTACTTTATTTCTTTTTGTTTCGTTTTTTGTTTCAGTTTTAGGACACTCAATGTCTTACAACCGTGTATCTTAATTATTATGTGAGCTATCTTCCAAAAAAGAAATACCAACAACAACAACAACAACAAATCTTCTGCGTATATTGCTAAAGGGATCGAGCTCAATCAGTATGCCAAGACTGTACAGTCAGACTATGGTCGAGATTTTTCGCTCCACGATTTACTATACCTTGAATGTTTTTAACTTGAATTTTCATATGTTATTATTTTCCTAATGTAATATTTTATGGTTTGACGAGAAGGTTTAAGACATTCCTTTTCTTTTCTTTTTTTCGGCATATTTGTAATTCCTTAACTTCATTCGGGTCTTCTCATTTTTTTACAAATTAGACTTGGTTTTTACTTCCTAATTTACGAACACTAAGGTAAGAGAAGTAAATGCTGATTACCAGCTCTGACTCCTTTTCCCTTGATATCCATTCATCTATATTGTACACAAAAGTTAGATTTACACAAACTTCATTTTTGTAGTCTTCAACAGCTTTCAAGTTGTATAATTTTTATATTAGGTATCCACTGCCGATCAAATCAACTGGACCAAGCCAAATCAAGCGATCGAGTAAAGATCGAACTCGATCGCCATTTGTGATCGGGAATGGTCGTGGTAATCGAGCTTTATCCGCACCACTTTTTCATCTTTCTCTATTTGTTTAAATATAAAAGAAATATTTGTGTAAGATTGGGAAAAAAGTGATCGAAAAGCAATCGTGTATTGATCGAATAGGCGATCGACCAGATCAGGAATCAATCAAATCTGGAGATCGAGTGTGATCGGATTAACATCTTAATATCAATCACATGGCCTTTTACTCAAGTGGCTCCCAACCACATCTCGATCAACTCGATCTGTGCTTTATCTGGTAATTCGATTAAATAGACGGTAGATGTCGGGTTGATCGAGCAGAGATCGAGAAAAGTCTTTAAGTCGGGAATAATGGGCGAATTTGAGCAGTCAGTGCGATCGATTTGACTTGATCAGCAGTTGTAACATAGCATAAAATTTAACGTCTTTGAAAGCGTTTAACAAAGTGACTTTTACATTAAAATGTATATATTTCTTACAAATGCATTGATTTTAATATTTTTAAATGACCATGCATATAGGTAAATGCAATGTAAGAAATGGAAAAATATCTAAATATAAGTCCTCACAGTAATGGTAAATGTCATTCCAATAACAAAGACTTTTTTTTAGTACAAACTGCAGCATGGTTCAATAAAAATTATGAGTTTTGATGGTGAAATTTGTATGTTTTTGAACCTTATTATTTGAAGTTTGAATAAAATAGTGAAATTAATTTCTTTATGTTTATTTCATAAAATAGCGAATATTGTCCTTGCAATAACTGATATGTCCTCGATGTAACGATGCACTTTCAGCAAATTATTTCACAAAAAAGGTGTTACGCTAACTTTATTGTGCCTGAAATACAAAGAGAATAACATTTTCTAGACTCTTAAGTACGTGTACATACTTTTTTTCTAAGATAGAAGCTTCATTACATTTGATACAGACAAAATTCTCTACTTAATTATAAAAATACAATACTACATTGAAAAAAAGCCAAGCGAATCATTTTTTTAAAATCGACTTGAACATAAGTCCTTAAGTTTGGCTTCTTATTCTCGAAACACATACTTTGAAATAATCTTGAAACTTGCAAATCGAATTTCTGAAAGAAAATGCGGTTGTTACAGCGAGGACATTTTTATTGAGACCATAGATTTATGAAAGACAATCTCGAGTATTTTCAGGTGCATCGGAATGTTCCTGTTAACGTTATTCATTACTTTAAATGTAGTACTTTCATCCTGAACCAAAATTCACAGAATAAATTGGAAATAAAAATTGAACATTTTTTCGTCAGATTTCCACGAAAATAAATATTGGCTCAAATACAAGTAGTACAAGGCCACTTTTTGCCACTTTTGAAAGGGATGAAAGGTACATGATATCATTTTTGAAAGGGATAAAAGGTAGATGATATCATGTCATTAAATCGGTAAAGCCTACAGCATTTCGTGTTGACGTTACCGTTTCCAGAAAGCTGTGTGAAATACAATATTTAACCCATTACCATTCAGTGACGCTTTTTGAGAGCCTAAAAGGTAAAGGTTTTAGAAAACACCACGGAAAATGAAAAAGAAAATGCTTGTAACAAGCATTTATTTATTTCCTACAATGTATTCAACACTGAAAGACCAAAAATGTAAAATTTCAGACACTTGAAATTGTCATCTGCAACACCTTTAAATTTAGACCAGCCTGTATTTTTGCTGTCTGATTAAACCTTTCATTAGATACCAAACACTCCGTGTAACCTCGCCATCATTTTTGGGATAACAAGAACTTGAACTAGGTGCTTTTTATCATGGATTGTATGATGGGTGTAAAACTTTAAGGTCAAATTGCTAAAACATACATGCTGATCTTATTGCTGCTTGTCTAAAGCCATCAAAACAATCCGGATCGAACTAATCCAATAACCGAAAATGGCCGATTTCGAGAAACAGATAGTTAGGAATGATATTCAAAATGTCGTCGATTTTCAACAAAAACTTCGTAACTGCAGCTTAAAACAAGCTGCAGTTACGAGTTTTTTGTTGAAAAGAGGGCATCGGATTTGTTTCACCATATCAAGAAACATCTATTGATTATCAAACATTGTTTGTCGAGAATTTGCTGCCTCTTCGTGAAATCTTCTCCACGTAACCTCTATATGAACTGGTAGAACATCTTGAACATCATATTCGATAATGACTGACTTCGAAATACAGATTATTTAGGATGATGGTAGAAATAAATTTCGTGCTACAAGCAATTAAAATACAAGGCACATGATACTTTATCATTGCAGGGCATCGGATTTGTTTCACCATATCAAGCAACATATATTGATTAACGAGCATTGTTTGTCGAGAAATTGCTGCCTCTTCGTGAAATCATTTTCTCCACTTAATCCATTACCTCACAATGCCTGTTTTGACTCCTCTGAAGCAAATGGTTTGGAAAACATTGTGGAAAATGAAGAAATTGCTTGTGACAAGCAATTTCTTCATTTCCCACAATGTTTTCAAGACAAAAACACCGAAAAATGTCAAATTCCATGCAATTGATATTGTCGTCTGTAACACCTTTGAATTTGGACAAGTCTAAATTTTGTCGTTTGGTGATGGGTTGACCTCTATATGAACTGGTATAATGTCTTGGAATAGTTATCAGTAATATAAAAAAATAGATGGGTCAATGCGAGCAAAATGATCTATGATGTTTTAAAGTGGTATCCAAAGGCGGATCTAGGATTTTTTCTAGGGGGGGGGGGGTCCAAGCCTAAAAAATGTCCAAGGAGGGGGGGGGGGGGGTCCAAGCCCAAATTATGGCTTAAAATGTAGTAAATATGTAACGTTACACTAAATTTATATAATCAAAATTCAATTTTCGGTCAATGCCAGGGGGGCGGGGTCCAGACCCCCGACCCCCTCTAGCTCCGCCCAGTGGTATCGGCAAACCAGCATAAAATGGACCGCTACCGAGATCCAAGAGTTATCCTGAAATTGCCCTTGATTTAATGGAATTTATCTCCCTTGAAAACAACTGGGTAGTTCCGGTCTATTTTTGTAGAGACGCTAAAGAGTAAAATTCATCGCTTCGCACGCAAAATACGATTATTTTCTTTACAAACGCACATTTAGCGGAATCGTCGTATACCATTTGATTGTTCAGTTACTACTGATTATACCAGAATAAGTTTCGGCTTTGATTTCATCCAATTGATATGTTTAGTCCAGGTTAAAAATCGGCCAGCTGAAAGCCATAACAGTCCCTGCCAAGCTCGCCGCAAATTTCCATGATTTCCGAATATAATGGTCGAGCAAGTTTTTTATTTTGTTTTGCAAATTGTAGAAATATTGTATTTTCAATATTTTATTTTAGTTGGATTATTTTTACTTTATTGATGATTCTGCATTGGTGTCATTGAAAACGTGAAAAGTGTTGTAATATTCAACATTAATTTTGGAGTTTGTTTATCCAAGTCACTCTTTAAAAGCGGTCAATATGTGAAAAAGTCTCATTACCGTGAAATAAATTCAAAATCAAAATAACTACACATCTAAAACGCACTTTAATTATTAAATATGAATTAATACAAAACATTTTCGTACATTTTGAGAAAAGGGAATGCATAGTTTTCTCTCAAAAGGCTTTTAAATCTCCACCCCTCCTGTTGCAGAGTTACTGACCATCTAGTATGACTGTTTGGAAAAGGATTAACAATTAATTGTCTACCGACAGAAGGGAATTTGAATGTAAATCACCATGGACCTTAAGTGTATATCACACCAATCAGTTAGCCAATTTCCTTTAATTGATCTCCGCAAGATAAATCGCAAGTTACTGTATAGGGACTTATCATAATAGACAAAAGATTGACAGACCCGAATGGTAAATTTATAGACACGACAAAATTCAAACTTGCACCCTTAATTACATAATTTTACGATTTATCAAACACCTTTGCTTAAGTATGTTTAACTGAGTTTGCCAACCCGCGCCAAACAAATAAAAAGAAAAAGAAAATCCTGTTGAAAGTTAACCCTTTTCCAAACGACAGCCTTTTAGACTGGTCAAAAATAGCATGTTAAAATGAGATTGCAAACCCATGCTAAACGAAATAAAAAAAAAACGTTGAAAAGTTAACCCTTTCCCAAACGACCACCTTTTTACTCAAAAAGTAAAACTGATTCAGGTGACGAAATAAGGCAGAAAATGTGTAAATTGTATCTAAACTATCAAAGGAGGGATAGAAATTACACATTATCAACAAGTTTTCCTTTTCTCTCGATATTTTCCGAACAAAATTCAAGGTCGTCGAAACCAGGTCTTGTTTGGGAAAGTTTGAATTATTAGGCCTATCATCAGCAATGAATGATATTGGATAATGATTTTTGATATATAACTACATAGCAGCTGATAAGCATGGTAAACAATTCCAAAATTATTATTTCAAATCTTAAACATACATAATGGGAACGCATTTTAATCATCTTTAGTAGATGATACAATGAGTACCTACAGCAAAGGGTTTGAAGAACAATTCAAGACATTTTGCATTTTGAAAAAGTAATACCCGTTCTTATCTGTAGCCCTTACCGGAAGCGGAACCACCCAATAATTCAAGGAGGATAATTATCAAGGAAGATCACTCCATAACCCGGTACGGATCTATTGCTAGATCGTCATTGGCCATACTAAACATCAGAATAGATTAGACTGATACATCGGTACACGCATTCGTTGACTGACAATTTAATTGCGATACTAAATGTCGTGTTCCATATAAGTGTCGTGTTCCATACTTGTCATAGAATAATTTAACATTGTAAGTCATCTGATTTGTTTCGCCATATCGGCGGCATTAATTTGGACCGATGTCTCGAAAACTTACAGGCAATCTGTAAAAGCAGCAGAAAACCTCGTAGACATACAGAGACCAATTACAATACATTTTCCTCCCTGGCTAACATACGATTAGAAAATGTCGTGCTGGTACCAATTCAAATGACGACATAGAAATCTTTAATATTTTGCTTTTCGACAAAGACCTCGTAACTAGAGCTTTTAACAAGCTTCGGTTACTAGATTCTTGTTGAAATGCGATGACTTAAATTTAACGTCTAACGAAGTTGATAGAATAAGGAAGAGAACGGGAAGAAAAAATGCAATACATTTTCCTCCATGGGTAACAGACAATTAGAAAATATCATGCGACATCTCAAGGATTTTTAATCAGTACCTTATACATTTGTATATTGAACTCACATCGGTATTTATGGAAATAGAAATCGCTGCGGTTAAAAAGAGTACAATTCACTTCATTTCCTTGGCATCAGACAATTAGAAAATACCGTGTCGTGAACCATTGAAAAGCATGACACAGAATTCTTTGTTTGGGTTAGCAGGGTATCTAATATATTTCGTGATATCTGGAAAATCTGTCGATTAACAATAGACTTTGCGACATAACAAGGAGTTTACATGAAATCAGGACCCTTTATATTTAACTTATAACGACGTTGGTATCAGAGGAAAACGCCGTGTTGTGAAACATTCCAAACATGACATAGAAATCTTTGTTTATGTTAGCAGGGTATCTAATCTATTTCGCGATATCCAGAAAAATCTATCGATTAACAATAGACTTGCAAGGAATCTGGAATAATTTACATTTAACTTTAAACGGTGTTTTAGCAGAGGAAAACATCGGATAGAAATATTACAATACATTGTCTTTCCTGGGTAACAGACAATTAGAAAATGTCGTAGATCTATGTCTTTGTTGAAGTTAGCATGGTGTCTAATTGATTTCACGATATCTGGAAAATATCGATTAACTATAGACTTTGCGACATCTCAAGGATCTTTAATCAGTACCTTATATATTGAACTCACATCGGTATTTATGGCAATAGAAATCGTTGCGGTTAAAAAGAGTACAAATTATTTCATTTTCTTGGCATCAGACAATTAGAAAATACCGTGTCGTAAACCATTGAAAGCATGACACAGAATTCTTTGTTTAGGTTAGCAGGGTATCTAATTCATTTCGCGATATCTGGAAAATCTATCGATTAACAATAGACTTTGAGATATAACAAGGAGTTTACATGAAATCAACACACTTAGGCTTTATATTTAACTTAAAACGATGTTGAAAACAGAAGAAAATATCGGAAGGAAAAATTACAATGCATTTTCTGTCCTGAGTATCAGACAATTAGAAAATGTGTTGTTGTTAACCATTGAAAGCATGACACAGATTTCCTTGTTGAAGCTAGCAGGGTATCTAATTTATTTCACGATATCTGGAAAATATATCGATTAACAATAGACTTCACGACATGACAAGTATGTTACATGAAATCAGTACCCTTTTTATGTAACTTATAACAATATTTATATCAGAAGAATACGTCACAAAGAAAATTCACAATACATTTTCTTTACTAGGTAAAAGACAATTAGAACATATCGTGCTTGTATCTATTGGAAGCATGGTACAGGATTCTTTGTCTAAGCAAGCAGTGCATCTAATTTATTTCGCGATATCCGCAAAATCTATCGATTAACAATAGACTTAACGACATTACAAAGATTGTTTTACATGAATCTGGTAACCTTTTCTTTTAACTTATAACGATGTTTAGAACTGAAGAAAACATTGGACAGAAAGATTACAATACATTTTTTTCTAAGGTAACAGGTCATTAGAAAATGTCGTGCTGGTAACAATTGAAAGCATGACATAGATGTCTTTGTTTAAGTTAGCAGGGTATCTAATTTGTTTCACGATATCTGGAAAATCTATCGATTAACAATAGACTTTGCGACATTACAAGGATTTCACACGAAAGCAGTACCCTTTACATTGAACTTAAAACGATATTTATAGCAATAGAAAGCTTTGCAGATCTTTTGCACACATTTTCTTTCCTGGGTAATAGACAATTAGAAAATGTTGTGTCGTGAACAATTGTAAGTACAGTACAGAATTCTTTGTTTAGGTTAGCAGGGTATTTAATTTATTTCACGATATCTGGAAAATCTATCGATTAACAATAAACTTCACGACATTACAAAAATTGTTTTATATGAATCTGCTAACCTTTTCATTTAACTTATAACGATGTTCAGAACTGAAGAAAACATTGGAAAAAAAGATTACAAAACAGTTACTTTCCTTGGTAACAGACAATTAGAAAATGTCGTGCTGGTAACCATTGAAAGCATGGTACAGAATTCTTTGTTTAGGTTAGCAGGGTATCTAATTTATTTCACGATATCTGGAAATTCTATCGATTAACAATAGACTTCACGACATTACAAGGATTTCACACGAAAGCAGTACCCTTTACGTTGAACTTAAAACGAAGATGACAACAGATAAATCACTACAGACCGCACGTGTGCAACTTTAAAGCAGTTGTTTGGAAGTAATGCTTTTCAATTAACAATTTATCTTTTATTTCATTTTATGTTAACAAAATGAATAATATTTAAGACAATGCTAGATCTAGTAGCAAAATGGCAATTTCAAATAAAAACAAAGCATTGTCATATAAGATTTTATATACTACGTAAACCAATGAGGGACAGTGTTTCAAAACAAGAAGAAAAAAAGATGTTCCATGACATCTGTAATATGTAAATATTAATGTTCCGAGTATAACAATTATATGTCTGGGCAATTCCCAATTAGTAAAGGATGTAAACTTTCACGGTATCACGAAAATCTATTGATTGTTTCCTCGCTTTAAAGGTTGAGCTTAGCTTATCATTGTATAAAATGCCATGATTCCAGATTAATCTGTGGTGAAATACAGAAATATAGAAACAGATTCCCTATTACATTTGAGGCCAGATCAGCCAGTGCCATCAACAATCTTATAAAAGGTCTAATTTGAATTGATAAAATTATCAAAACAGGTTTCTAAAGTAGCCACAGGAGTACCTAGTTCAATGTCAGTAGAAAATTCCTATAAAATCATATTTATTTTGACACTTTGGCTTCTGCAAAGAACCCACCAACGACTACCATGAGTACCGCAATTCGATACTTTCCGTGTAAATCAAATTTGAATACGAATATAGCTTATGACTCAAGAGATGTTTTGGCCACCAACAAATGCCAACTTTGTTTGTAACTAGTTTTAATATAGTTTATCTCTGTCAACAAACATATGCACATTAAAATGACATGACATTTGTCTGTTACTCATTAATATTAGACTTGTTTGGAATACACATAAGCTTTCATTGGATTTTAATGCTTCTGTATCTTAAGGTAGTCTATTCCTAATGAGATTCGCACGACGTCGGAATTATTCGGACACGATCGAAAACATATGGCGGTGGAATTCTCAACCGTCGAATGTTTACGACCGCGCCCGAATAGATTCGGATACGAAACGATGCCGCTCGAAAAAAGCCGATGTTTTATGGGTCTCAAAATGACGACATTGCGGGTAACATTAAAGAAAAGGCAGACAGGTTAACATAAGCATAATGTAGAAAGACAGACAAATAATCATGCATACCGGATCTCCGAGCATGTTAAGAGTTATTCCATTCTAGTACCCTAATAGATATTGTCATGTAGGGTAGACAGACGGACAAACAGACAGATCGATAGATGGAGAGAGACAGAGGTAAACACTAAAATTGGTTCTTGCATACCGTATCTCCAAACATGTTTGAAATGTGGTTTTAATCCAGTTTCGCGTCCCAATAACTGATGTCATAAAAACAATAAACATGTATCTGTAGAATCCCTGCAACGGATTAATTCCACTTACATGTAATACCACATAAGCTAATTTAAGTTTTTATGTATGTTCTACAATGTCACATCGATTGAGGAAATGCGAGCAAAACTTGTTAAAGTAACGCAGACAATGGTCAATCTATTCAGAAATTAACAATTTGTCACATTTAGCTGAAAAAAGAACACACCTTCCATATCTATTTTACCCTTCGAAACTAAATCAGTGTATAATATAGATGTCTAGATTATTTCAGTTACATCATATGTGAAAGATAATGAATCACAACCGATTCGCTTAATTTGTTTTGTTAAGTCCTACATTGAATACAATTGCAATATATGTCACCGAATATCATGTGCAGTCAATGCCCATCATCGATGTGTGCATAGAGTAGTACAATGCTACATCGATTGGCTAAACCTTTCCCGAACAATACAGTTTTGGACCCATCCGTTTACAAGAGTTCTATACGAAAATACAAAAGATACCAAAGGTAGAAAGCTTCAAATATAGATGGAAAAGGAGGAGATGCTGGTACCATTTCCGTATTTTATCCTTAGCTAGCTATTATGCTTTCAGAATCTGTCTCTATTAGGGACGTCAAAATAAGGAATTATTTGTAAAAAAAGGTTAAAACCCATTCCCACATATTGATGCCTGTTTACGCCTTATGATGACATGACATTTCCCACAATGTTTTCTATCCAAAAGACACAAAAGTGTAAAATTGACGTCTGCAAGAACTGTGAATTTGGACCAGTCTGAAATTTTGCCGTCTGGTAAAGGGTAAATAGCCAGCAAACAATTTGTCAATATCCCCCACAATGGCTGTTTGGATGGTCATTTACTCGGTTATTCATTCGGAATTGTAACAATTTGTTTACAAATCATTTTCATTCAATTTTCGTATTGACAAAGTAGTTAACGAAATAATGCCACATTGTTTTTCTTAATAAAGAGAAAACAAATGTCACAAAATACAGAAAAATGTTATGCTCTGTCTTAAATAACACTTAAGGGCGGCAATTTTAATGAAAAACAAAACCTCCTCCAATAGGGGATATCAAATGCAGGCATTATCAGGGAAAGAGTTAAATAAAACATCACAAGATATTTATAAAAAAATCCAATTCCCAAAGGAAAGACACCTACGATGTGCTTAGTGTTAATAGTATTAAGCTTTCTTTAAGGAATACAAATCTTTCAAAGATTCTTTAATTTGACAATCCTATTCTTTAAAGAAAAGTTTTCCACCGACTTAAAATTATTGGCAATGAAATTCTCAAAAGAACACGTAGTTTAATTTACTTATTCAAAAAATGTAAAAAATCCCAATGGTATTGTCATGCAACTTAAAAGTTTTTATAAAATACGAAAAGGTTTGCGAAACCTTTTTGAGCGCACTCCTATTTCCATTTAGAAGAAAACTCAAAGGAGTTGCTAATTTGCTATTCGTTGTCATTAGCTATTCTGAAAATCAAGACATTTCATGTTACATTAAAAAAAAACAACATTTTTCTGAGATACAGACTAACGCACGTAAAAGTCGCTAAATGAGTATCCATTACAATGCCCAGAAATCATCAACGGACAAAAAACTTTAAACACTGACCACTCTACGTAGTATTGATAGCTTTTTTTTCTTTCCACACTATAGCATTGTACAACGAACTCCTGAACTAGCAAAAATGTCCCTTTGTTGCAAGAGAAAGACAACCGAAAACAGAAATATTCTACAATAGATATCAAAGAGACCATTGTTGAAAACAAGAATACGCCGATTTTCCTATCATCATTCCTTCCCTTCCGTTAAGGGTTTGAAATCAACACATTGTAGGCCCACTAGAACCGGGGCTTATTCAAACAACCAAATGATATAGTTGCTTTTTAACAAAAACCTCTTAACTGCAGCTTATAACAAGCTGCAGTTACGAGGTTTTTGTTGAAAGCAACAAAATTTTGCAACGCCACCACAAATATAAACAAGCCACGTTTGTATTTTTCCAAGTAAAACCCTTCGAGGATTTGTCCAATTATTTGTGTCATTGGAGGTTAGTTGACATTCAAGGAAGAAGTTTTCTACGCCATTATACATGGCCCTAAACGATTGTAAAAATTCCAATAGTCGTGATTAACAAGAACTTCTGCTGTCTTTTTTTTTTTTCAAAATACGGAGGACAGTTCTTGTCATAAAATGGCAAATGATGCATGGAATGTGATAAATGCCATGAATAGTCTTTAATTAACAAGATACGAGTTTTCTATGTCATTATACGTGCCCTAAACGAATGTAAAAATTTCAATAGTCGCGATTTAACAAGAACTTCTGCTGTCTTTTTTTCCAAAAGGAGTAAAGGAATTGCCGTAAGAATTACGAAAGATCTACGGGAGGTGTTGAGTGTCATCAGATTGTGTCTTTTAGTCTCAAGAAACAATGATTTCTGTGATACTATACATGCTGGTGTCTCTTTTACAGATGACAGTTTTTGCCATAAAAAAGGCAAATGAAAAGCATTTTAACAAAAACCACGCAACTGCAGCTTATAACAAGCAACATAATTTTGCAACGCCACAACACAAATAAACAAGCCACGTTTGTATTTTTCCAGGTAAAAATCCTCGGAGGATTTGTCCAGTTATTGGTGTCATTTGAGGTTAGTTAACATACAAGGAAGAAGTTTTCTACGCCATTATACATGCCCTAAACGATTGTTAGAAATTCCAATAGTCGTGATTAACAAGAACTTCTGCTGTCTTTTTTTTCCCAAATACGGAGGACATTTTCGGCCATAAGAATAGCAAATGCTGTACGGAAGGTAGTGAGTATCATTATTGTTTTGTTTTTGAGGAACAAGAAAGAGTTGTTTTTTTTACATGTATACCATTATACATGCTCCTAAACGATTGTAAAAATTCCAATAGTAGTAGGCCCTAACTAACAAGAACTTCTGCTGTATTTTTTCCCAAATACGGTGGACAGGTTTTGCCATAAATGTTTAAAGATCTACGGGAGATAGTGAGTGTCATTAAATTCTGTCTTAAAGTCTCAAGAAACAATGATTTCTGTGACACTTTACATGCTGCTGTCCCTTTTTCCAATTACGGAAAAAAATTCTTTCCATGAAAACGGCAAATGAAAAGCCTTTCAATAAAAACCACGTAACTGCAGCTTATAACAAGCCGCAGTTACAAGATTTGTGTTGAAAAACAACATAATTTTGCAACACCACCACACAAATAAACAAGCCACGTTTGTATTTTTCCGAGTAAAAATCCTCACAGGATTCGTCCAATTATTGGTGTCATTGGAGGTTAGTTACAAATCAAGACAGAAGTTTTCTACGCCATTATACATGACCCTAAACGATTGTTAGTAATTCCAATAGTCCTGATTAACAAGAACTTCTGCTGCATTTTTTCCAAATAAGGAGGACAGTTCTTGTCATAAATTGACAAAAGATCTACGGGAGAAAATGGGTGTTATCAAAGCGTGTCTTTAAGTCTCGAGAAACAACGATTTCTGAGCCAATATACATGCTGCTGTCCCTTTTGCCAATTAGGAAAACGGCAAATGAAAAGCCTTTCTACAAAAACCACGTAACTGCAGCTTATAACAAGCTGAAGTTACGAGGTTTTTGTTGAAAAGCAACGTAATTTTGCAATGCCACCACACAAATAAACAAGCCACGTTTGTATTTTTTCCAAGTATACCCCTCGGAGGATTTGTCTAATTATTGGTGTCATTGGAGGTTAGTTAACCCTTTCCCAAATAATAAAAATTAAGGACTGTCTAAATTGAAAGCTGCTGCAGACGACTAAATTAAAATTGAAAACCATTGGATTTATGTAAAATATAGCACAGAAAATATTGAGGCAAAAGGAGAAACTGCTGGTTGTCAGCAGTTTCTTCTTTTGTCTCAATGTTTTCCCTAGCCATATCTATTAGGGACGTCAAAACCAGGTCTTGTCATTGGAGGCTAGTTAACACATGAGGAAGAAGTTTTCTACGCCATTATACATGGCCCTAAACGATTGTAAAAAATCCAATAGTCGTTATTAACAAGAACTTCTGCTGTCTTTTTCTCCAAATACGGAGGACAGTTCAAGCCATAAAATGGCAAATGATACACGGAATGTGATGAGTGTCATCGTTACAAGAAACGGGTTTTCTATGACATTATGCATGCACCTAAACGATTGTAAAAATTCCAATAGTCGTGATTAACAAGACTTTCTGCTGTCTTTTTTTTCCGAATAAGGAGGACAGTTCTTGCCATAAATGGTAAATAATGCATGGAATGTGATAAGTGTCATCAATAGTGTTTGGGTGACAAGAAACGGGTTTTCTATGCCATTATGCACGCCCCTGAACGAATGTAAAAATTGCGGTAGTAGTGATTAACAAGAACTTCTGCTGTCTTTTTTTCCAAATACGGAGGGCAGCTTTCGCCATAAAATGACAGATTATCTCAGGAAGATGTCAGTGTAATCAAATTTTGTCTTTAAGCTAGGACGAATGATTTCTGTGCAGCTATATATGCTGCTAAACGGCTGATAAAATAATAATAGTTGTGATAAATAGGAACTTCTGCTGTCTATTTTATCAAGTACGGGGGACTATTTCTGCCATGAAAAAAGCAAATGGTGTATGGAATGTAATACGTGCCATCACACTTTTTGTCTGTAAATCTCGGACACAAGATTGTCTATATAATTTTACATGCTGATCATCGATTGCAAAATCACAAAGGTTGTGATGAACATTTCTTTGCTTATTTTCGTATACGGGGGACACTTGGTGACATAGAATTTCCATTAAATACGAAATTCAACGTGAGACAATGGAAAATAAATTGTATTTCTATATACAAAATTCAACATTGTATTCTATCTAAAACAATCTCTGCAATTGAAAATCTTGAGAAGATTTCGATATTGAAGATGGTCGAACCAATCAGCTAGGGTTGAAACAGAAAATGGTTCCGAATGCGAAAGAAAAGATATACCCAGCATCCATATGCATATGCTATCCTTTAAAATAAAACAATGACTATATAACATATCAATGAAAAGATATCTCTATACTGTTGACATTGATCAACTTGTTACTCCGCACATTTCGCAGTAAAACTCGGGACACTGTGCTCATACTGTTTTTGTCAATATTTACTAACCCAGATGTTGCTACCCAAGATATCAGGTTACATAGTAGTATGTATGACGTAAATGGAAACTTGAGGCTAGTACATATCTTCGCTTTTAGCACAGAACAACTAATACATGTAAGAAGGAGTGATCGAGTTCTTGTGGTACTCCATCTAGCATTTGATACTAAACACTTCGAGGGTATTCCAGCGTAAAATCCTTTGCCACGGTTGGTTGTACGAAGTGTTTGGTATGCTATGATGGGTGAAACACCTTGATACGTTATTTCATATCAAAAGACTATGTTGTCAGTACTCATTTGAATATGTTTTAAGGACAGATCCTCCAGTTGTTACTGCGCAACTTACTGCGCATATCCTAAATAACGAAATAAAGCTGTTTCAGTAATTGGCCTTTTTCAGCAAACGTATTTCTTACATTTAGTTAATGTTTAGTTGATAAATGACAAGACCCTTTTCGGTTATTTCAATTTTCTCTGTTTGGTCAATTAAAGTGTAATAGTACTCGGATGGTACACTTCGCTTTCTGTTACGCGTTCAAAATGTGGCGTTAGCGATAGGAAACGGAACAACAAAAGCAAAGTGGTGTCTTTATGAGATAGTCCGCTTCAGATGAACACAAAAAATGACACGTTTTATTATCTAAAGCTGTTAATAAGGAAGAAAATGGATAAAAGCAGTGAAACAATTTCGGACAGAGCTGTAAAAAGTAAACCAAATTTTACTTATAACTGAGAAAAACGCTTGGTTTGATATATTTTTCTTATTTTGTTTTTGTAGGTATGACCAAGCACTATGTCTATACCAAAAAAGAAAAAATTCTTACCGCTGGAATATTTTTTATTATCAGAAACGTTGCGAAAACAGAGCAATTTCAGCTACTTTTGAAAGAATGTTTTACTAAAAATTTCAAAATCATCACTAAATTTTCCCAAATTCATACTCATTTAGACAGAATAAAACATATTGAACACAATAAAGACTTATTTATGTAATCCTAGTCATTTCGAACACCTTTTTGTGGGTATTTAAGTGACACCTCATTTTTGCAATTTTAGACAAGAGTAGTCTCCCTTGAAATTCAATAACTTTTTAATTCGCTTGGTGACCTATTGTTTTTAAGTCATTTTTTTACTTCTCATATATTTAAATTTCAGTACAGAAAAAATAAAAACATTCTTACCGTGGGAAATAAATGGAGGATCTGTCGAAGTCAACTATTTATAGAGCTACATAGATATTTGACTGTTTTGCAACGTCAGTGCCCTCTGTTATTTGTAGCTCTATAAATAGTTGACTTCGACTTAAGGTAGAATACCCGTAATGTGGCCATTTTGAGATTCATTAAAAATATCGGCCATTTTCGGGCGCCATCGTTCCGTTTCCGAACCTATTCGGGCGCGGTCATAAACTTTCTGCGGTGTAGAATTCCACCGCCGAATGTTTTCGATCGCGCCCGAATAATTCTGACGTCGCACGAATCTCATCAGGGATGGACTACCTTAAATATTGTTTAAGCACTCACCGGGTCTCCTAACATGGTTTCCGATTCATCTGTCACAGCACCGGTTATTAAAACTAGGTTATTAGCTTTTCACTTTAGAGTTCAAACAAATCTCTATAGATTAAACAATTATTTCCTTGACACCGGAAATAAGATCGACGCTTCAAAACAGAGAGTTCTTGATTTAAAGGATTGTCATTCTAATAAATGAAAGTGCAAATTTATCCAACGATGAAATTCATTGTCGCTTTATTCCTATAATGCTGATACAAAATTCAACAACAATATGCAAATAAATGTACAATGCGTTAACGTATTGTGTTATTGTCAATGTTGTACATCTATTGTCTTAATTCAAATATGGTAAGGACTGTGCAAATAAAGTCATTCTATAGAATGCTGCAATTCCTAAAATGATTTATAATAGTAAATATCAACTGCAACCGAGAAGACCTTTTTATCTACAGAAATAAATTGTTAATCCTTTCTCAAACAAGATACGGTTTTCACGCTCCTAATAGAAAATGCTCGAGAATTCATTGAGACAATTGGAAAAAAAATGTTGATTATCAGCATTTTCCTACTTTGTCTATATTTCTTGTGTCACAGTGTGCCATATTGTTAACAAACCATATTTTCATCAACGTCAGTTTTATTGTCAGCAGGAGCGCTCAAATAGAGCCAATCTAAGATTTTACTTTTCGGTTAAGAAATAATTCTACTGCTTCATTATCATAAATATTATTATCAACATCATTAAAATGAATAGCGACGTATCTTTTCTGCCACATATACACTATAAACCATATATTATTACAGCTAAAATAATAACAATAATGCGAAATATCCGACAGTTCTGAGTTCTCAACAAGTCACTAGGCAACGTTTAAAATTCCAATAACATTCCAATACACATTGGTAGTGGATATTCGTCCCCAAATCGCTACAGACAATTTTTGTCAATATGTGAAAAGAAAGCGACGCGGGCTCCTACATAATTCAGAAAATCACTTATAGGTTTCCGTGGCAACAGAAAATGGGTATAATTAGAGTTTCTATCTCGTTATATACAAGAGTACTGTAGTATCGCAATATAAGCTGGATGCATTCCAATTCAAGCATCCAAACAATTTGTCAATTTCTAGTTGTATTTTTGTTCATTCTTAAGTAGCATGATATTATATCTTTATTACATAATCGGTTTGGAATCCATTGACAAATAAGATTGTATTTTACATTTTAATAGTGGATATAACACTCTTTCCAGAAAAAAACATTGTGTGAGCCATCTTGACAGAAAACTTTAAATTGGTAATATAGAAGCAAGAGAAAAAGATAATATACTGATGCAATGATATTGTAACCCGCAAATAAATAGGACATGATATCATGTCCTATTTATTTGCGGGTTACAATACCATTGCATCAGTACGTCTATCCCTAGGCAAACACTCTACCACTTTGCTTTTATAGCAAACTTGCACGGTGAGAGAGCATAAGTGCTCCTTATAATTAACTCGGCTACAGGATGTGTCAGCAATTGCCTATAATAGCAGTGTTGCATCTAAATTCGCAAGTTTTCTTCCAAGAAAATCACATTAGTTTCTTTATTCACATTCTTTGTGATTTACGACTTTACTTTAAGGAGAGATAATTCTCGGAATTTCTTGAAAGTACGCATTTATATCAGTTTGTCAGACATAAATATTACCATAAAAACTTAATTTACCATAAAGAAAGGCATACTTTCTTAGAAACGCGAAGCGCCACATAAAACTTAGCTATTCAAATCGTAATAAAAAATAGTAGGACACAGAACATTACGTTATTCATTTTGTTTGTAAATTTTTATATGAAACTCGAAGACAACAGCAAAAAAAGATAGAGTATCCAATTTAAATGTCCTGCACCATCGCCAGAGACAGACGCGAATCGGTACTGTTCGTCTATTCTTTAACGATTCTATTGCCAAAAATATCATTGAACACCATGAAAAGCAAACTGAACATTTACTGCGTTGGCTGTAAAACGTCTAGACTATACCGTTCATTTATTTCTTATGCTGCCCATGCTTTGAATAGGACTATAGAAAATTCGTCTAGAATTGTGCAAGCTTATCGAAAACATTTCAGTAAATGTCAATAGAATAAGTCGGACATATAATTCTAAGCTACATAGAACATGTAACATGTAACAAGATAATTGTATTCCATTAATTTCCAGGGCCCCGTTTTACTAACGAACGTACGATTATTTTTTGCGTAATTACTTGTAACAACAAACCTGATTGGCCTAATCCGATTTTTCGTGCAATCAGATGCCTTGTTACACAGTGTACACAAAAATATGATCGTAAGTTCGTTAGTAAAACGGGGCCCAGCCATCTATTGTTGTACTCCGACTCATTTATTTCTATCCCGGCGGAACTGGCAATTTCTTCTTAAACGTGTAATGCATTCGAAAACACGTACAAATGACCAACACTGTGAAGTAGAGCAACATATAACAAGAGGCCCAGGAGGGCCTGAATCGCTCCACTGGTTAAAGTGGAAGAATTATCCCACGATTTCTTGTAAGCCTTACACAGCGGCAGCCAAATCTTGATATTTGTGAATAAATTTTGAAGAGAGACTCAAAGAACATTCTTACAAAGTCTGGTTAAAATTGGCTTTATGGTTGATTTTTTAAGAATTTTCTTATGATTTCTGTAAGTCTGATAAGCCCCTTTCTCCCTGCCACAGCCACATTTTTTTGACAAATATAAAAATTTATGAACAAATTTTAAAAAGAACGACTAAAGGCTCATTCCTGCAAAGTTTGGTTCAATTCTTTAAGTCTGATAAGCCCCTTCCTCCCTGCCATGGCCACATTTTTTGACAAATGTAAAAAATTGTGAATAAATTTTGAAAAGAGAGACTCAAAGAACATTCCTGCAAAGTCTGGTTGAAATTGGCCCTATGGTTGATTTTTAAAGAATTTTCTGATGATTTCTTTAAGTCTGATAAGCCCCTTCCTCCCCGCCACGGCCACATTTTTTGACAAATGTAAAATTTGTGAACACATTTTGAAAAGAATGACTCAAGGCACATTCCTTCCAGGTTTGGTTCAAATTGGCCCAATGGTTGATTTTTAAAGAATTTTCTTATGATTTCTTTAAGTCTGATAAGCCCCTTTCTCCCTGCCACGGCCACATTTTTTGACAAATGTAAAAATTTGTGAACAAATTTTGAAAAGAATGACTCAAGGCACATTCCTGCCAGGTTTGGTTCAAATTGGCTCAATGGTTGATTTTTAAAGAATTTTCTTATGATTTCTTTAAGTCTGATAAGCCCCTTTCTCCCTGCCACGGCCACATTTTTTGACAAATGTAAAAATTTGTGGACAAATTTTGAAAAGAATGACTCGAGGTACATTCCTGCCAGGTTTGGTTCAAATTGGCCCAATGGTTGATTTTTAAAGAATTTTCTTGATTTCTCTAAGTCTGATAAGCCCCTTTCTCCCTGCCACGCCCCCATTTTTTGACGAATCAAAAATTTGTGAACAAATTTTGAAAAGAATGACTCAAGGCACATTCCTGCCAGGTTTGGTTCAAATTGGCTCAATGGTTGATTTTTAAAGAATTTTCTTATGATTTCTTTAAGTCTGATAAGCCCCTTTCTCCCTGCCACGGCCACATTTTTTGACAAATGTAAAAATTTGTGGACAAATTTTGAAAAGAATGACTCGAGGCACATTCCTGCCAGGTTTGGTTCAAATTGGCCCAATGGTTGATTTTTAAAGAATTTTCTTGATTTCTCTAAGTCTGATAAGCCCCTTTCTCCCTGCCACGCCCCCATTTTTTGACGAATCAAAAATTCGCGAACAAGTTTTGAAAAGGGTCACGCAAGGAACATTCCTGCCAAGTTTGGTCAAAATTGGCCCAATGGTATAAGAGGAGAAGATGTTTAAAGAAAAAGTTAACGGACGCACGGACGGACGGACGCACGGACGCACGACGGACACAACGCCATGACAATAGCCCGCTGGCCTGCGGCCAGTGGAGCTAAAAAGGGGTGAAGACCCTATGTGACCCTTATGAGACGATTCCAATGAGCACCACAACGTAGGGTTTGGTGAATACTTGCATTCAATGAAATATTGCGTTTAAAACTCGCCTCCTCCTATATGTAGCTCTGTGTATTATCAAATACAATTGACAAACACTTTGTGAAACATTTACAGCTCGTGCAGAACGACTATACTTTCTCCATATGTGCAAAGTCTAATCATTATCAACGTAAAATGACGCAATCATAATTCTGAACTGTCTAGAAATGGCCCTTGTTTCGCTCCATTTATTTCCTGTCACCCATTGTAGTTTGGTTCATTTATTTCTATTCCACAGAGACTGACGTTTTGTAGGCCTACTCAACCGAATAATGCGTCTGATAGGAAGTCATTCGAAGAACGGAAATTATGCAACACTTTTACTCTTTTACGGTTATGAAATTTGATATGTCATTTTTGCATAAAGTTAAAGAGTATGTGACCCGTCACCAGCAAAGGGACCTTATGTGTAAAAAATATCGACCCTAGTCTAGGATCGAAACTTTTCACTCTAAGGTATTTTTTTTAATTTAGATTGTTTTTTCTATATGACTATACGTTCATTTTCCAAATGCCAAATATGGTTGCAGTCTCGTTAATATGGGCTGTTCCTCGATATTTGGTTATGTTGACTTCGCAGGGGATCCTTTTAAGCGTGACGGGTCACACATTATAATTTGCTCGAATACTACATGGATCTATAACCTTCTTGAGATATATAAATCAAATCCGAAATCTGTGAAATCATCTTTCTGGCATAAAATGTTTGTTGCGATTTTGTTAAGGACTTTAGGGTTACTTTGTAATGGCTGTCTTCTTCATTTTGCTCAGTCGAGAAATCAATTCTTTGCGATATCTGTGAATGATTAGAATCGAAGCGGTTTTCACACAACCATGAAATTACATCTACAATCCATATCACATGAAAACAGTTGACAATTGTTAACTCCACTTTGGATGAGTCGAATTTTCGCTTAAGTCGAAGTAAAAATCTGGACCCGGTTTCTCGAAAAAACTTAAGTATGTTCTCATGCTCAAACCTGAGGACCTTGCTCAAATCGCACGAAGTCTAAGTGAACTTCAATTGAATACCCTTCAACGTTGGAGAGTATTCCTTTGAAGTTGAGAATGTTCTCATAAGTATATGCCTAAGTATTTTTTCTATATCTATATCAAAAGAAGCAGAAAATGTTAAGAAATCCTTTTCAATAAAGATATTGAAATCGAAATATAGTAGGACAAGGAAAGAAATTGCTCGTGTCTGGCAAATTTTTTTCTCCATTTCCTACTGAACTTAAATCATGAATGTCCTTAATGAGTAACAAAAATGGTCGAATACATTTTTATCGAAACTGAACAAAAGCGGATTAATAAAATTCCTGACATGTCGAGGTATTTTGATGCCTTTCTGACTTCGACACAACGAGTGTCGACTGTATCTACAATGTTACTAATGTCATAAGATTGGTCCATTTCATTTCCCGTCTACTTTTTTTATTCTGAGTATTTTATTTTTATTCTTTAAAACCTTTTAATTTCTGCATTATCTAGTATTGTGCTTCTTAACAATTACCTAATTGTTTTTTTTCCATTTTAAATACACATTATTAATGGTCTTCGTACATGCATAAGTATACAATGTGCATGGAACACAACATGTTGACTGCCACTCTCAGTATGTCTCAGCAGTCTCTCTGCAATATAAAATGTCACCAGAGTTATCCAATCTATATCCTGTCATCTGTTGTATTCTGAGACTATTATTTCTACTCCATTGGGAGTTTTAGTTCCTGATTTATCAAGCAATGTGCGAAAACTGTCTGCAGTATTACACTCTACTAAAAATCTAATTATTTTGCATTTAAAATATTCACACCTAATTAATGATCTTGGTAAATGCTAATCAGAGAGCGTTGCTCTTTGAAAAAAAAATCAAGAAGTTCTCAACAAATTGTTGCGCATCGTTCACCGTCCGATCTTAAACGCTATCATTAAAACCCCTGATGATATCGATCAATGAACCATTGATTGTCATACATGTTGAAAAATTTACGACCAAAAAGTATTTCTAAAAGGTTTATAGGCAATGTTTTGCAACAACCCTCACCTGAGCAGCCTTTGTTTACCTTAACCTTCCATTCAAAACCAAAGGTTATAGGCTACTCTTCCAGCAGGCCGATTTGAAATGAAATTTTTGGTCAGGTATGACAAAAAATGATTTATTGATCTATACCCTACAGTGTTTTACCGAGTGATTCGATATGATACACAAAAACAAAGCTTCACTACTTGTAACGTTACCGAACTTTCCGCTGTTTTCAAAGAGCAACGCTCTCTGATGTAAATAGCGAAAAATCAAAATATCAAAGAGCGTATTTACATCAGAGAAGACTCGGATTAGGTAAATGCATACAGTCTTGAAATGCACTTGGGTAACGAAATGTTAAATGCGACGTTTTTCTGTGTCAGCTCTTGAACAATATTGTCACCAGATTCGTCCCATTAATTTCCAGTCATCTATGGAATTCCGAGTCGTTAAGTTTTATTCCATAGAGACTGACATTTTTTGCTTAATCGAATAATGCGTCTGAAAGGTAGACCAGAGCCGCGTTCTTTGGAGCGAGATTTTTTAAGATTGCTTAAGATGTTTTCGATAAAGCGTTTTAAGACCAAGACTTTGACCGAGCTGTTCCGAATGCTCCATATTTATACAAATGACGTCATCATGACGTCATTTGTATAAAGTATGAAGCATTCGGAACACCGCGGTTTATAAATTATGGAGCGTTCGGAACCGAGGGGTTCCGCACGAAGTATAGGGTAATGGCGCCTCCCATTGAGCGTCTTAACAATATTGCTCTAAAGAACGCTTTATCCTAAATATCTTAAGAAATCTCAAGAAATCTCGCTCTAAAGAGCGCGCCTCAGATATTGCACAACATGCTTATATGTTTACGGTTATGAAATTTTGTATTATTCCTTGCATACATGAACCACATGCATCTATATCAATCTAGAAAGATTAAAATTTGAAGCAACAGACAAACTGCAGACTGATCTAATTTGAAAATTTCCTGAAAATGTCAAAAAACGAAGTGTTTCTTTTCTATCACATAAAACAATTTTCGAAAAGGAAAACATGCTGGTAATTAGCAATGTATTCTCCTCTCATTGCATCCTAATGTTTATAAAGGACTTTGTAGGTTGTCAAGGGTCAAAATTGTTTTGAACATCGAAAGTATTTCCCCTTGGGTAACGCACATAATATTATATAGGCCTACCGGTGTCTAGTAAGTAAGCCTCTCTCAAAACCGGCCGTACGTGTTCTTGCGTGGAGTCTGCGTTTAAAACTTCTAAAGGCATAGTCGTGCGATGCACGCACGTGTAACGTACGATTTTAGAAGACGCAACCACGACGCCGATTGTACGTAGAAAATAATTAACAAGACCAATCTTTGCTACGACCATTCTGCGTCTTTTAAACGTCAGGACCACGCAAGACAGAAGTACTGAGCACCTGCAACAGGCGTGCGTGTCACGCAGTAACAAAAATGCAGAAATTCAAAAAAAAAAAAAAAAAAAAACAACAACAACAACAACAACAAAAACCTCAGAATGCATACTCTCGTCGAAAGAGATTTATACCTCTCTTACAACACGTCGTGCGTCCTTATAAATCGTGCGTTTTAAAACGCAATCCGTCTTGCGTCCTTATAAATCGTGCGTTTTAAAACGCACGAGTTATAAAGACGCATGACCGATTGTAAGAGAGGCTTAAAATGTAACAAGATTCCCTCCATTTATTTCCCGTCATCTATTGTATTCTAAGGGATTTACTTCAATTCCACAGGGACTGACAATTTCTATCAAAAATACATGGCTGCAAATCTGTAAAAATCATTATTGAATAATAAATGAATGCGTTATGTTTTATTTAAACGTGCACGGATATGATAATCGTCATGTCAATCATAAAAGGTACACAGAGCATAAATTGTGAATTGTCATTTCGTAGAAGTATGAAAAGAACTAATATTGAGTCCAGAAACTATGCAACACATTTATACTTTTAATTATACCCCCACAACGAAGTTATGGGGGTGGGTATACTGGAATCAGGTTGTCCGTCCGTCTGTCTGTCCGTCTGTCCTTTCGTCCGTGGACATTATCTTGTGTCCTCTTCTCCTCCCACAGTTTTGACCATTTTTTCTGAAATTTTATCAGGATGTTTCCTATTATATAAGGTTGTGCACCTGCAATTTTCATCCTGATCCAGTCATTAGTTTCAGAGTTATGCTACTTTGAACTTTTTAAGGGGGGGGGGGAGTAATCATAATATACAATTTTGTTTCCGTGTTCTAACTCGAGAACCGTTTGACCTAGGATCATGAAACTTCACACAGTTGTTGCCCATGGCCCAAGGAGGTGCCCTATTGTTTTGGGGTCACCAAGGTCAAAGGTCAATGTCACAGTTGCACTTTGTTTCCATGCTTTAAGTCAAGAACCTTTTGACCGATATCACTTTTTCAGTGACAAGGCCCTAGTTGGGGATATTCGTCCGCTTTGCGACAGTTCTGGTTTTAATTGGTTTCTACATCACGGCATTGAACAATTATAGTATATTTCTGCCGGGAAAATTAAATTTCATTAAAAAAACAACTTAATGTCAATATATCTATTTTCTTTTTATCTCAAAGCTGTTCGAGGAAAAAGAATAACACAGAAGGACGAAAAACAAGACAGACCACCACAGACATTTGGATACCCCGAAGGATATTTGTCCAATTTGTTATGATTTGAAGACCAATTCCATATTCTTTACTAAAGACACGTTTGTATCGTTCTCAATTTATCACAAAGTCTGGGCCCCGATAAATGACATTGCAGAGCATCTCTCGCTGTTAGCTAGAGATGCTCTGCTAAATCATTTCTCGAGATCTATATGAACAAGGAGAATAAAATAGCAGAGCCTCCAAAGGTCATATCTGACAGTTGGATATCCAAAGATGCATGTGTCTAATTTGTTACCATTTGTAGAAAACTAGAAATATGACGTCTTATATCTTCTTTACCCTAGTAGCTAGTTTGTATCGATCTTTTTTCATCAGATCAGTTGAATATTCCATGATGTATTTGCCCAATTTGTTATCATTTGTAGACAATGTCGTATTCTATCTTGTTTATCCAAGAAACAAGTTGGTATCGATTCGTGCCATTTTTGGGCGGACCACAGACACATTTAAAGTGACATTTCAGAATTATTTTACATAGATTTTACTTTTATCCTATCTGAAAGAGCATGTTTTCTTATGAAAAGTCTGTAAATTTCAAGCCAAAATATTGAACTGTTTACGAGAAATATATATTTTTGAGCTAAAATCAAACAAATTGTTGTGGACAACAGTTCAGATTTATATAGAATTTGTCATTTCTGTCTCAACTTTGAAGGCGTATTTTTCGCTTATAAATAACAACTTAAAAAACAGATAGCATTTCTACGCATTAGAATAAACAATCTTTGCATCAAGACATACTTTTAAAAAATGAAATAAATGTAAAATGTCACTTTAATGCCACATGTAAACAAGTCACTCGTAGATTACTTGTACAAGTAACGGCCATATTGGAAAGTTGAATACCCCACGATATATTTACCCAATGTGTTATCATTTGTAGACAACGCCATCTTTTATCTTCTTTATCCGAGAAACAAGTTGGTATCGATTTACATGTATGTAATTTTGGGACGACTGCAAACGTATTTAACCCATTACCAGACGACAAAATTTTAGACTGGCACAAATTCAAAGATGTTGCAGACAACAATGTCAAGTGAATGAAATTTAAATATTTTGGGGGTTTATGTAGAAAATATTGTGGGACATATCCCACAATATTTTCTTTTTCTTGTGAGGCTTGTAAGGGACATGTATGCCATGTCTGACAATTGGATATCCTATGATATATTTACCCAATTTGTTATCATTTGTAGACAACGCCGTCTTTTATCCTGTGTATTCAAGAAACAAGTTGGTATCGAATCGTGTCATTTTTGGGTGGACTATAGACGTAGTTATTGAAACAAGTGACACGTATATATCGTGTACAAATTACGACCACGTTGGAAAGTTGGATAGACTACCCCATGATGAATTTACCCAATTTATTATCATTTGTAGACAACGCCGTCTTTTATCTTGTCTATCCAAGAAACAAGTTGGTATCGATGTTTTTGGGTGGACTAAAGACGCAGTTAATATCATATCGTTGTTTTAAACAAAAACATCGTTACTGCATCTTGAAACAAGCTGCAGTTACCGGGTTTTCAGTCAAAAGCAGCGATATGTGAAACAAGTTACAATGTACACGTAAATATCGTGTATAAGTGACTGTCGTATTGAACAGTTGGATATCCCATGATGCATTTACCCAATTTGTTATCATTTGTAGACAACGCCATCTTTTATCTTGTTTCTACAAGAAACAAGTTGGTATCGATTCTTGTCATGTTTTTGTGGACTACAGACGTAGTTAATACCATGTCGTTGTTTTACACCTGCATCTTGAAACAAGCTGCAATTACGAGGTCTTCATTGAAAAGCAGCGATATGTGAAACAAGTTACAATGTACACGTAAATATCATGTATAAGTGTATTGGTCAGTTGGATATCTAATGATGTATTTGCCAAATTCGTTATCATTTGTAGACAATGCCATATTTTATCTTGTTTAGTTGGTATCGATTCGTGTCATTTGTGGGTGGACTACAGACGTGGTTATTGCCATAATATGGCATGTGAAACTAGTTGCCGTACACGTAAATATCGTATACAAGTACTTGTCGTATTGGACAGTAGGATACCCCATGATGTATTTACCCAATTTATTATCATTTGTAGACAACGCCGTCTTTTATCTTGTTTATCCAAGAAACAAGTTGGTATCGATTCTTGTCATTGTTTGGAAGGATAACATACGCATTTAATGCCGCAGTATGGAACAAGTTACAAACAACTACCATGTACAAGCAATTTTATGTCGCTTTATAACATTTATATAATGGTCGATAAGATATAAGCAGAATAATGATAAATTTTAATGATTTTTCACATGCCTAAATCTACATAATTTTTCATCGTGACTTATCATTTTTTTCTTCAAATGTTGCATTTTTAGGATTTCTCTGTCTTGCCCTTAACAATTGCTTAGGAAAAGCTTAAATCATAGCCTGTATTTATTATCCAGCACATATACAGGAACAACATAGCCTACAACAGTAGTTAATGCTTTTCCAAACGACAAAGAATTTGGGTGGTTCAACGTCAAAAGTATCGCAAAAGCTAACATAGACTTTACATTTAGCTCTTTCAATAATGTCACACACAATGAAAATATTAAAAGAAAAGAAAAAAAATGCTGATAATCAGCATTTTCTTATTTTCTGTATACATTTTCAAAATTTGTCTGTGAAATTCAGCAGACTCGAGATAAAATAGACTCCAAAGAAACAGATAAGTGGGAGTGAAGACATAGTAACCTTGTTATTTCAGTTCCAAACCCTACGTTGTGGGTACTCATTTGAATCGTCTCGATGAGACGATTCCAATGAGTACCCACAACATAGGTTTTGATGAACAATAAACGAAATATTTCATTTTGAAAAAAAAAACCCTTCATTTTCTTTTATATGTGGCTCTGACTGACTTTCTTTTTCTGTCTGTATTGCTCACAGGAGAAATCTAAATATTCCGTGTATGTCTCACGGAAATTGTATTTAACACGCAAACACCGCCGTAAATATACAAATAATGGCTACAAGACATCGCCTCATTAAATCAGAGCTTGAATTCGCCATAGGTTATGTAAACATTAATGTACGACCTTAGACTTGGAAGATGTTACAAAAGAAACCGCAATGAAACCAAATAACAAAACACCAGTTTCCGTCGAAACTCGTAAGACGATCTTGCGACAATGGGTTATCACATACGAGTTTAGCACAAATCATAAGCATAGTGTTTTACTGTAATCACAATACTTTAACAATTTGTGCGAATATTCCAAGAGCTGGCACTTAGTCGACAAGGAGTAACAAATCGCTGTAAATGGTTGCATCGCATGAAAACCGTTTCAAAATCAACAGCATTAGGAAGTCCGAAAATAATCAGACTGATTTGAATCCATGTTGGTCATAAGCAATAAGAATACATTTCCAGATTGTAGCACATTGATTAGTTTTATGAAGCAACAAAGGCACATCGATTTTTCAATCACCCGATCAAGTGATCGATTTTCACACCATTTTCAATAATCGAGTATGTATTAGTCATTCCCAGAATCAAATTACTACCCCGACATTGCGTGTCTTAGTTTTGTATTGAATCTATTTCTCACGCAAACACCTAAATAAAACTATGTTCTTCATAGACGAGGTCGCAGACTTGTTTATTTCATCGTACATGACATTAATTATGGTCCATTCAAAAACAACACAAATTGAAACAAGTCTAAATTCAATTTTTGTGTAGAAAACATAATTAACGCTTTATCATATTCGATAAAAGAATAAAATTTCGTCTAACTTGAATTTGATTAACTACCACATCGAATTATCGAAAGAATTAATTTTGTAGTCTGTTATGCTATTGGTTTGAACTCTTCCATTTTTTTGCAGTTTGACGGATAATCATAATCGAAAATCTCTCTATGCCTAAATATTTTCTCGTGTTTCCTTAACTGGATATATGAAAACCAGAGCTTATCTGTAAAGGGGGCTATACCAAATATCTCTGATTTAACCGTTACATGCAATCAATGAAACATTTCCAAAACATTTCCTAGCTACGAAGGTTCTAATAGAATAGGCCAGTGGAAAAGCTTTCAAGAGAGATAACCAATATAAAGTGATTTCTAAAGTGTCTAAACCAGTTGCCTCCCTTATGAAAGTTATAGTTAAAGTGTCGGTGGGAGGTAAAAACCTCGTAAGTACAGCTTCTAAAAGCTGGAGTTACGAGGTTTGACCCCCACTGACAAAATGCTTTTTGGTATGTCGCTTAGAAGCGGTCTAACTTTTATGCAAAAAAAAACTGAATAGGGAACGATTTTATCCTGTAAACCGTGACGTAATTTCGGACAAACAAATTGTATATCGTAGGTGTTGTTATAAAATCTCGTAACTACGGCTTGATTCAAGCCGTAGTTACGAGATTTTATAACAACACCGACGGTTTATTAAACCATAACAGTGAATCCAGTCTATTTTTAGAACAAAATTCACTGCTATTCGTTAACTTCTTTATATTTCTTTGGTTTGTCTTAATCATTTAGGAGTAGGCAAACAATTTTTTAAGTCATAAATTGGACAGTGGCAGAAATAAATCGTATTAATGTATCCTTTCGCATTCAAGACCTTTTTTGACGTCTTTTATAGAAATTCGCTTTGAAAAACATATAAAAAAAAGAAGAAAATGCTAATATCCAACATTTTATACTTTTGTCACAATGTTTTCTATAGTGTATTGCATATGCATCCCATCAACACTCATTATGTCGCCCCAAACACACAAGGGTCTGCAATTTGAATCCTAGCACCGTATACTCTAGCCTTGTGTCAGGCCCTGTATATGTGTTTATGTCTCCTGAAAAATCAAGGGAGACTAACACTCAGAAATAACTTATACATATTAACTTCCCTTGATCGTAACTATACAGGTGTTAAGAAAAACACAGAGCAACAATTTCTATGTACCTTATTTTATTATTTCCTAATACAAATGATGTTATTCTTAACAGACTGACATCAGTCTACTTATACTCTTATAAGTTAAACTTTTAAGAGTATAAGGTGCTAGGAGTCAAATTGCAGACCCTAATGGCCCTAGACATCCTTCACATCGGAACCGTTTTTCTGTTTCGGAAAGGGTTAATTAACCCTTTCCCAAACAAGACCTGGTTTTGACGTCCCTAATAGTAAAGGCTTGGGAAAACATTGAGACAAAAGAAGAAACTGCTGATAACCAGCAGTTTCTCCTTTTGCCTCAATATTTTCACGGCTGTACCAAACACTATTTCAATCTTTATTAACGTCCATTTTGTTGTCTGCAGCAGCTTTTGAATAGGACCTGCCTAAAATTTTGTCGTTTCGGAAAGGGTTAATTACCCATCTCGGAGATACTTATATTTGACAGGTCACATGATAGATTGATAGAACTAGTGTACATCTTGTTACTTATTCGCACACTTTTTCATTTGTCTACAATGAGTGTCATATCGTCGCTTTTAAACGAAAACCTCGTAACTGCAGCTTTAAACAAGCTGCAGTTACGAGATTTTCGGTGAAAAGCGACGATATAAGAAACATACTTTCCATTAACATTTTATGCAAAAATATTCGTTCGTAGGAGAGCAAACTTTGGAATACATCACGAGAAAAGAATAAAACGCTGATAATTAACATTTTCTTCTTTTCTCGTAATATTATCTCGTGTCTTGTGCCTAATATTTTGCCCTTTGCTACAATAACTTTGTCGTCTGCAAAACCTTTTAATCGTGACCGACTCAGAATTTAGTTGAATTTAGGCTTACAGAGGATATAGGCCTGTGTCAAATGTCAATACAAAATAAACGAATTTCCATCACCTTTGTTAAAAATGCCAGGAAATTTTAATATGCATTCTGAAGAGACCGCAAAACAAGTTATTCTTTTGAAAAGGGTCATAATATTAGAGATAATGATATTTGACAACTTACAAGTTGAGTTGGCAAAAACTTTGTATATATTGTAACTTATTTGCAAGACTCCTATTTATTAGTTAATCTATGCGCAATGAAAGTCAGATACGGGGTAACGTTGTTATCAAATATTTCAGAGCCACATTCTATTGTCTGTGAAAAAAGCAAAATAAGCAACATCAACAAACAACAATAACAGTATGACATATGAGACCAACATGGATCCCGATCAGCCTGTGCATACGCACAGTCTAATCAAGATCCATGTTGTTCTCTAACACCTCCAATTTCTAAGTTTTCCGTAAAGTTTACAATTTTTTAGACTGTATTTTGAGGGGTCTACAAAACCAGCAATTCTTTAGAAAAAAATCACATCCCGTGGGTAATGATGTTTGACAGGTAACACGACTATCTGGCAAAATAGCGTCTTATTTACAAGAACTGTTTATTAGTTCATCTATTTACAATGAAAGTCAGATACTATAGGTATCGCACTCGCATGGTTTAGACATATTTTATTTAATCCCACGAAACGCTGGATTTTTTTTTAAAGTTTGTATAGATATTTCTTTAAAAACGATTCTTCAACGGGCCATTTTTGTAGTTTTCGAATTGCATGGCATTATAGGGCCTACTTACATTGTAATCAATTCTTTTAAAAGTAAGAGAAACCCCCTACCAGGACCAGTTTACATACCAGATTCAAGAAACTGGATTGTGCAGGTTAATAAAGAAACTTACTCAAGTTTATACTGAATCGTAAAAGGTCTGACCTGAAATCGTTATATTCAAGGAGAGCCAAAATCAAAATGGTTTCGAGGGGTTGGAAATGGTATGTTCTAAGTACATTAAATTTTATCCCGTCAAAGTACAACATCTTTCAACAGAGTTTGTTTTGAAGCAGGAAAACGACAATAAACAAAATAGAAAAAAAAGTAAAGAGAGCGAGAAAAAATAATCAATCAGTAAAGAAATGTTGTTAATTAGCGTGCTAGTCACAGACGATGTTCCATGTAATGAGAGTCACGTGGTGGGTCTGGTCTGACATGGGTTTTCGTGGTTTTTGACATGTGCTGCACACGTGTGTTGATTTGCTGCCAGAATGGTCTAGGAGAAACTATTTTTAGGGAAGCAGTACGTGATTGATGAATGACGATAAATGATGACCTGTGAGTATTTGACGTATTGTTAAAAGAAAACGACACTTCGAACATATATCGTTGGTGTAAATGGAAAACCTCGTATGTCGATTTTTGCGATTTTCAAAATCAAATCTTGTATGTCCAGTTAAGACAATTCTTGCAGGGTTTGAGATACCTTCACTGATCGGTAATTATGATACATTATGCGTGAGAGAACAATATGTCCAAATTTCAAGTAAAACCCTTCAGTTTGGGAAAAGTGTTTTGAGGTTTTGCATTTACATCGACGATATGTGTACATCGTCATGGTACAGTAATGAAACGCAGGCCTCCATATTGTACATCAAAAGTTATATACTATTTAAAATACTTAACAAAGAAAAAACATCGGGGGTAATGGGTAATTAACAAATGCAACACCAAAAACGATTTGAACCAGACTTTTTAAAATATGATAAGAAATATACTAGGACGAAAAAGAAACGCCGGGTAACCTCTAATGACTGTTTTAATGGATAAATTGTATTATTGGATTTTGATATTCATTTTTGTAAGAAATGTCATCTGTATGAAACCAGCTGTTGAAGTTTCAATCGATTTCCGATGCTGATTATGTGAAAAATGTCGCCTTTTTGCGATGACAAAAGTTAGCGGCAGACCGACATAGGGACGTCGGGCTCTTAGACCATTGCCGCGCAAGCGGTTTCGAACCGTATTGGGATGAATATGGCGATTATTACTGCCTATAGTGTTATTTGCAATTTCGCTAGCTGTGAGATGGCGATTATGTAAGTGTAAGACGTCGCGCACGGTATTGCGGCACTAAAATGTAACGTCAAACTAGCGAACGTCAATTGCGTAACGATAAGTTTTTGCGAGACGGTTGTGTAACTTGTGTTGTGCTTTTAATGTTTACTCTCTATATAATCTAAACCGATTCATAAAGACAGGACCATGTTTTAAGAAATACTACACTGTTTCCATCTTTTGTGTTTCTATAGCTTTTCCGCCACTTTAATTCGTTCTTTTTTCACCTTAAAATGCGCCAATTTGATAATTTCAGGATTACGTCAAATAAATAAAGTATACGTTTATACATTTTCTGTCCACAAGAAAAAAATTGAATATCTCTTATATGTTTCGTTATTTTGCGTCGAAATTTTGATATGATCAACAAGAAAAAAAAGGTATTTCCACATTGAAATTAAATGTTTGTACGAATAAGAAAACTTGTATTTTTTTAAGTCTAAATGGTAAAAAATTAGAGTTTTCAACGACACGAAACAATTTCTGTCCACACGCATTTTATATAATAATTGTTTCGTTTACTATGCTAACTGATTTTGTTCCATATGTTATAGAAATAGAGAAAAATGGTATTTTTTATATCAAGTTTGGTTGCATTAGAGTCATTATTTAACAAAATATTAAACAAAATTGTCATTTTTTCTGCGACGTAATTCTAATTGTTACACTTCGATTTTTGGTAAATAAACTGGGCTAATTTGCGTAATCGACGTAGAAATTTTATTTCCGATCGGTAAAACATCCTACAACATTTCCACTGTCACAAAACATATTTTTCCATGTGTTTGACGTTACTTAATCGCAGAATTGCTAATAAATATCCGCTACTCTTGAACATTTATGTTACATGTTACACGCGTTTTTTCGCCGAATTTACGAACAAAAATTCTTTCCAGCAAATTCATACAAAATAAGAACGTGAAATGAGTATAACATTGAAAAATATCAAGGCTTTACGCTTATTTTGATATATAACAAAGTTGAGAGAACGAAAATGATTCCTACAATATTCAGTTATGAATCGCGGAGGGTAGCGTTTTTTGAAAAGTGACGCAATACCGTGCGCGACGTCTCAACGAGTCATATACTGATCATGACGTGGCGTCACGACGCGCGGACGTCCACTTCGCGGTCGGTCGTTGATCCTCCCCATCACTCGCAGACGTTTAAAAAGATGTTCAATAGTTCGAATATGCATACCAAAATGTGCAGCAACCTCGTGGTGGCCTTGACCCTGTACAAGCATTGCTATAGCTTGCCCCCTCTCGACTTCCGACAATCGCAGCACAGATGCAAATTGCTCAATTTGAAGTAAACGTTGAAAAATCGATCTGAATACCTGAACAGTATCAAATAGACTGAATATTTCCTTGGGCAAAGTGAACAACCTTCCAATACACGGGATTCTTGCATTCGAGCACGTGCCTCTCATTCTGCGAAAAGGTAAGATATTGTGTGGTTTTAAACGTGTGTTTCATTCGACAGCTAACAACACATAAATCTGACCGATTTTCATTATTCTATGCCAGGCAATAAAATATGTGTTGCATATTTTATGTACCCGGCGTTTCTTTTTCGTCCTAGTATATATCAACAAATGCTCATGAACTAAGGCACAATCATGGTTGTTTTAATTTGTGGCCAGTTTTGGAAACGTGGTCTTTTACATTTGGAACCCGTGCGGCTATTGCCCTCATTATACGGTGTCTGGATTAGAATTAATTCCAATAAACACCTCGTAGACATGCACTATATCGCGTGATGCACGTGCGTTAACACGAGCGTCTGGTTATTCTGTGACTCTTTCATGCAACCTTGAGTATGTGAAGTACAATCAGAACTGTCCAACATATGGAAACATCCTCAATTAGGCCTACTTTAAAAAATATCGTAACTACAGCTTGAAATACCCGAAATTACGACTAACAATAACATATAAATGAGCCAGGAACTGAAAAGTGTCCCTTAAAGTTTTTATGCCAAACATGTGTCCGGATCAGTCTGCGAATACACGCAGTCTTACCATGAACCATATTGTTATTTAACCCATTACCAAACAACAAAATTTTAGGGTGGTCCAAATTGAAAGATCCTGCAGACGACAATTTCAAGGGAAGGGATTTATTTTATTTTTAGGTCTTTTTGGATCGAAAACATTGTGGGAAATGAAGAAATTGCTTGTCACAAGCAATTTCTTCATTTTCCACAATGTTTTCCAAAGCCTTTATCTCTTGGGGATTCAAAAAGAGTCACTGTGTGGTAATGGGTTAACGGTTTCATCGTGACCTGTGGAACCCTAGGAGAATAACATGAATCACGGCTAGATCTGATTTGTCTTTTACATTAATTTTAGAGATAATGTACGATATGGATTAGAGCAAAGATAACTATAATTCAAATATTGGTGTATATACTCTGCTTTTCAACAACAACGTCGTAACTGTAGCTTAAGACAAGCTACAACAGCGAGGTTCCTGTTGAAAAGCGAGGGTATACAGTATCTTAGATCACATGATTGCCTCAGACCTTGAATCTATTTGGGTTGAGTCATATTTAATTCATATAATTATGCATCCTTGAATTTCTATATCCCATAGGATTTAGGGTAAAGCATGCATAATCAATGGCATAATTACGTTAATTGTCTGCGCTGATGCATCTTATGTGGTATTAAACACGTTATATGCAATCTAAATGGTATTAAACACGTTATGCAATCTAAGTAATTAAATAAGATGTACGCGTGTATAATAGCGATATATTAAGAAACTAGAAAGAAACTGGGAAAAAGAATTGATAGCATTTGAGCCATTGTTGATCGAGGCCCGAGTGTGCCTTATTGCAGTCTGATTAGGGTCCACACTGTTGTCACGCAGTTTGTCTTGTAGTTGCTAAAGGTGTATCGTCGCTTTTCAACGAAAACCTCGCATCTACAGCTTTAAACAAGCTGTATATACGAGGTTTTGGTTTAAAAATAGTATTATGAAAAGTCTATTACAGCCATAATGAACCTAAATTATGGATGTGTTTCAACAAAAACCTCGTAACTGCAGCTTGAATGATGCTGTGGTTACGATGTTTTTGTTAAAAATGATATTACATGTATACTGTCGATACGCACAATCTGTTCTAAATCTAAACTTTTTTTCACTATTTCTACATTAGACTGATGCAAGTACGTCTCGGTAAGCAGCACTTTGGTACAGACTTATGTGGGTCGTCTTAAAAGCAATATTTCGCTGCTTTTCAACAAAAACCTCGTAACTGCAGCTTAAAACAAGCCGTAGTTACGAGGTTTTCAATGAAAAGCGACGATTTATAGATGCTAGCTCATATTAAGATGGAAAAAGATGTCGCGTGAGAAAACCAAAGGAAAACAGGGTCATTGTACATGTGGAATCAATTATTAATTCGAGCGTGCCAAAGACTGCAAACAAAAAATATTTGCTCAAATAAATTATTCAAATGACAGGAATGCTTAGAATAGTACTTCTGTTTACTTGAAGTATTAAGTATGTTTAAGATAGGCCTATCCAAGAAATAATATAGGTTTTGTTGAAAAGTTCACCGCAATTTAAATATGTCAACTTTTGTTTGGTATTTAGAATATTCACAAACAATGTCGCGTTCCGACGCCTTTGTAAGAAAAAAAAAACAAAAACAAAAACAAAAAAAAAACAAACAAACAAACAAACAAAAAAACCAAACAAAAAAAAAAACCTAAAAGAAAAACAACAAAAAGCAAAAAAAAAAAAACACCCCCCCCCCCCCCAAAAAAAAAAACAACAAAAAACATTATTATGAATATGTAGACATTGCTTGTTACATTGTTTATTCTTTTCCTACAATGTTTTTTTACCCGGAATAGGCCTACCACGAATTTTAACTATCAAATTCCACCATAACTAATGCGTCATCTACAGCTATTTCGAATTTGGTAATGTGGCATTTTGTTGTAAAGGTAGAATACGCGTAATGTGGCCATTTTGAAATTCACAAAAAATGATTGTTTTGAACTGCGACGTTACGTACCCGAACCTTTTCGGGCGCGGTCGTAAACATTCGGCGGTGGAAAGTTCCATCGCCGAATGTTTTCGACATCGCCCGAATAATACCGACGTTGCGCGAATCTTATTAGGGGTAGACTACCTAAAGTAATTTCTAGAATTTACACAACGGTAACAATCGGATATTCTTGAGGCATTCGGTGAACTGTTTGGACATCTCCGGGTGGTAGGCTATTCACCAACGAGTCCAGTTCCAAGATTACCTTTCAAATTACGCAACAACAAATCCGATTGGCCGTGACATACGTCTCGTCCAATCGGATGGCTTGTAATGTAATTTTACTTTAGACAATTATTAAAGAGATGCAAATGATGTTGATAAATACGGACCCTGGTGTGAACATACCGGGATTGGGTAAAAATTGGAAGGTCTTCAAACTCACAATTGTTAACAATTGTTTCATACCTATTTCATCTTCTCAACTAACTGTGCTGTGTTCGTAAAATGTTTCGTAAAAGTCTAAATTCATCTTTACTGAAACCGTATAACCATTGGTCTGACTGCATACTCTGCGCAAACTGACCATTGTCGTAACATTCCGCTTTTTGGTCTGGTTACCTTACGTTAGTAGGGCGATTTTGAAGATGTTCATGATTATTGTTAATTCTCACCTAACTGTGTTCTGCTCGTAAACACGTGCCCCTGGGAAATAACTAGGCCGATATCGAAATTACTAGTGTCCGTACATGGCTTAAAATATGGACCTTGAACACGCGAGCTATTCCGGCCTATCTCGTCGCAAGAACAAACTTCTGTGTGGTATGAAATCTGGGAAGTTCAATTTCAAATTATTATATCGCGGCTTTTCAACAAATATCTCGTAACTGCAGCTTATGTTGAGCTGCAGTTTCGAGGTTTTCCATGCAAAGCGACGATACATGTATATACATGTATTTATCAATATTTGTTAATATATGGTTATTTCACGTTTTTGAGGTCGTTAACATTCGCAGATGCCCAAGAAATACGTTAACGCCCGACTGCGAAGCAGGAGGGTCGTTTTCGTATTTCGCGGGCCTCTGTGAATGTTAACGACCGAAAATACGTGAATTGGCGCTATTATTGCATAAAAAGCATAAAATTCCAGTGATTACTTACCCCAAACCCCTTGATATGCGCGAAAAATGAACCGAGGTGAGATAAGAAAATTATTGTTGTTTGTTCTGATAAATCTTTCGAGATTTTTTTGTTATGCGTGACGTCGGTAAAACAACGTTACGTCATAATTTGGCGCCAAAAGACGAACGTCGCTTATTTAACGTAAGACGTTGAGAATTTTGCGGGAAAAGAGACAATTGTTTATTTTGAATGGTCAAATCGAGGATATCTGAGTGCAAAACCGATCCGATATCGCACGTGAATCTGCCGATTAATGCACGATTTCTCTGGATATCCGCCCGGTTTCTTCTCGTTATCCAATGCCAATAACAGACTGAAAACACACATTTTAGGCAATAAGTGTTGTTATATCATATTAATGTTTTTCATAATCGAATCCTTTTTTGAATTACTACCGATATCTAAATTACCAGCGGCCGTACAGAGTTTCAAATATGGACTTTAGACACGCAACGGTTTTTATTCTTACACGATGTTTGGTCTTTCTTTAAATAAAAAGGCTAATTTTTAATATGTTTGTGGTAAAGTATAATTATGGGAGGTCCATTAAACAATGGCTATATTTCATTAAACAAGAAACATTTTTCATTAATAAAATATCTCCTTGAAAAAGAAGGTATATGCTTACGTAAGCTGATATCTAAATTACTACCGCTTGCATTTAAAAAGTAGACTTTAGACAAGCGAAAGTTATACGTTTAGAAATTTTGTATAAATAAAAACACACACACACACACACACACACACACACACACACACACACACACACACACACACACACACACACACACACACACACACACACACACACACACACACACACACACACACACACACACACACACACACACACACACACACACACACACACACACACACACACACACACACACACACACACACACACACAAGAGCTGTCTCACGACAACAAAGCACGACTATCAAGTGCTGGATAGTGAAAAATTCAAAGTCCGAAATGGGTAAAAATTCCATTAAATCACATTTCAGAGTAACGAATCCTTGCCTAGAGGCTGATAATATGGTCACAGAAGCATGTGCAAATTCTGAAAGCAATAGCTGTTATAGAAAAAAAATATAACAGATATATACAGTTTGCACAAAAAATTAACCAAGTCCAAAGGGGTAAAACTTCCATTAAATTCCTTGTCAGGGTAACGAATCTTCGCCCAGAGACTGATATTATGGTCACATAAGCATGTGCAAAGTTTCAGAGCAATAACATAAGTAGAAACAGAGATTTGACAAACTTGTATTTAAATACTTAACCAAAGCGTTACACTGACGCCAACGTTGACGCTAACGCCGACGTCCGGATGACTAGAATACCCCTAATCTATGAATAGTTGCGGTACAAATAAACGTAACGGTATGGGCCATATTCAAATAAATCCTCTTTGATTGGCACTGTAAGGGGAATTATCAACTTGGACGGTTCCATTTTTGCAAGTTAAGGACACAAAGTACATGCACTATGTGGAACAAAATCTGGATAGGTTATTTGATTAGGCTTACGTTACTAATGTGTTAATTGGTATAAAGTACCTCGTACTTTAGGGTTAAAGTGACATTTCACATTTATTTCATTTTTTAAAGGTATGTCTTGATGCAAGGATTGATTATTCTAGTGGGTAGAAATGCAGTCACTTTCTTGAAGTTGTTATTTATAAGAGAAAAATACGCCTTTAAAGTTGAGACAGAAATGACAAATTCTATATAAATCTGAACTAGTGTCCACAACAATTTGTTTCATTTTGGCACAAAAATATATATTTCTCGTATTTACGGTTCAATATTTTGGCGTGAAATATTCCGAATTTTCATAAGAAAACATACTCTTTCAGATAGAATAGAAGTAAAATTCATGTAAACAATTGTGAATGTCACTTTAAGATAGAATACCCGTAATATGGCCATTTTGAGATTCAGAAGGAATGTAATAAAACGACATTAAAACTATAAAACATCACCTTGAGTTTCCCAAATTTCTCTTCCAAATATATATGTAATTATATTTCATTGTCGATTAATAACTTAATTGTAGAATTAATGTAAAAATAATGTTTAATACACACAACTGTGGTACTTTCGATCACAAGAGATCACACAAATCTTTGTATATTACTGACTTGAAGGGGTAAACTTTAGTAAAGTATCAATCCAAGGGCCATGAGTTCAAACCCCGGCTCGGCCAATTTCCAAACTTACATTTGACAATTGTCTCTCAACATTGAATGTGAATTGCCGATATGAGAGAGCAGAGGTAGCCTCGAATTGAATATGGTGGTAATACTGGTGTGAGAAATGCCATAAATCCACAGTTAGGTGCTCCTGCCGCCGCGATATGACTATAGCAGTTGAAGGATGCGTTAAACTAATAGAAAACCGCCATTCTTTTCCCGGGATCGCTGTTAAGATTGCTCTTAATAACGCCAATAAGATTTTCGTATGTTTCAGTTCGTCATCACAAGGATCTTGGCAATTAAGTGGGACGGACATACTGCTCAATACAATCCGCCTCTATTCATTGGCCTCATTTTGAAATGTCACTTTTTGTTTCCCATGAAATATGTCCCATAATGGGCGGGAATTGCCATAATGAGAAAGTTAGCGATTCGAATATTACTTAAGACCCATAGAGACCGAAAATTATCCCGTCTGTTATTTTCTCTAAAGTCTTTAATCATCGAGAGAAAAACTTGGACAAGATGTTGATAACATTTTCTTGGTTTTTGGAACGATAAAGCTAAATCTTCTGTAGTACATGTATTTAAGGGACAAAATGTTTGAAAACGTGCTCATATAAGCTTTTCAAATCGCTGCCTTTCACTAAAAAAAGAAAAAAGCTGGTAACAGCAGCCTAAAACAAGTCAAAATATTCACGGCAATCTTCTGATATAGTTGATGCGGGAGAAAATGAGAATGAGAAACCTTGACATTTAGAATCGGCTATAAACAAATCAGCTACCCATTTCATCATCGAATGTAACGTCGAATGAATTTAGGATACATTTAGGTTATTCTCGCGATCCTTTTCTTTCCTTCAAAATTTTAAATCTTTGACTATCCTTCTACACATGTCATAGGCGGAGCAATCCGTACGCAAAAACGCAAATGCGTACACATGTCATTTTTAAATGTGAATTTCCGGTTTTGTTAGGAGAGGAGAGGAGAATATAAGATGTACTTCAATTACAAAACTCTGATAGCGAAAAGAGTTGGACGATGTCAGATCGCACACAATGCGCAGTCTGTCCGAGTCCCAATCTTTTCGAAATTCTCCAAAGGTCGATTCATTTTTAAATGGGTCATACGCATGACAAAGAAGGAGAACTCACCAATGTAGGAGTGTACATGAACTTAAAGCATTCTTTTCCCTCACTCTTTCATAGAATCAGAATCTCCATTATGAAGTCCATGTAAATTGTCGTTATCACAGCAATTGTAACTCTCAAGACAATTCATATCGGACCAAGTACTCTATTATCAATTTAAGAATCCATGAGAGACAATCACAAGTCAGATTATCCCGAATATTCGGAGATAGCTGGTGCAAGGGAAAATGGGTCACTCTATAACCCAAGATATCGTCGATTTCCAACAATAATCTCGTAACTGTTGGTTAAAACAAGCTGCAGTTACGAGGTTTTAGTTGAAAAAATTAGCGATATCTTTTCGATCACTTTTTTGCTATCAGAAAAAAATAACAAGATCTCAAACGTAATTTTAGGAAGTCTTACAAAATTGCGATAAGAGTAGTTTTGTTTTTTGATACCCGAAAATAGAATACTCTAGGCCCTATAGTATCATTGTTTAGTAAAGCATAATTTGCGAACTAAGGAAAATGTGTCTTTAACGCAGTTTATATATATGTAGTACCATAGAATTTGTATTGGGATTCTTCATACAATCGCATAAATTTGCATATCAATTAATATATTTCTAAAAATGCAATTAATACATACATTATTAAATATGTATATGCCACGTAAGCCTTTTTCCATTTAACCATTTCATACAACAATTTCGGACGTTTCATAGAGAAAATATAGCTCTATATATGTGATATACGACAATTATGTTTCGACAATCAAGCCATTAAGCCGTAACAATAAATCATAGCCACTTTACAAGATCAGCCCATTTCATAAGGACTCTTCAATATATCTGACAAAGCCAAAAGAATTACAACATCTCTTACTTATTAATTACGAAATGTTTTGCTCCCCGTAGTAAACTATAAATCTCGTTTACGATGATATAAAATACGTTTGAGACTTACTCAAGACAAATTATAACAGTTCTACGTTCATACCACGTCAATTTGACGTAACAAATTTGCCAGTCAACGATAAAAGCCATGAAGCTACAAACATTTTATGAAACACTCAAAGTAGATTTAGAGAATTTTGGTAGAGAAACTGGTTTGCGACATTACATTTCAACCATAAATCAAACAGTACGTATATAATGTGACATTCTTACTAACGAGTTGCATTATACTCCACAAATAGGCTACAACATAATTATTGTAAATGTAAACGTTTTCAATTTGATCTAATTAAACCGCACATGCATTCATGAACGTTTTGATTTATATTCTTTTGTGTACCCCTTTCTACTCTCCATTGCCGAGCTCTATTGATTAAACCATCAAATATGACCTCTGCAGTTTTCGGTACGCCAACAGCCTATTTGGTCGTCATAATCTAATTATAGCACACAATTTGAATTATCGAATCAAAATCATTCAGTTTTATCTTGCATGATCATTACGTATACATTACGTCGCTTCTATTTTTGGCTGAAGCCGGTAACATTTGAATTATCGAATCAAAATCATTCAGTTTGATCTTGTTTGATTACGTATACATTACGTCGCTTCTATTTTTGGCTGAAGCCGGTAATTTGAAGCGTCAGCCAATGAAAGTTTGTATCAGCTTTTTGAATTGTTTTGTTGTGTATCGCCAACGATTGGCTACTGAAATCCCACCAAGGCCCCGAGATTAGACGTGAAATGACCCCGCGAGAACAGAGCTCATTCTATCGAAATGGAATGTAGAGATAATGTGCTCTGTTCATAAGAGAGTAACCCCTTTCTCGTTTGCCAATCGTCCAAAGTGAGTGCAAATTTACAAATGTGCCTCCTGAGAAAGGATATACCTTGGATTAGATATGAAAATGCCAAATTGATTGGTAAAAGCAAATCACGATATGCAGCGTTTCGCTGTTGACTCCTTTTTGCATGTTACCGAGTACAATTGCTATGCCAGAGGTTACAAACAAAGCACATCGTTGCCCTTGAAAGAAAAACTCTAATTGGATCACCTTTGAAGCACGACTATGATTTCTTTTCCATATGTATTTGAACTATAACAACCACTGTACTTGTAAACTAGCACTGCTCTTTGAACAAGGTGTAAAGGAAAATATGTGCAAAATAAATAACAGTCAGGGTCTAGGAATCTGGTACTTATGACATTCTAGAGCAACATACGTACAATTAATGTATTTAAATAGGCTCTTTGCATGCCCTACAAGTATGTTGAAGAAAACAAACAAAATCCTTCCATTCAATCGGTTTTGCATCTGTGCATGAGCTAAATAACCACTCTACTCGGAATTTAACCTTGCTCTTTGAACAAGTCGGGTATAAATGTTAATGAGTGCAATAATACATGTTCATGCGAAGCGTCACAAGAATTAGGACTTTTCCTAAACTCCGTGACATTTTTACACTCGATGTGGAAATAACATAATTATCATTGAACAAATGATTGAACACAGGCCCGTATAGGAAGCAATTTCATATTGGAGGGGCTGAAGTCCCTGTGTCTGAATACTAGAGGGGGGGGGGGGCTAATTAGGATTTTCCTTATATTTCAGTGTAAAATATTAAAAAAACTGCATTTTGGGCCAACTTTGGGGGAGGGGGGCCGTAGCCCCCCCCCCCCCCCCCCTGTTCCTACGGGCCTGGAACACATTATGTCCTTACAATGTATTAATGCAAGGGTGAAAGCTAAACGTGTGTCTAGTTTCTTGCGAGTTAGGTGATCGACTCAAATTAACCCATGCCCACACATTGACTTCTTTTGACTCATCAAAAGATAAGGCTTTGAAAGACATTGTAGAAAATGAAGGAATTGCTCGTGACAAGCAATTTCTCCATTTGCAATAATGTTTTCTACAAAAACAAACAAAAAAAAACAAACAAACAAACAAAAGAAATCAAATTTCATTAACTTGAAATTGTTGTCTGCAACATCTTTGAATTTGGATTAGTCCAAAATGTGTCGTTTGGTAATGGGTTAAACTCATTTAAACTATATCATTATGTCGTGACGAAAAATCCACTAGATTTCAAGAATCATATTATACATACAAGTATGTACCTACCTCCAAATCTACCGGTTGTTTAGTAGCCGTACTTTTCGGGCGAGTGACTCTTGGATTAACAGTTATAACAACATTTGATGCGCCCGCCGCCGAATTCATCTTTATCCATTAATCCAATTTATACACAAACTAAAAACATAATTAATCCAGAATCATTTTCTCTTCCATGGAGTACAAAATGTTTAGCTATGCGATAAAGTATTCCGTACAACCATTTCTGGTATACATTATCAGTGATGTACATGTAGCAACATCTAACGCTTAACTAAAGCCCATCTAATCATTGTTTTACATGTAGTAAACTTGAAAAAAAAAAAAAAAAAAACATTTTCAATTATTTTACAACGATTTACACATTCAAATCTACAAGCACAAAATTTGCATGGCTTCGGTGAAATTGGACCCTGTTCTGTATAGAAGAACACTTTCAAATACATGTATCATTATGTCATATGTTAAGATCCACATGAATGCACAAAAACTAGTTTATCCAAAATCATATCAAGCTAACGAGTACGACAATAAAAGCAACGGAGTATAAGTAAATTCAAACGTTCCTTATAATATATATGCAGGTTATCTTTATAGCTCACGAAACATGACCTGGCAGAGCATCTCTAGCTATTAGCTAGAGATGCTCTGCCAGGTCATGTATCGTGTACAATACCATGTAGATACCATCTCTATTCTCTACCAAATGATTGTCACGACTATCCATGTCCTATACATGTTGAGTTCCATGTTTGAATGAACATAGAAAATAATTAGGTCTTATCAATTGAATTGTATCACACATTCTCTCTTGTTTAAATACTTAAAAACCGATTATTAGGCTAGAAAGAGAACACCACGTATGCTATACTGGCGAATAATCCAAACTGTAGTCACATTTACAATGGAATTCTTGCTATGCTCCGCTAAAATCATTAAGTATTCTTTATTTGATTATAAGTAAAATGGAACAGTAGCAGAGTATAACCCGTGACTGTTTCCACATTGAAAATTATGTCAATCTTTAATAGATAGGTCAAACTTATTATAGGACAAATCATCTGTATCACACGTAGATTTTTCATGTAGTCAATTTGGGTTTTGAAACTACAGTCGACATTCGTTATGTCGACATCAGATCAGTCGAATTTTCGCTTAAGTCGAAGTTCAAATCTAGTCCCGTCCTCATCTATTGACATATTTTTTTCAAAACAAAATAATTTCGACCTGAATATAGCCATTGGAATATAGTAGGAAAAGGATAGAAATTGCTTTACACGAGCAATTTCTTTCCTTTTCCTACAATATTTCAATAATATTCGTTCTTGATAAGTTTCAAAAACGGTCAAATATCAAATATCTCGAAGACGAACAAAATCGGATGAGTCGAACTCCGGATATGTCGAAGTATTTTGACGACCCCTCTGACTTCGACACAACGAGTGTCGACTGTAGCTGGCGACTTTTTAAGTGTGCATAATTATCATCATTTATTAATGATAATGGTGTATCAGGAGAAAAAAAATGTTCTTTTCTTGAAAAATTTTCTCTTATAACAAAGCAATAACTAGATCTATCACATAATAGTTACAATTAAGCGATTTTTCGAATAGGAAGATCTTTTCAAGCATGCATGCTTAAAATTGATTTTCATAATAAATGGAAATAGATTTAAAATGATCGTAATAGTAAGCATTCTTTGAACTTAACAGCAGATTGACCTTAATTCATTTTTTTTGTAAAAAGAAAATATTCGATTAGACGTACGCTTCTCTTGTTAAGCTATCGTAGAAAGCAGAGGTTCCTCTCCGTAAAGTAGATGGAAGCGTGTTAATTGTTTTTGACAGAATTGATGGAAAGTCTGTTATTTTTAGTGTTAAAATTTCACCTGAATTGTAAAATGCTGCCAGGTTGCATAAGTTAAATAATTAGTACTTAGGCGGCACGAAAAATATCTCTGATTTGTTTTAAGAGCATAATATGGGCATAATAGTCTGACTTGGAACAAAGTATTTTATATTATTCTACAACTTCCATACGGAAACTTCTACAATGTTTATCAAACATGGACAAAGATGCGATGAACTTATATTTTGGAAACATGTTCTAAATATTAAATAAAAAAGTACATCACGTACAAAACACAACAAAAAAACAAAGGTAAATATAAAAGTCCAGATCCGAGGGTCCAACAAACGACCCTTTCAGTATCACTGAAAAACCCTTTTCTCTTTAAAAAAAATATCAACGAAGATTTCCTGTAACATTTGATTGTAAAAATCCCATAACCTTTACGTTGGCCTGCATGCATTTTCTATAATCATGGCAGATTTCTTTCAGGGGGCAAATGATCATCTTAATGATCTAAATATGATTAATTCTGAGCGATTAATTGTTCCATAAGGAATTTATAGGAATATCAAAAACAACGCTTAACTCTAACAAACTCGGTTTTATCTATTTATCTATTCTTATTTTGTCGTTTAACATTATATAATGAAAATCTATATTTGATGGTAAAAACTAAACAATTTTTACAATTGTCTGTAGGAAATTACAATGATTTGGACAAAATTACTTCAGAAAGAAAATTACTATCTAAACGTTCTTAATATAATTAACTCTGAGCAACTCATTGTTCCATAAGGAGTTCATAGGGATATCCAAAATAACGCTTAACTTTAACAAATTCGGTTTTTTTGTATTTTCTTGTAACATTTCATTATGAAAATAAAAAACCCAACAATTTCTAGATTGTCTGTAGGAAATAACTATAATTATGACAACATTTCTTCAGAAAGAAAATTACCATCTAAACGTTCTAAATATAATTAACTCTGAGCAATTCACTGGCCCTTAGGGATTGAATAGGGATATCAATAATAACTCTTAACTTTAAGAACTTTAGACTTTTTTTAGTTTTTTTATTATCATTTTCTTGTGACATTACATTGGAAAGAACTCCGTATCTCTACGATAATCTATTATCACCCAATTTTGATAGAAAGCGAAATTCCATAAATGAAAATCATCGTTTAAAGGTTTTACAATATAATTTAATCTGAAAGATTAATTGGTTCAATAGGATTTTATATGGGTATTAATTATGAAATTCATTTGCAATTGTCGAACAACTTAAACAAAATATTATATCGTATGTAACATTGAAAAGTGATTTTAAAAACATTTTAAAAAAAAATTCATGGACGTGTTTTAGACAGTATCTTTCATCTTTTCGTATTCCTAAAAACCTTCCTGAAAAAAGTGGGTGTTTATTTGCAATTAGAAAACAGTTTACGGTAGATAGAAATTAGCGTCTAATAGAACTTCAGAAGCTATCAGAGAAAATTAAGTCGGAGAAATTAATGAGTCCTAGGAGAATTTCGGCCTAAATGATATTGTATTAAGTAATTCCTAATGACGTTTGGCTCGTGTGTTTGTCTAGTTTGTCTAGAAACATTTTTAAGAGACGGTTCTTGATTAGCATGGCCAAATATAAAATGAGGACAGTTAGGTTAGTTATTATTCATTAAAAAATAATTTGGTGGTATTTGTAAATATACTGAGAGGCAAAAATAAGTATACACCCTAGTTCTTACACGTCTTCTGAGAAAATGATTTATAGACTATGTATGATTTTTAAACTCCACCGAAGGTGATTGTTTATTGGTGTAACCTTCTCTGTCTATCCGTCTGTATGTCCTTCCTTCCGTTGCGAAGGTTTTTTCATATCGCATAGCGCCATCGAAAAAACGTTATTTTAGGATGGTTTACAACATTGCGATAAGAGTAGTTGTGTTTCTTGATACCCGAAAATAGAATACTAGGCCATATAGTATCATTGTTTAGTAAAGTATAATTTGCGAACTAAGGAAAATGTGTCTTTAACGCAATGTATATGTAGTACCATAGAATTTGTATTAGAATACTTCATACAATTGCATAAATTTGCATATCAATTAATATATTTCTAAAAAAGAGCAATTAATACATACATTATTAAATATGTATATGCCATGTAAGCCTTTTTTCATTTAACCATTTCATACAACAATTTTTGACGTTTCATAGAGAAAATATAGCTCTATATATATGATATACGACAATTATGTTTCGACAATCAAGCCATTAAGCCGTAACAATAAATCATAGCCACTTTACAAGATCAGCCCATTTCATCAGGACTCTTCCATATATCTGACAAAGCCAAAAGAATTACAACATATCATTCTTATTAATTACGAAATGTTTTGCTCCTCTGAGTAAACTATAAATCTCGTTTACGGTGATATAAAATACGTTTGAGACTTACTCAAGACAAATTATAACCGTTCTACGTTCATACCACGTCAATTTGACGTAGGAAATATGCCAGTCAAAGATAAAAGCCATGAAGCTACAAACATTTTATGAAACACTCAAAGTAGATTTAGAAAATTTTGGAAGAGAAACTGGTTTGCGACATTACATTTCAACCATAAATCAAACAGTACGTATATATGTGACATTCTTACTAACGAGTTGCATTTTACTTCACAAATAGGCTACAGCATTATTGTAAATGTAAACGTTTTAAATCAATTTGATCTAATTAAATCGCACATGCATGAGCGTTTTGATTCATATTATTTTGTATACCCCTTTCTCGTTCGCCAATCTTCCAAAGTGATTAACAGTACACAATTTTGCCGTCTGAGAAAGGATATGGGTAAGAGAATGCCAAATTGATTATTAAAAACAAATCAGGATATGAAACTTTTCGCCGTTGACTCCTTTTTGCATGCTACCAAGTACAATTGCTATGCCAGAGGTTACAAACAAAGCAAATCGTTACCCTTGAAAGGAAAGCTCTAATTGGAACACCTTTGAATCACGACTATGATTTCTTTTCCATACATGTATGTATAAACTATAACAACCACTGTACTTGTAAATGAACACTGCTCTTTGAACAATGTGTAAAGGAAAATATGTGCAAAATGAATAACAGTCAGGGTCTAGGAATCTGGCACTAATGACATTCTAGAGCAACATACGTACAATAAATGTTTCTGAATATGCTCTTTACATGCCCTACAGGAATATTGAAGAAAACAGACAATCAAAACCCTACCATTCAATCGGTTTTGCATCTGTACATGAGCTAAACAACCACTCCACTCGGAATTTTACCTTGCTCTTTGAACAAGGTATCAATAAGGTATAAATGTTAATGAGTGCAATAATACATGTTCATGCGAAGCGTCACCAGAATAAGGACTTTTCCGAAACCCCGTGCCATTTTTACACTCGATGTGGAAATAATATATCATTGAACAAATAATTGAACACAGGCCCGTATAGGAAGCAATTTCATATTGCAGGGGCTGAAGTCCCTGTGTCTGAATACTGGGGGGCTAATTTGGGTTTTCCCTAAAATATCAGTGTAAAATAAGGAAAATTCTGCATTTTTGGCCAACTTTCGGGGAGGCTAAGCCCCTAGCCTCCCTCCCCGTTCCTACGGGCCTGGAACACATTATGTTCTTCAAATGTATTAATATAAGGGTGAAAGCTGAACATGTGTCTTGTTGGATGTAACATAAAGTATATTAAACCATTAACCTAAGCATAATTCATACCAAGAGCACAAGTTAGGTGATCGACTCATATTAACCCAAAACCACACAGTGACTTTTTTGACTCCCTACAAGATGATGGATTTGGAAAACATTGTGGAAAATAAGGAAATTGCTTGTGACAAGCAATTTCTTCATTTCCCACAATGTTTTCTACTCCAAAAGTCCAACAATGTTAAGTTTCATTTCCTTGAAGTTCTCGTCTGCATCACCTTTCAAATTGGAACAGTTTGAAATTTTGCCATCCGGTAATGGGTTAAACGCATTTAAAGTATATAATTATGTCGTGACGAAAAAGCAACTAAACTGCGAGTATCATGTTCAACATACATGTATGTATACCTCACGATTAATGACCTGGCAGAGCAGCCCATGCCAATCGAATGGAATGCTCTGCCAGGTCAATGCTCGTCCGCTATACCTACCTCCAAATCTACCGGTTGTTTGGTAGCCGCACTTTTCGGGCGAGTGACTCTTGGATTAACAGTAATAACCACATTCGATGCGCCCGCCGCTGAATTCATCTTTATCTATTAATCCCATTTATCCACAAAATAAAACATAATTAATCCAGAATCATTTTCTCTTCCGTGGAGTACAAAATGTTTAGCTATGAGATAAAGTATTCCGTACAACCATTTCTCGTATACATTATCAGTGATGTACGTGTAGCAACATCTAACGTTTAATCAAAGCCCATCTAATCATTGTTTTAGTAAACTTGAAAAAAAAGTATTTTCAATTATTTTACAACGACTTATATTCAAATCTACAAGCACAAAATGTGCATGGCTTCAGTGAAATTGGACTCTGGTCTGTATAGAAGAACAATTTCAAATACATTTATCATTATGTTAAGATCCACATGAATCCACAAAAACTAATTTATCCAGAATCAAATCCAGCTATCGAACTCTTACTTACGACAATGAAAGCAACGGAGTATAAGTAAATTCAAACCTCATATATGTAGATTATCTTTATAACCCACGATACATGACCTGGTAGAACATCTCTAGCTATTAGCTAGAGATGTTCTGCCAGGCCATGTATCGTGAGCTATAACATGTAGCCACCATCTTTACCAACGATATTCACGAGTATCCACGTCTTATACATGTTGAGTTCCGAGTTTAAATGAAGATAGAAAATAAATAGGTTTTTATCTGTTGAATTGTATCACCTATCCTCTCTTGTCTGAATACTTAAAAACCGATTATTAGGCTAGAAAGAGAACACCATGTATGTTATGCTGACGAATAATCCAATCTCTAGCCATATTTACAATGGAATTTTTGTCATGTTCCGCTAAAATCATTAAGTATTCTTCATTTGATTATAAGTAAAATCGAACCGTAGCAGAGTATTACTCGTGAATGTTTCCTAATGATACTATTGCTAATTTGCAATAGATGGGGCAAACTAATAAAGACGAACCATCTAAATTAAACGCATGTAGGCTGCATGTAGTCAATATGGATTTGGCACTAGCTGATGATTTCTTAAGTGTGCATAATCATCATCATTCGTTAGTAATAATGGTATAATATAAAAATAAAATGTTCTTTCCTGTGAAAATATTCTCTGATAACAAAGAAATAACTATCATATAATAGTTAAAATTAAGCGATTTTTCGAATAGGAAGATCTTTTCAATCATGCATGCTTTAGACTGATATTCATAATAAATTGAAATAGATTTAAAATGGTCGTAATAGTAAGCATTCTTTGAACTTAACTGCTGATTGAACTTTTTTTTTATTTTTTTAAAAAGAAAATATTCCATTGGACACACGCTTGTCTTGTTAAGCTATCGTAGAAAGCAGACGTTCCTCTTCGTAAAGTAGATGGTAGCGTGTTAATTGGTTTTGACATAATTGATGGAAAGTCTGTTATTTTTAGTGTTACAATTTCACCTGAATTGTAAAATGCTGCCAGGTTACATAAGTTGAATAATTAGTACTTAGGTGGCACAAAAAAACGCCAGGTTTGTTTTAAGAGCATGTGGTTATATACTATTATTATATGACCAAATTGTTTAATATTCTACCACTTCGGAAAGAAAACTCTTGTTTGTCAACTATACTGACCTCCTTCCCCTGCTTAGAACGCTTGGGCTAAGCGTAGATACTTTGAACTATACCTTTACCTTTTTTAGACTTGTTTTAAATAAAATGACATATTGTGTAGGAAGAAAGCAAAGACAAATGGCTAAGACCAGTCCAGTGTCCAACATACGACCCGATCATTATCACTGCACTAACTTTTCTCTTAAAAAACGACGAGGGTTTCTTATAAAATGTGATTATGAAAGTCCCACAATCTCTACGTTGGCTAGTAGGCATCTTTATGATTATAGCAGAATTCCTTCAGGGTGCAAATGATCATCTTAATGTTCTGAATATAATTAATTCGGAGCGATAAATTGTTCCATAAGGAATTAATCGTGATATCAAAAATAACGCAAATTATAGCAAATTCGGAGTGGTTTTTTTTTTCATTTTCTTGTAACATTTCATCATTTGATGGTAAAATCTCAACAATTTCTACGATTGTCTGTAGGCAATTACTATAATTAGAACAAAATTTCTTCAGAAAGAAAATTACCATCTAAACGTCCTAAATTTAATTAACTCTAAGCGATTCATTGGTCCTTCAGGGTTTAATAGGGATATCAATAATAACTCTTAACATTAAGAACTTAAAATTTTTTTTTTATTTTCTTGTGAAATCATCGTGTAAAAGTTTTAAAATATAATTTAATCTGAAAGATTGATTGGTTCGTTAGGTTTTAATAGGGGTATCAATTATGATATTTATATTTGCAATGGCCGAACAACTTATACAGAATATTCTATCGTATAAAACATTGAATAATGATTTTGAAAACATTAATTTCCATAGATGTGCTTTAGACAGTATCTTTCCATCTTTTGATATTCTTAAAAACCCTTCCTGAAAAGAAAGTGGGTGTTTATTTGCAATTAGAAAACAGTTTACGGTAGATAGAAATTAGCGTCTAATAGAACTTCAGAGGCTATCAGAGAAAATTAAGTCGGAGAAATTAATGAGTCTTAGGAGAATTTCGGCCTAAATTATATTGTATTAAGTAATTCCTAATGACTTTTGGCTCGTGTGTAAGTCTAGTTTGTCTAGAAACATTTTCAAGAGACGGTTCTTGATTAGCATGGCCAAATAGAAAATGAGGACAGTTAGGTTAGTTATTATTCATTAAAAATATTTTGGTGGTATTTGTAAATATGCATATTACATTAATCAAAGTTATAGATAAAGTTTACCATGTTATTTATACATTGAAAAGTTATTTGGAATTTCCCATTTCTTAGATGATCAATGGTTCTCATGAAAACTGTTTAAAATGTCGTCAATTTGGGAGTTTGTGTGATGTTTAAAACGATCCTGCGATTCAGGACTAAGAAACTTCGATTGTTGAATTCCAATGCACGTTCAAATCATAAGTTATAGTCAAATTTTAAAACGAAATCTTATTTATCTACCACTAAAGAAACCATAACGGACCAGCGACCAGAATAAACATTACAATTTTTATGGTGTGCTTACCGCATCTGATGCACATTGTACTTTTGGTAAAGACGTGCTATATTGGTAACTAGCTCTGATTTCTCTCCCCCCCCCACCCCCCACCCCCAATTTTCTGTTGAATCAAAAGTCTTATTTTGAAATATTACAAAAAAAAATGATCGAACAATTGCAAATTAATGAATAATTATGAAAAATATGCATGGAAGAAAACTTTCGCAGATAATTAAAAAGTCACCGTTAATCCATCAACAAATTTCACGATACTATGAAAGAAATAACTTTTTTGAAAGAAGTCACTTTATGAACGAATATCACACAAATGATCCGAACAATAAATAACAAAATAATCCGCGTACTAAACAATAATAACCACAGGGTACAGTACAAAGTCATCCCGAATGTACTGATGATTGTTTAATGAGCGGATCCCAGAGAAATCAAAGGAAAAGTGTGGATCACTTCGTGTGAGAGTGCGTGAAAAAACGAAAAACAATAATTGTCCCGAGTCATGGCAAAACTGCTAGTATTTTTTGTCTTTTCGTATAGAAAAGATAAATAGAGGATTTAGAAGAAAAAAATGAAAAGCACAATAATCGATAATATTGGATGTAAGTTTGATTCTTTAACATACGGACCTCTTTCAATTGTGTCCGATCATGGTAGAAGAAAAGAAATTGTACGTAAAACTTTTTTAATTTATAATTACATTATAGCAACTGGTGACTGGTAAATGTACGGGTTCCAATGAGACTAATGAAAAATTAGTCCACTTTTGTGAAAAGACAAGAAAAAGGATAATTGCTTGAAAATCACAAAAGGTTACTTTTAGAAAGGTCCAGTCATTCAAAGATACAGTGTTTAGCAAATATTCTATTAAAAGTCCGCACTAAATCATTATTGAGTGTCTGACCATAGTCCATTGTACGACTCTTTGAAAAATGGGTAAATTAGCTTTATCTTAAGTGATGCGGCTCAGTAGTTAACACGGAATTATTGCCCGCCTAGGACTAGGTTTGGGACAGCAGGATAATTAACACATAACTCGTATACTATCTTTCGATCTTCCTACAGTTCTGAGAGAAATACTTTTCTGTACAGTCCCTTTGTGCCTTCAAAGACTTTGTTTCGTTACGAGGACTTGAGAGCAAAATGACTAGAATCGTTGTAGTCTTATGAATCTTGATAGCCAGAGTAGCTTTTTTACGCGACACGACTCAGTAGTTAACACGGAATTATTGCCCGCCGAGGACTAGGTTTGGGACAGCAGGATAATTAACACATAACTCGTATATTATCTTTCGATCTTGCTACAGTTCTGAGAAAAAACAAAACTTTTTTTACATAACTCGTAAATAAAACTTGTTTATTGGAAGAAGAAATGGGAAATCTTGTTGACGAAAGAAGCTTTTTATGCGTGATGCGACGCAGTAGTTAACAAGGAATTATCACCCACCAAAGACTTGAAGGAATGTGCAATCATAAACCAAGAGACAATGAGAACTCTATGATTAAGGCAGAATACCCCTAATGTGGCCATTTGAAATTCATAAAACATAGACTTTATACGAATGGCGTCGCTACGTATCTATTCGGTGCGGTCGTAAACATTCGGCGGTGAACACCGCCGAATGTTTTCGACCGCACCGAATAATTCCGACGTCGCGCGAATCTTTAGGGATAGACTACCTTAAAACGCAACTCGTGTATCGTCGCTTTTCCTTAAAGACCTCAACTCTGCAGTTTCGAGGTTTTTGTTCAAAACCGACAATATTATCTCTAGATCGTGTTACAATTTTAGGAAAAAATAATAATCTTAAATTTCAAAGGAGCTCTTTTGTAAAATATTGTTCATAATACTAGGAAGTGGCGTGTCGTCGCGTATCCTTAAAAAAGATACTCGTAACTTAAGCTTTAAACATGCTGTAGTTATGATTTTTTTTTTCTTGAAGAAAATCGGCTCATTATTTTGAAAATAAGAGAAAGCAAATACATATATAGGACCCGTTACAAAACGAATCAAGTCCACGATTAATGTGGAACTCGTATTATATCTCTCAATCTTTAATTAATATTCGTCCTAGTTTTGGACCAATGACATTGCGCGGTACATATGAAATGTTCGGCGCTATATTTCGCGTGCGAGCTGCCGGCTAGTTTATTTGACTTCTATACATAGCCACGCCCCCGTCTCCAATAAACCGCAAGCTAGCACTAAATCAGAGAGTCTTCATGGTAGATTCTACGCGATATAAACATTCAATGCGCAGCACACATTTGAATGTTTATTTCGCGTAGAATCTACTATACTGTCTCTATCTAATACATATTTTGGGGGAAGACAATGGTGTTCGAAAACCAGTTTCATCTGTTTCTAAAAATGTTTCAATCATAAAAATGGTCTTCTCCCTAGAAGGGATAACTTAACCATTAAGGATTAGCGATTAGCTCGCGTAATTGTAATCGGTTCATCTTGGATAGTTCTTAAGAAAGTCAATAGTTTTTACAACCAATATCTTCTTTGACTATGTAACAGTACATGTGGCGGATAATGGAAAACTATTAGGATGATGAAAGAAAGATCATAACCTAATAAAGACAAGGACGACTCCACAATTAGCGCATAGCTCGAGTTATTAACCCCTTTCCAAACGACAAAAAATTAAGGTTATTAGAAAAACTATCCAATCAGATCTTTAAACTCACATTTAAACGCAAAATATCTGTACCTTGTAGTAGCGAAAATCGTCCCCCGCTTTGGCCGAGTTCACCACCAGTGAGCAACTAAAGCTTTGTTTACAGCGGAAGCCACGAGTTTGGGGACGAAAATAACCAACTATTTTCATTTTTTTTTCTAGATTGACTACTTCCAGTGTCCGGTTGACCAAACGCCAATCGATAGATCGCTCCGCCCAACGTAGAATCTATTTACAAACAATGGGGGCATTGGCATGTCAATTGTTTTGATTGTCAGTCGATATATAGAGGAAAATAATTGACCCGGCAGAGTGACCTTAACTGTACACAAAAGTGGAAAGGTTTATTGTCCAGGTTTGATGAGAATGGTCCGTCGTTATTTTACGTAAAAGCGTGCACTGTATCCGTTAAACAACATTGTGCCGCCATGTGAAAATAAGATTTTATCTAATCTAGGCAAATAACCTTGGTCCTTTTGGATCGAAATTTTCAGTAAAGCTAATCATTAGAACAGGCGTAATAGTCTGTGATGGTATGTCCCGAAATCACGTCCCGTATGCATTAGAGTATTAAGCATGCCAACAACTACAGTTGTGTGCATCAATAACTTAACTTTCATGATCCACTTGTTGGCATATCTGAAAATGCGTCATTACGTCGTATTCCGCCGATTACGTAACGTTGTCAATTTGCTTAATTGCAAACTGAGTTTAGTGGTACATATGAAAATGATGTTGTTTTTTTTTATGTGTGTTTCTATTATCATATATCTAGACATATATATGAAACGCTTTGAAATGAACAACCCATACATGTATGATGCATAGATATGCCGCCGTTAACAATATTGAGACAAATACTGACGTATTCAACGTTCTTTACTTTTACACTACCTGAAATCTATCTTGACATTTAATTTTAATCGTGTGGATGTTGTAGTTGTTGTTACTTTATTGATCGGACGTCTTCGACGATATACCGGGTAGATAAATATCGATTTCATATATTTCACGAGCCGTATATGCACTTGACCCACGTGTGTGTGCTATACTGATCGAAAGTTCTAAAGCGCCAAATTACAAATGACTATAACTATTTAAATAATTACCCTATCTTTGTAAAATCTTATATGCGAATTAATATTATTAATTAGAGTAATTTTCACGATTTGTTGTCATTTATCATCGAATGCCAGGATGTTATATGAGTAAAACTGAAAAAGCTCTAAATCGTCGCAGAGCTTCGGATAATGTATTTTTACTGATTTTAAGTTACATGGGTTTTTAGCAGAACCCAATCAATGGAGAAAAACGAAAAATGAAAGACGCGTTTGTATTGCTGACGACTACAGCAAAAAGAGAAAAGGAGTGGGTGGGGTAAATCACGGTATTTCAATTTTCTGAACATACTTCTTTTTATTGACAGTTGAAACATTATTTTTTGCGAATTGAATGAACACAAACAAAAGAATTTTTAACATATTGTATAATTTTGTGTCGTCTGGAATCACGAGGGCAAATTTCAACCATTTGTCTGAGAAGACGAGTATATATGGTTATTTTGTCAGTCAAAAATGTCCTCATGTAAGTGTACATGTATTGAATGCCAAGTATTCTGTATCTAGTGCATATTTTTGTACGTTTAGAATTCAATTACATAAGTATTTAGTTCTTACATACAAAATAATTTACGAGGAAATGGTTGTTGTACAAGGACGTGCATCACGTATGTTATTGTGGGTGAAATTGATACGCGTGTGCATTAGTATTGTAAATATAATGGCAAGAAGATTATCTGTCAAAGAAGCCAATGATATTTATTCAATGGAGCAACTGTATCATGTCAAGTTCCAGATGGAACTCTAGTCAGTGAACCAACAAAAGATTCCTGTGAAATTTTACTTCAGGGTGTAGATACCATGACCCAGTATAGGGTGTTTGATGACAGATATTTTTGTCAAAAGAATAAAGCTTCTTGACACAAACAGTAATACAGTGGCGCTACAAAAAGGACATGTGCAAGAACGAGCAAAGAAACGCCATGAAATACTACTCACGACCAAACTCAGAGAAAAGGCAATATCAAGCATGGCACTGGTGTCTTTTTGACCTTGAAACAGAGAAAATACAGTTCTTGGTGCAATGATTTTGTTGCAGTGCCTTCAAAAACAAGTATTATTAAATCGGGCAGAGATCAACTTTAACACTCTGTATCTGTAACACAATCGAAATTTGAAGGTTTTTCCTTACACATTTGACCGATATGCACTCTGGGAACTTGTAATGTGCGGTAGCATCAAGACAATTTGTCGTACAACAAGGCGTACATTTATGTCAAACTGGCTGGTCTACACTGAATTGTGGTAAAAAGGAGCGGACAAAGATGTCTGTTTGAATCCAGAACAATTTACAGATTAATAAATGTTTTCAGTCTTCTACCGTACTTCAGCTAATTGTGGTGTACCATATAAGTAGAGATCTATTTTTCGATTCTGTACACCGTATATTTTATCATACTTAATTTCTTCTAAGAATCGTTATCTAATCTCTTCTTACTCGATGGGTAATTGTGTATTCTATTTTGATCCATAGTTGTACGCCACAATTCATTTACGCCAGAAAAATTAAAGTTCACCCTTGACATAATCGAAATCTACAAGACTAGTAAATATTTTAGGATGATTATTTCTTTTTTTAATTTGAAAAGCCCTAACAAGTAGAGAAAAGGCTTTTAAAATGAAGTACGTATATTGCATTTTTGAACACAACTTTAAACTTAAAAATCAAATGAATGAAATGAAACAGAGTTAAGTGAAATACATATTCCACATTACGGTAAATACGTAAATCAAACTTTAAAAAGTGAATAGCAAGCCATATACGTTTAAACTTTTTAATGTTCATTAACTGGTTTCACAAATATTAATCATCAGGCTGTTTGGGTGTAAACTTTGTGATTATTAGTAACGACGTTACAATGACGTTGTTGACGTTAAGGCGTCAGAGCAAAAATATCGAATTGAAATCACATAATGGAACTTTTAAAGGATAAAGTTCAAGTGGTTTTTCACTTTGCAAACGTAATACAGTGAATATATGTATTAGGTGAAATTGACCTATCATCGACGTTATTTATCTTTTGACGTAATCATAAGTTGTGACTCTTGATATAGTATTTTCATGATGTTACCTTTATTGTGTGCGATCATGAACAGAAAATTGCTAAAACTATTCATATAAGCAGTAAACATGTATGTTTGTAATTTGACGTCAGTGTGACGTCTGAATACCAAAACGCATTTAACATATTTACAAAATGATGCGTTTTCTCTCAAACAATTATATCAAAGGATTTGAGTTATTTTCTTGTAATATTTCTGTACAATATCCCTGTAATTGACTGTTTATCTCAATTTTGTTGTTTATAATCGTTGTTTTTGACGTGACGTCACAGGAATACGACGCGTCTACAGATATGCCAACAAGCAGTTTCATCATTACCAGGGAATTGTTTCTCTGATTTGCGATGTTGGCATTCTTAATACTCAAATGCACACGGATTACCGATTATCACTGACTATAATCTCCAAAAAATGAAACTATTTAAATACAGTTCATATCCTGGTCATGCCGCACAGATGGCACAGGCTGACCAGGATCGGCATTTTTGCATATTCAGTTAAGCAATTACCATTTTAAGATGACGCGACAATTGTATGCACGTGCAAATCCAGTTAAGTCGTTGAATAATATGACAATAAACTGTAAATAGCGAAGCATGCTAAGTGTTCGACAAATCACGAGGGGTTCCGGCATACCTATCACCCCTGGACGATAAGTCTGTTGACCTTTCCGCTCGGTCTGCTCTGCCAGGTCAAATCTCGCCGTCTAATAATACTTTCAAAGTTAAACAAGAATAGTTTACGGTTGTTTTGGTTTATTTTTAGGTAGATCTACTACCTTTACCTACGTAAAATTAAAGCAAGACAACCGTATCTATTCTCGTTTAATTGTGAATCTATTATAGATCGACACAATACCACGTGCAACGAAGAATTTAAGACAAACAGTGTTGATGCGGCATTTTTCTGATCGTCCATTGGCTTATCGATGGTTTTGATTGACAACCGGCGTTTGATCAATTTTGGGTGCATTTGTTTATTGTTTGCACAATTTGGTTATTGCTATACCTCACGATAAATGACCTGGCAGAGCAGCTCATGCGTATCGAATGGAGCGCTCTGCCAGGTCAATTCTCGTCCGCTATATTACAACATAGTACAGTGGGACTTTGGTCATGAAGTAAAATGCCACCCTTTCAAACGGTTCTCTGAATCCCAAAGGTCATTGCATCATATCATCGGTGCACTTTCCATGCTCTTATTAACAGACACTTTGTGCATGTAACCGCGCCGCTTCTGCTTATATCAATGTTAGGCAAATATTTATGTATAAATACAATTATCCCTCGTTGATTACCGACGCTTCATTACGCCAATCATTCGGTAATTGGTTAGTACTCTACATCATTTGCTAGCCTACATATCGTCGTTTTTCATCAAAATCTTCGTAACTGCAGCTTATTTTAAGCTGCAGTTACGAGTGTTTTGTTGAAAAACAGCTATATATCGTCGCTTTTCAACAAAATACTCGTAACTGCATCTTGTTTTAAATTGCAGTTACGAGTGTTTTGTTGAAAATTAGCTATATATCGTCGCTTTTCAACAAAATCCTCGTAACTGCAGCTTGCTTTAAGCTGCAGTTACGAGGTTTTTGTGAAGAAAAGCATCAATATAATATTATACATTGCTTTCTTTTCGTCGGATTCCTGTTTTGAGTTAGGTCTAGTCACATCATGAAATACCGCCAGATAAGCAGTTTTTCTGTCCTGGCTTTGCTTGGTGTAGGCCTAACCGCAGTGTTTCTGCTTTAGCTTATTAAGAAAGTATTTGTGTATAAATACAATTATTAGCGCTGGCACTTCATGTTGTCAATCATGGACTAATTGATTGGTTATGAACGTCTTGTAGTAGCGAGTATCTCTAATACACTACTTTTTGTTAGTAATTTTTTCACTGTTACATACCATGCCCATACTTATTCTCATGGCAAAGTGCCTCCAACATTTAACGTTGCCGCGACAATGGCGGTATTGGTAGCAGACCGAACCCTCATTTTTGGGATTCAGGGTTCGATCCCAAACCGCCGCGAACATTCTTTCTGACACTAACTGTTGTCTCACACCAATGGATGGGTAGTTCAAAACATAAGCAGAATGAGCAGACGGAAGCTCTGACATGATGCTGTGGCACCGTAGTACTGGTAGGGAAAAACAAAAAATAAACAGTAAGTGCTCCGATGACAGAAATCTTTATATCCATTAAACTTTTCAATCATTCCTACTTTTACGGGGGTCATCCCCATATGTAATAAACCCTCTTCGTTATTGCTTTCTTTATAGAAAAATTGTCCCGAAAACGACGTATTCTAGCTGTGAATTTTAGGCTACGTATAAAGATATTGCGTATGTGACTACAACACAATTACACATAGAGATACATCACTCAACATCAATGTGTTTTCCGCAGGTTCCTCTTTTCACCCGATCATTTAGAAATCGTTAGTCTCTACATTGTAGGTATACGAAACAAGACCTTGTTTGGAAAAGGCAAATCATGAGTATAGGCTATCGAAATCCTTTTCCAGTAGGTATGTCAAAACCAGGTATTGTCTGGGAGAGAGTTAAAACATGTTTCTGAAAAAGGGACATAACCATTGAATGTGGCCTGCGGTTTGGAGCGTAAGAGTTATCTCATTAAACTGTATGCCTTGTGCTTTTACAAGGGACGTAACTGATGTATACCGTACAGAAGTTTTCCAACACAGTTACTGATCCTATGAAAACGGAATGAATTGCATTTAGAAATCAAGCTTTAAACACAGGAAAGGACCCGATAAATGAATTCCAAAGAGCGGGCAAAGGCATTCTAACTTAGCTATTTTCTAAATTCAAACCCCATGTTGTGGGAATTCATTTCAATCGTCCTGATGAGACGATTCAAATGAGTACCCACAATATATGGTTTATTGAATTATTGTTGATATATTTCGCTTTAAAAAGCGAAAAAACTTGTCCGTAGCTCTTAATGGTGTTTCGTTACGAAAGATCTTTGTCCATGAAACGTTGGTAAACATGGAATTAATCCTTTCAGAAATATCAAAAATTGTCAAAACGGAATGGAGTTGCATATTGCAAAATTAAAGTTAGGCTTACTGCATGTATGGATTTTCTTTGTTGTAGCATGCACACCACCGAAAGAAAAGGAGTAGTGTTAGTTTAAAACAAATTCTTCTTTTAAACCAGAGCTTGTCGGAAAGGGTAAAGTATTCTTTTACAACAAACTAAATTCACTACTAACTAGCTTAAGATGACCTCATCTCTATAGAAAAACGAATAATGTGAGCGAAAAGCTAACAAAAATGCATGCTTTTAATCGCGTTTTGAAACATCAAAATAACTGTGCTAAGTTCGTCTGGTCTGGAAAAGTGTTGTTTTTTAACAAATACCTCGTATCTGCAGCTTGTTTCAAGCTGCAGTTACGAGGTGTAAGGGTAAAAGCAGCGAAATGCAAAAGGGTGGAATGGATTTACAATTTTGACAAATTGTTTTAACTCCGTCTTATTTTGAGATTTTGTAATCTTGCGGGAAATTATAAAACTACTCAGACACAAAAATGACAGAAAAAATGTTTATCTTCCTTTAAGGAATAAAAACGTCTTGAAACATCTTTATTCTTACCTTCTTCAACTCCTTTTTCGAACAACTCTGGTAATACTTACCAATCAGATAGTACTTAGGAAAACTTTAAGGCAAAAGAAGATAATGCTGTTAACCAGCATTTCCCTCGTTTGCTTCAATGTTTACGACCTGTCCGGAAGAATTCCGACGTCGCATGAATCACTTAACAGCCATTCCACGAAAATTGACTCATTTACAAAAACGAAAATGTTGAAAAATGAACTTTTCTGCATGAGCACAATTTTTATATTAAAATAAAGTGTCACATGTCTACAATGTATGGTTAAAATTTTACCCATAACATTTTAAGCCCTGCTGAGTTGTCGCATTTTCAAATATACCACTATAACCTAGCTGTTACGGAGCATATAAAGCAACTCGAGATACATATAGCGTGAGCTGTGGCCAATGTTATAACCCAACATCAAAAAGATTGTTTGTTTGACCATCATCAACCATTTGCACAACTTACAAGGACAAAATGATAACAATTCAGCTGTAACCCTATGTGGTGATATCAAAACGAGTATTTCACTGTTTAACGCAATATTCGAGCATTTTAAAAGTGTTTGTGATCGTTTGTATTCTTTTTGAAGCCATCTTGCAAAGTAAAGTTAAAAGTAAATATTCCGATATTAATGCCTCTTCAGATTATGTTTTCCAGTGCATCTGGCTCTCGAGCTTTTATTTCTTAGTACGTATGATCGTGGAAAAAATGGCCCTTGTGTTACGGAAAATAGATAATTTCCATAACCTTATTACCATTAGTGTCATTTCTTTTAAAGAACTTTAAACGCTAAACGTAAAGGTTCTTACAAAAAAGAAACAATAAAGTGGTGTAAAACAAATACTAAATTCAATAATACGAATGAATCAATAGACGTTTCTTTTAGTACACTTAAACTATTAATCTCATTGGCAAAATTGCCGAACTGGTACCTTTGCTATTCTTTAATATCACACTCAGAGTAACAATTACATGTACATTGTAAGCATCGGACAAAACAGTCTGCACGGATATGTCTGTATATGCACCACAAAGGCGTCAACCGGGTACCACAATGGACAATTTCTAGGATTCAATTTCGATTGATCTACAACAACTAACCAACCAACAACAACTACTCCCAATTCGTCTATTTTGAAAACCAGTGCCACCTTGTCTACTCAGGTTTTGTATACCGTTTCCATTTCGTCTAGATTCGCCTGCTTTATATTTCAGTATGATATCTTATTTTTTGTTAAAAACAATGCGTTGTGGGTTCTTAATTTATGAACATGTTATAAGATATGAATTTCGGGGGGGGGAGTGTTATCTAGAAATATATAATTCGATGGTGTGCTAGACATGTGTGCATTGGTCGTGTAAATTTGTTAGGATGTTTCAATTTGAAGGGGTGTAAAAAAAAATCGGTATGTGTGCAATTGCTCGTTCCCTTCTCTTCCGAATTTCTTTTATTTCTAATTAAATCATTTATATAAGAACACATACTATTTTAAAGTTAAATGGTTATTCATGCGAATCATATATCCCTAAATAAATATATGGCTCTCAAAAATCGTGAACAAATAACTCCATAAAATACAATTAAAATATGAATTACAAAGTGAAAAAATCAAAATGAATCATTTGATACAATTTGATGTCAAGCATAATTATTCCATTTATTGACAGAAAATAAAAGAAAAATGCATATACGTATATAGAAATATTGAAATAAAAATTAAAATGAATCATGTAGGTCTAGTAATGAAACATGTATGAAATATTGTAGACAAATCCTGAAAGTAGATGAATGTTGATTCTGACAATAAAAATGTAGCAAACGAACTAGGAGTAAAATAAATGTTGTGTTGTTACAGTCACTTTGACTAGATCCAAAGGTTGATCTAAAATCACAGCGTCTTAGACTGTCATACCCCCCTGGTGATTGATTGGATTGGCCATGGTTGACACAAGGTTTAGGCTTTTAGCGTGTGAACTTGTGTCAAAGGATCAGTATTTGTCATTCCAATGGTGAGAGAGCGGTGTAATTTGTATTAGCCAATTACCTAGTAGACGGGAACACCAGCGTTTGGAAAAGAAATATAGAGAAGCCCTTTCTTCACAAACTATTCAAGACCCGACAATACAAATATCTAGGTTTAGTTTCGGGAAAAAAGATGTCAGAATTAATGAAAACTAAAAAGAATGTGCAACAACACAGCCTTTGGGTTTGTTACTTCAATATCAGCATTACAAAAAAGAAGGGAAAATGCACCCTGCATACCTACTCCTGGAACTTGGGGACTAAACTGTGACAAGAGAGTTGCAAGCCACGTTTGCAGAAAATTATTCCTGTTAACATTATCGTCTGGCCCAGTTGAAAAGGAAAATGTTTGTGTCTTCTTTTATTTGCCACAAAAGCGATGTATGCAGGTTTTCTAAGAACAACCAGTACAAAGCTGAAAATGTCTAATGGTGGATTTAGAAAATGGAAATGGCGTTAGGACCAAAAGGGGCATATTTTATGGCCTAGATCATTATGTGTTTCGCTCGCAATAATCAATAAGCTGCTGTAACCATGTATGTCTACTTGAGAAGCCACAAACTGTTTCAAACATGTTGTGTAACATGCTTAGATAGAACCTGAAGGGGTATGTTTGCTAATCTATCGCCAACAGATGGCAGTGTATGCTCAATATTCCCTAAAATATATTATATGCTTCCGTAACGAAGAGTCTATGTTTCGTAACGGAATATTACTATGTGAATTCACAGATAAACGCAATTAAGCGGCTTTGTTAGTATTCCTACTTCATATACTTTCTGAGTTAATTATAATCAATTGACATCAAAATGTTTTATGTATCGTAATTTACGCACGAATTGTATACCCAAATATATGCTTCCGTAACATTTTCTTACAGCATATGTGGCAAAACATGATATAATAAGCTATATTAAGACAAAGTTTAACTATACAGAAAGGTAAAATTCCATTTGATTTATGCAAACTCAATTAATCAACAAAATAAATCTCATTAATATCCAGGACATGCTACCATCAAATAATATATGCTCCGTAACAGTTATTTTGACCGTAAAACAAAAAGGGTAGATACGTAAATCCCGCATTACTTTGTTTTTTTGTTTGAGATTCCAGCTTTTGCACTTCAAATTAAAAAATAATCGAGCATAAATAAAGAAGTCTTGTATTGCTAATCTGGAAATGAATTTGTATAATACTAAATTTACATACTTCCACGTCGAATTTCACATTCAACATTCCATTTTTCTACTTGCAGTAGCCGATATAATGAATCTTTGATAACTGCAGTGTATTATATTGTTCACTGTATTGAAATATTCCTGCTACTTTAACTCAGGGCGTCCTTTGAAGTACGTTACGGAAAAATATGCGTAACGGAAGCATAGCGACCAAAGGACTTTCAAGTCTCTCAATATGCTATACGCTTGATTATACTTGAAACTCGCCTCTATTTCAACAGTTTGGCAACCACTCTGTCAAAATTTGACAGATTTAGGAATGTCCGTTCATTATTGTGGGCTACACGGACGTAACGGAAGCATAGTAAACGAAATGCGACAAATTCTATTTGTCCATGTTCTTTGCTTTAATGAAGAAATACTAAGATATTAATAAAATTTAGGGTTTTGATAGTTAAACTAAGCCATTCTCGGACCAAAATAGTTTGAAAGTCGGCAAATTGAGAGAAAAGTTGACTTTCTTTCATGCCTTTGAAAGTTCGTTACGGTCACATAGGCAAATCTGGCGACATACAAACAGACATGTTTAGATTCAATTTCATGTATGATGATGGAATCATACTTAATTTAGTCGTTGTAGTAGGGTTTCGGGAAAATAATATCCAAGAGAACAAAGTCTAAGAAAAAAACCGGCTGATTTGGACGGTAGTTTAGAACAAAAAATTGTGCGGCGACATCAACATTTTGACGTTTTTGCAATATTCAACACAACCAAGCACATTCATAAAATCGTTTGAATAACTTAAAAATCATACTACTTTATTGCAAATTATGTCCCGTGATAAAAGATATCTTGCTTTTTGTTGTACCTAACTGATAAAGGTGTTAAATAATGCAATGAAGGTCGGCGACATGCATTTTCAGTAAATGGGTCAATTTTCGTGGAATGGCTGTTAAGCGAGGACTACCTTAAACTGATACCGATGTTGGGCCGCGTGTTATATCTTGAAATTGGGAGGCATTTCCAAATCCGTTTATAGAACAACTGAGTTCATGCTATTTTGAGAGTAACTTTACCAAATATATCGATGCTTTTCAACATAAACCTCGTAACTGCAGCTTGTTTTAAGCTGCAGTTACGAGGTTCTTGTTGAAAAGAATCGATAAATGCCTGGTAAACATATTGGTTGACAGTAATTACAGTATTGTAAGTTTCTTGGTAGACAGTTTGTTTGAAAAGTGAGAATTATGTATGACCTAGTATGGCAAGAAATGTAGTGCTAGCAAAAGTGAATGACGTGTTTTTGCACAACACGCTCAACTTTATATCGTGCTTGAAAGAGAAAAGATTTCCTCCAAATCAAAAAAAGCGTCAACATTCTTCTTACATATGGCGGAATTAGGACCAGTTTTAATAAAAATTCAGCTTTTCGAATATGTTTTCCTAATGTTCCAACGCAAATTCTTCCTTTCCAAAACTGTTTTCATTGACCTTTTTGTAAGATACGTAACTTCTATATTTTGATAAGCATTTATTTTGTTGTCCATCGCAGCTTCCAAACTAGGGCAGCCTAAAACTGCATTGTCTTTGGTAAGGGTTCATGGGTGTGATTGAAGCAATCAGTAGCCTAATGAGATTTTAATTACTCTAATGGGCAATTTGAATTCGACGTCATGATTTCCGAAAAAAAAAACAAGAACAAAAAACGGGCTTCTCTCGTGAAACGTTGGGAAACATTTTGCATGAGAAACTCTTAAAGGTTACTAGCAAAAATTTAGTTCCAAGATGGTTTCTAGTATTAGTATATCATGTATTTCTTTACGGTTCTCCATGAAACATCATTTTTTTTTATTTCATTACATCAAAATAAGAAATCGGTTGGTAACAGGTCAATTATCAATGATGTGGCCTGATAAATATTTACATTAAACCATTACCACACTGTGACACTTTTTGACTCCCCACAAGATAATGGGTTTGGCAAAATTGTGAAAAATGAAGAAATTTGTTACAAACAATTTCTTCATTTGCCACAATATTTTTACGCAAAATGACCAAAATATGTAGTTTTTCCTTCATTTTAAATGTCGCCTGAAACATCTTTGAATTTGGAGCAGTCTAAAATCTGGCCGTCTAGTAATAGGTTAAGTTAAATATCAGGGTACAATGTCGCTGAAAGAGACTCTTGTATATGTATTAAAAAGTCGACTGTAGTTGCTCTGTGTGAACTACGCAGGACGACCAGGGTTTGAACATTTCGTTGTACGATAGGTTTCCGTATTTAGTGTTCAACCTACTTTTTGGACCAATGCAATTGCATTATAATTTAAAAGTCCGCTACTATATTTCACATAAACGAGACTAGCGTGCAGTGTATGTGGCGTCCATACATAGCCATGCCCCCGTATCCAATGAACAGCTATCGGATACTAAGTCAGATAGAGTCTGTGTAGTAGATTCTACGCGATATAAACATTCAATACGCTGCGCGCATTTGAATGTTTTTTTCTCGTAGAATCTACTATACAGCCTCTATCTAATACATATTTGTTCGATAGACACGTTGGGAATCCTATTTCGCTTGGTGGCTTATAAATGGTTTACCTTAAATGTTCATTATAAAATATAGGTCATCCCGACAAAATTGCTCTAGAATCTCATAAAGTATACAGTTTGAACATCGAGAGACTATATTCCTCTTTTTATCATCCATCTTTATTTTGCAGCTTCGCCACTAATGCACAGAAAACCATAGATTTTATGAGATCTTGCATAATTCACAACAAAAACCATTAAATGACGAATATTCTATAAAGAACAATGTAGTCCGCCATTGCCATTTGACTGGTTTCCAGTTTATCTTAATAAAGCACCGTCTGGAGAGTTAGTTTCGAAAGATGAATTGGGTACCAGTCTGTAGAGGACAGAAAAGTCGTTCCCATAGAAATGTTGTGGTCTAGTTTTTTCTCTTTTCTGCAGAAAAAATCATGAATTAGCAGGGAAATAACTTATTCATGATTTGAAACACGGAAGATGAATTTTATATGAAGAGCAATGGAGTCAGGCTTTGCCCTTTGACTTGTTTCTAGTTTGTCTCAATAAAAACCGTCTCGAGAGTTAGCTGCGCATAGTAAACGAGCTACACGTCTGTAGAGGACAGAAAATAGTCGTTCTAGACAAGTCGTAGTCTAGCACGGTGGATAAACACGTGATGCAACAATTTAAGACAGACAGACAGACAGACAATATCTTTTATTTGTACAAATTTACAACTAGTAAATACATGAACATTAATAACAAGTGAATTTAAAATTGATCATATCATGCCTTGAGGAGAGGATCGAGCAAAATTTTGCAACAATTTAAGAAAATCTTTAATAATTTTGTTAACATGCGGCCGATTTGAATTTGGTTTGGAGAAGTGAAGACGGATAGACGTCACGCATTAGATGGACGTGTTAGATTTTTGAAAATTCAACTGATAAAAAAGTAATTGAAGATCAACCAACATTTTGGTTGATCTTCAATAACTTTTTTATCAGCTGATTTTTCAAAAATCCAACAAGTCCAGCTTACTCCTGGGAGTTTCCCACCTTCCCAGCTTCAAACCGAATTCAATTTGGTCAGGTACAAAATTATTAAAGTTTATCGAAAATTCTGAGTCACATGATTATATACTGTGGTCTAGGTTTTCCAAATTTCTGTCGACAGGATCAAGAATAAGAAGGGACGCAATTCATTCAGATTTGAAACACAGGACGATGGATCTACAGATCGATCGTACATATACATGTACTGTAAATATCATGTATTTTTCTTTTTTGCTCCCTCGCCCTTACCCCCGAAGAATGTTTGTTATAAGGAAAACAATAATTAAGGATCATTATGACCCAATCTTTGTTTAAAAAAAACAGATTTAATAAATAACGAAGACTGTCACTGACCTTTGACTTGAATTATTCTCTGTCTATCTCAATAAAAATAGTCCGGAGAGACGTCATGGAGAGTAAGTTATCGCTGATAAATGAGATACATGCACCAGTACCAATAGAAGTGGCCAAAGTTGATTACCATCTATCTGATTTGGGCATTCTGGTCTTACTACTTTCAAGATGTCAGCGCCCTTAACATGCATACACGAGGCGCATACTGTCACACTGCACATTTGCTTCGCATGCTTGCATAAAGTAAAACGAATAATCTGATTTGAATTAATACTTTTATTCGATAAAATTGAGAAGAAAAGTCAACTTAATTTCGCAGTAAATGTTGTTTTTATTGCAATTTTCTGCTTGCTACTTTTTGGCGATGGCTTTACGAGTTATGCGCACGGCGTAGGGATTAAGCCGAAATAGGGTAAAGTGATGCGTCAAATCAGTCAGTCCATTTCGGAATGTTAGACTGGATACCATAAAAATAGACTGGACTGACGAGCAGTCAATGCTAGTCGCTACTTTCTGTGGGCATGTACCCCGTTTTTCGGCGGTAACCTACTCTCTTTAGGCATATTTACTCACAATGTAAACCAGTAAAAGTATAATGCCATAATTATCCATTCATGAACTAGCATATCAACAAATCAACACATGATTACACAGGAAAAATGAAATCAAGATCCATATAACATAAGAACCATGCTTCAGCAATCATTCTATGTGGACCTTAGCTTTTCCAGAACATTTAAACAAGTCATGGTTATGACGACAGTAACGGATTCACTTGGAAAAACACTTGAGCGTTCGATCACCTTTTGGACAAACGAAATTGCAGTATATTTTAAAATTTCGCCGCTCTATTTCGCATAAACGGGCTGTCGGTCAGTTTATGTGACGTCTATACATAGCAACGCCCCGTCTCCAATTAACCGCTAGCGAACACTAAGTCAGATAGAGTCTGTATAGTAGATTCTACGCGATATAAACATTCAATGCGCTGTGATATATTGAACACAAATCTACCTTTATAAATATCCATTTTATCTTTTTATAGTAGATTAAAATTGGACAAGCCCATTTTGGTAGAGTGTTAACGACCCATATAATAGAAGAATCATGCTCCAGCAATCATTGTACTTGTTTGACTCTGACTGACCGGAAACCGATCCTGAATAGATGGTAATTACCGGGAAATATGTCACGAGCATAATTATGGCAATATAATGATCAATGACAATCAAATTTTTCTAATATTTGAAATTTGAGGAAGACATATTTGTCGTTTGGAAGAGGGTTTATGACCCATGTAATATCAGTATCATGCTCCAGCAATCATATGAAGGGGCAACGAAAAGATTGAGACAAAAGGAGTAAATTATATTTATGCTGGTCATCAGCATTTTCTTCTTTTGTTTCAATGTTTTCCCGAAGCCTTTTCTGTTTCTGCTAAAGACGTCAAATCCAGGTCTTGGTTGGTAGAGTGTCAAAAACCCATATAATAGACAGTAATCATTTAATTGTCTGAATATAACAGACTGGAAACCTAGCCAGAATATATGGTAATTTCCGGGAAATATGTCACGAATATATTTCTGACAAAATTATAATCGATGACGATCATTTTTTTTCAATTTTTGAGGATAACATTTTTGTCGTTTAGTAAAAGGTTAATGACCCATATAATAGAAGAAGCATGCTCCAGCAGTAATTTTACTTGTCTGACTGACTGACCGGAAACCGATCCTGAATAGATGGCAATTACCGGGAAATATGTCACGAAAATATTTATGACGATATAATGATGGAGGACACTAGTTTGGTTAACAGTTTGAATTTACCTAGAAATTTCTTACTATATTACTGGAATAGTCCATTTTTGTCGTTGGTAGAGGGTTAATGATCCAAACAATACATGAATAGTGCTCCAGCAATTATATAAAAAGACCCAGAAAAGATTGAGAAAAAATAGAAAATGCTGATTATCAGCATTTTCTACTTTTGTCTCAATCTTTTCCCAAGTCTATTCTATTAGGGACGTCAAAACCAGGTCTTGTTTGGTAGAGAGTTAATGACCCATATAATAGAAGAATCATGCTCCAGCAATCATTTTACTTGTCTGACTCTGACTGACCGGAAACCGGTCCTGAATAGATGACAATTACCAGAAAATATGTCACGAAAATATGTATGACACTATAATGATCGATGCCAATATATGGATTACAGTTTGACTTCTTTGAACTATACTTACTGTATTACTGCCTTTATAAGGGAAAAATAGGGCCTTGTTTGAAAAAGGGTAAATGACCCATATAATACAAGAAATGTAACAGAAAACGATAATTTTAGGATACGATTTTTCTAAACAATTTCAAATCCCTTGAAGTAGGGTACGTCAAAGCCAGGCATTACGCAGACGTAATATACTTAATTTTCAAGGACAAAGTACCAAATGCGTTCAGTGGGTTAAACCAATACGTTTTTGTGTTTCGTCAACTTTTGAAGCCTTTAATTGTCTTTCTAATCTCATTGGTTCTACTGAAGAATGGCTTAACCGAATTGTGAGCTCCATAAGACCGATGATTGTGCGCTTAATCAAATAAGCACCACTTCAACTCAAAAACATAGTAACGCCATTTTAGGAAAGCCTTACCTACGCGAAATGTATGAAATCTTAATCAAATTATGCTCATGAGCTATTGGTATTTGAAGGTTGGGTACATACGTTCTGAAGACTAGAATTTAACATTCACCTGTAGATCTATCTTATTCTTATAGAAATCACTGGTGGTGAACTCGGCCAAAGCGAGGGGCGTTTTTCGCTACAACAAGGTACAGATATTTTGCGTTTAAATATGAGATTAAAGATCTGATGGGTTGTTTTTCTAATAACAATGAATTTGTTCTAAAAATACACCGAGTTTACCGATATGTATTGACAAACCGTCTGTGTTGTCATAAAATCTCGTAACTACGGCTTTATCGAAGCCGTAGTTACGATATTCTATAACAACACCGACGGAATACTATGATCGCAAAAAAACGTCCAACGCTTTGGCCGAGTTCACCACTAGTGGAAATGACGTACCAAAAGTCTATATTTAGGGTGCACCTATAAGAAAAAACAAGTGCACTTGTATATTCTGAGGTGGTTTCATAAATTTTATACGTGTACTTGTATTTTTCATAAGTGCACTTGTAAAATTTATAAGATCACCTCTGAATATACAAGTGTACTTGTACTTTTTATATGTGTACTTGTATTTTTAGAGCCTCGTTTTGACGCGGAAATCTATTTATAAAGCCTGATAATGTAATAAGATGCAAGTGTGCGTATAAAGTTTACAAATGCACTTGTAAATTCGTAAGTGCACATGCGAATTTCAGCCTGGTCGTATAAGAATACATGTGTACGTATAAAATATGCAAGTGCACTTGTATTTTACAGGTGTACGTTAAATACATGTTAAAGCCGGGACACCTACACCACTCCACGTTCACATCACGGCCAGAACACGTCTAAATCAGGGGACCCGTGCAGTATAATTTTGGCCGACATGTGAACGGAAAATGGCAGCGGACTCGTATATGACCGGACCTTAAATTATTTGAAAGAAATTGACTGTTCCCATTTAAAAGCTTAAATGTATAACAAAAGTCGATGCTTGTAATAAAGTATCTGTGTAATATAGAATGAAAGGATATTGAGGCAAAAGGAGGGCATTCTATTTATATAATTGCTTTTCTTTAACAAATCATTGTTTTGGAACGTTTTGAAGACACAAAACGTCAGTCGGTGTGTTTTATCCCTTTCCAAAATGGCAAAAATCTGGGGTGGGTGGCCAAATTTGAAATTTGTCGAAAACAACAAAATGGATGTTAAAAAAGACGGAAATTTGTTTACAATAAAGCTCAGAAAATATTGAGACAAAATGGAAAATGCTGATCATCAGCATTTTTCTTCTTTTGTATCAATGTTTTCCAAAGCCTATTTTACTATTGACGTCAAAACCTGGTCTTGTTTGGGAAAGGGCTGGTGTAGATTAACACATTTAGACGGATTTAGAAGCCTCTACATGCTTACAAAAACTTCGCCAATTCAGTTTTGTTAAGGTAGTCTACCCCTAATGAGATTCGAAGGACGTCGAAATTATTCGGGCGACGTCAAAAACATTCGGCGGTGGAACTTTCCACCGCCGAATGTTTACAACCACGCCTGAATAAGTTCGGACACATAACGACGCCACCTGAAAAAAATCCGTTGTTTTATGAATCTCAAAATGACCACATTACGGGCATTGTACCTTAAGAAATTCTTGCTGCTCACTGCATCTGTAAATTCTATAACACATTAGTAAGAGGACCGCGGTATAAGTCCCAAGTAATGCTTATTAATTTTTTTGGTGTTTTCTCTTTATTTTGCCACAATACGAAATTATGTAACAAAGTTAAAACGTAACCGTGCAGTATTAGCAATTGAGTAAGTACCTAACAGCACCAAAAAGGGTTTAAAACTAAAGAAAATCTATAAATGTTGCACACATTAATTAAAAGTAGAAACTACATTTCTTGAACAGTTAATTAATGCTTGAAGACTGTTAATCTATGACAATTGCGTCTTTCCGATAATGCATTTTCGCGTGTTGCCAAGGCAACTGAATTTCTTTTTTACCTGTTTTGTCGTTTAGTTCTTTAACCCAAGCGGGTAAATTTTTGGTTCTTCCAAATTCGACGATCATGCAGACGAGAATTGCAAGTGGATGATATTGTATATTCTTTGGTCCTTTCTTTTGTAGAAAACATTGTGGGAAATGAAGAAATTGCTTGTTACAAGCAATTTCTTCATTTTCCATAATGTTTTCCAAAGCCATTATCTTGAGGGGAGTAAAAAGAGTCATTGTCTTTAGTCTTTTAAAGTGAGAGGACAATGTCTTCGTCGATTCTATTTCTTTAGGTTTGAAATGATGGCCGATACTTGCTAAAAGTACCAAACGGAAATATCAAATAATAAGGTCTTGGCCTGATGTAGACGTATTTGTCAAAATATAAGTTCCACTTGTGGTGAACTCGGCCAAAGCGAGGGACGTTTTTCGCTACAACAAGGTATAGATATTTTGCGTTTAAATATGAGTTTTTTGATTTTTTTCTAATGACAATGAAATTGTTCTACAAGTAGACCGGATTTACCGTTATGTATTTACAAATCGTCTGTATTGTTATAAAGTCTCGTAACTACGGCTTTATCGAAACCGTAGTTACGGGATTTTAAAACAACACCGACGGAATACATTGAACGTGAAAAAAACATCCCTCGCTTTGGCCGAGTTCACCACCAGTGAGTTCATATTGTGTAGTATGAAATTTTCAATCAATACTACCCATTTCTTTAAAAGACAGGATATAACTTTTCTAGCTTAAAATACCCTGGAAGAGAAGGATTGGATTGGATTGTATGAAGTTTAACGTCCCACTCAACAGTTAAGGGGGAATGCTCCAGTTTCCTTATTTTTTCCCAATAATAGAATTTATTTATATTTTGTATGTTGAAATTACATGTTATTACCAATTGAAAAATAAAATAAAAATGGATGGTCAGCGATCTTGTTTGAATTTTATAGGCATTCGTATCACATACCCCTACAGCGAAAAAATGCACAATTTCTGGCACCTGTCCAGGGTCACTAAAATGCTAATAGAATGCTAGGCCTATATATTCATCGTTTAGTCCCGTAAACGGATTTAAAGTAACGTCTTACATTTAATAAAAACAGAAAACCCAAAATATGTGCTACTTTAAACGCGTAAATGTATAAAACAGCATGCTAACGTGTACGGTTAGATCAACGAAGCTGAAGTGTTTTATGTCAAAATTTGCATATTTTTGGAAATATTTCAAGTTCTACATAATAGAATTTGATAAAACTCCCCCATTGTATTAAGCAACATGTCCTGGTAATAATTCAAAAAGAATATGTATAGGTCAGCGCACTTTTTAGTGAATTACAGCAATTTTTATCAGCTACACATGAACAAAATGACGCAAAACAGTTGTAACTGCATACAAACTTACGACTGTCTTGCTCCGAATAATCGATTTCCAACTTGAGGAAATCAGCTTCGCATAATTAATACATTTTTACCTTCGAAAATGGTAAATTGTATTGATGTGTTTTATTATTGAAAATATAGTAGCGAAACATATTGGTACGAAACATTTAATTTACTACAGTAAAGACCGAGTGTTCCGCAAAACTGGAGCATTCCCCCTTAAGGTCATATGGGGACGTAATCCGAGTCTTCTCTGATGTAAATACGCTCATTGATATTTTGATTTTTCGCCATTTACGAAAAATCAAAATATCAAAGAGCGTATTTACATCAGAGAAGACTCGGATTAATGGGGACGGGACCTCGGTTTCAAGTCTCGTCCGAAAGACTGGAGATGCGGGGAATCGAACCAGCGACCCATGTGTTCCAAGTCCAGAGCGTTACCACTGCAACACCTGGAGCCGCCCCTTGGAAGAGAAGGAGATCGTCGTTGTAGTAGGTTTCCGAAAGCCACATTCAAGAGGGTAGTTTTTGGGAGTTACTGTTTAGGAAAGGGTAATTTAAGACAAGACAGAATTTCATTTCGAATTGTACGGTTATTTTAAGCCGCGTTCCCATTGCCGACCAAATCAACTCGATCAACTCAATCGCCTAAATTCCCCGATCAAACTCGAGTAAACTCGATCAAATATATTTACACGACTTCTTCTTTACTTTTTGTCGATTAATTCCCATTCAGTTTTGCCGACCTCGCTCGATCGCCCCGATCACTCTTGCCGACCAGACTCGACCTGTACTCGATCGCTTGATCGAGTTTGATCGAGCTGATTTGGTCGGTAATGGGAACGCGCCATTAGATAAAATCCGAAATGAATATGATGTTGGCCTACCCAACTGTGGCCATGTTGATAAAACGAGAAATGTCACCGAATTAGATGTTGACGACAAAATTACACATTTAAACCGTGAACATGTACATGTGCGTTTCATTGCACGGAATACATTGCTGAAAAAAGACAAAAACTGCTTGTTTCCATTATGTCCTTAATTCTTCAAGTCCCTCCTTTTCAACGAAGACCTCGTAACTGCAGCTTAAAACAAGCTGCAGTTACCAGGTTTTCGTTGGAAAGCATCGAAATGCTTTCAGGTGCTCGACTAGTAATTGTTGAAATGGTTTCTTCAACCCTGAAATTAAATCTTTCCCCAACAAGACTTTGTTTTGACCTCCCTGATAGAAAGGCTTGGGAAAACAATGAAACAAAAGAGAAACTGCTGATAACCAGCAGTTTCTCCATTTCTCTCATTATTTTTGTGCCATATTTTACACAAATCTTTTCTTAAATAACACCCATTTTGTCATTGTTGGCAGTTTTTGAAGTGGATCACCACAAAATTGTGTCGTTTGGGAAAAGGTTAATTTGAGTTACATGTCAAAAATCAATATTTTTTCAGTAATTAGAAGAACATTAAGCACCATAATTTTCTCTAAAATAATTGAATTTCCACAATTCTGTGAAAATTGCAATAAAAATCTTTAATTAAGAAATTATTTGGGGTTTGATCACAAATAATTTGTCAAAGATTTGATAAAACGACGTAATCTGTTATAAATTTCCAATTACAATTTTAAAAGCAGTATTTCAACAATTTCTGAAATTACGTTTTCTTTCCTGATTTATAATGTCATTTTTTTTTTTTGTATTCAAGGGATTAAAATAGATGGGCCTGATATGTTAGAACTGTACGTATACATATTGTTTTTCCCAAATAAGACCTGGCCCCGGTTTCTCGAATAAACTTAAGCACATACCCATGAGTACATGCTAAATTTAAATGGAATACTTTCCAACGTTGAAGGGTATTTGATTGAAGTGCATGTAGATTTCGTGTGGTTTAGGTCCGGTGCTCAGATTTGAGCATGAGAACGTTCTAAAGTATTTTCGAGAAACCAGGTCATGGTTATTACAACCATGATAGAAAAGGACGGGAAAACACATTTATACTAAAGAAGAAAATGCTGTTAGCCAGCAATATCTTCTGTGTCATATTATTTGTACACAAATAGATGCTCCCAGTTTGATTTTCATGATTTTCATAACCAGATTCAACTTTTAAATAACGGAAATTTGATATGATATATTTTGACTAGGATATCTAGGTTTTAAAATAGTCAGCATATGTTTAAAGGACAGCGGTATGCTGAAATATTTGTTTCTCATACAGACAATGACGAAGAGGAAATTCAAATTTATATTCTCATTCTATCATTTCCTCTTTAGATCCGAGTTGTTTAAAAAAAACATTCAACGGATGTTCAAAAGAATATCATTCCCAGGCCTGTTAATAAATCAACAACAAAAGTTGGCTTTTAGCAGTTGGACTGTTTATAGACTTCAGATCACATGAAATATGAATAATTCTGAAAATGTCATAATTTGATAAACATGTAACTATCTAAGAATGAGATCAAATATTTAACCACGTTCATGATTTCATATGAGATTTATATCTGTCGTAACCCGCACGGTGGATAATCACATGATACAATATTTTCAGAAAATCTTCAATAATTTTCTTAATATGCGACCGATTTGAGCTTATTCCTGGCATTTTCCCACATTTTCTGCTTCAAACCGAATTCAAATTGGTCAAGTATTAAAAAAGATATTGAAGACTATCGGAAATACTGAGTCACGTGATTATACACCGTGACAGGTCAGAAGAAGCCGAAATCTGGCACACAGAAAAATAACAGGCTATACATCAATTTTGTATAGTTATTTTCAAGGATAATCACCCCCACCCACCCCTCGAAAATAGACGACCATGCATCTTTAACATAGGTAGACAATACAAAGTATTTGTCTTATCAGCTAGAAAAGGTGTATATCGTCGCTTTTCTACGAAAACCTCATAACTGCAGCTTGTGTTAAGCTGCAGTTACGAGGTTTTCGTAGAAAAGCATCGATATGTAAGACCTACCTCAATATCAACGACCTCCTTGGTATGTTTATTCCGTATTTGTATAATAAAAGGGTCTTTAATCTTTCTAACTTTTGGCTGTATTTGGAAACCAGGTTGTGGGTAACGAATCTTTCTCGTGAAAAATATCTTTCCTTTGAACTGCCCCTTGACCGAACCATTCTCGCGAATTTTCATTGACATGTCTAGGACTTGAAAACCTCCTTCTAGGAATTGACAGAATCCATGAGAAATAAATACTTCGTTTCTTTCGTATTTTACGTATAATGTAAGAATTAAAGATACATGTTCACTATATCCATGAAGTCAAAGTGGTTTCTAACACAGCAATATACAACAAATTTCAAAGCTACCAATCAATAACTTTTTCATAGAAATTGTTTATACTGTTGCTACAAAGTTCGTTTATCTTCATAAATATGAAATATGGTTGGTATTACTTCATTCAGATATTCTTTTAGTTTAATTGTTTTTAAACGAACGTGCACTTTGACATGCCTAGGAACGGTAGAAGTCCTTCTAGGAATGGATAGTGTCCATAAGGAACATGTTACATACTTATTTTACAATACATGAGTAGTACCAGAATTAAAGATACGTGTACATTAGATCCAGTCATTCGAAGTAGTTATTTAAACACAATGCCTTATAACAAATTCAAAACTTTATATAGAGTTACTTCCATAGCATGCACACCTGGAATAGGTTTATGTTCCTTTAAAGTTTGTTAAGCGTCACTAGACAGTAAAAATCATAAACATCTCGATGCTTTTAACCCTTTCTCAACAAGACCTGGTTTTGCCGTCCCTAATAGAAAAGGTTTTGGAAAACATTGAAACAAAAGATGAAACTGCTGATAACCAGCAGTTTCTCCTTTTGTCTCAATATTTTCTATGCCATATTTTACACAAATTCTATATGTAATAACTTCCATTTTGTCATTTTTGGCAGTTTTTTAAGTGGATCACCCTAAAATTTTGCCGTTTGGGAAAAGGTTAACACAGAATATAATGCAAGGTACTTCCAAGTTCATATGTGACCTGTCACGCTAAAAGGGACCTTATCCGAACAACAAAAATCCAAATTTATGCGATCTTGAGAGACTCAGCACAGGTCAACCAGATACTGTATGCGAAAAATGAACATACAGTTAGATAGGGAAAACATTCCGGATTTAGAAAATTACATAAAAGTGAAAAGTGTCGGCCCTAGTCTGGCTGCGCGGACTGCGCAGACTGACTAGGGTCGATATTTTTCACACATCCGATAAGGTCCCTTTTAGCGTGACGGGTCACATATCATTTCATTTTCAATATTCCTTCAGAGTTATTGTTCTTGTATTATAATACGCGACCACGTTCTTTAATATATACTTGATAAACAGCGATTTCAATCACTCTAAACAAATAGTTTCTAAACTGTAATTGAAATCACTTGCAGAGATTGACAAATACTGGAATTAACTAAACACATTGCGGTGATTACATGTTACTTTACAATTAATTATCATAATTGACGAGAACCAATTGTAGCATTACCGGAGATAAATATAATGACCGAGTTTGTCTCATTTGTGTGATTCATTTGAGCCTGTATCTAAAACAAGTGACTCTAAAAGCGCTTTAGAGAATAATGATTCCATGTTTTCATAATAATGCAATAAAATACAGTCCAGTAATCCTAGACGTGCAGGCTGCTTTCTTACACAGTTGCTATATACAATGACGATGCTGTTATAGAATAATATGGATCTTGACCAGACTGTGCATATGCACAGGCGGATCTGGATCCATGTTGTTCCCAAATACCATCAGGGACCTTTTTTAAGATCCCGGCTCATTTGTGATGGAAATGTCGCAGAAATGTCATAGACAACGTTGACAAGTGTTGGCCACTCTAGGGACTGTGCATTACCAGATGGATAACGTGTACTGCAAAATAAGCGCCTCTTTGTGTTTATTGTCAATAGACCTGTTGTTGAATACCCCGTGAAACAAGGATCTGTCCCCTGTAACATGATCCTTGTGTACTTTTTTTCAACAGGCTAAAACGAATTTACAGCAAAACGATAGCACTTGTTATTTTATGGACTTTTTAGTTGTCTTTCTTCCATTTATGTACATTTATCAAGCGAATCATATAGCCGAATATAGAGCCTTGTTTCACGGAACACATGCGATGAAACATTCACAAATTGGCCCAGTAATGATAGGGTTATGGCGAAACTTCTTACGAATAGTCCGGCAGAAAGAGCACTTGACCTGGATTTGAATACCATAGAAAATGTTTTTGTTGTTTCTGAAAGCTGACATGGTGTAGTTATGAAAAATGGCGGGTATTAATTTGGTACCCTTGAGCATTTCTTAAAAATCAAGATGGCGTCCCAGATGGCGGAATGTCATGGAACACTATCATATATCTGTTCAAATGGATACATCTATGACATAAAATTGTTAGTAACATACTCAGAAATGTTAAGAAAGTACCTTTGATGAAAATATAGAGTGATTTTTCCAATATCTAGTTGTATTTCTACCAAAATCTTGTAAATTTGTAAAATCTTACCCCACCCACCTCCTTTTACATTGAAAAATAAAGTTTCGTGTAACACCGTTAGCATTTCCTTTACTCTTTTTAAATGAATACTCTGATTTAAATTAAGATTATGTAATTCAATATTTGCAACAATAAAACAGACAAAATTGCGTCTCGAAAAATTCAAAATGGCGTCCAAGATGGCGGAAAAAGTGATTTCTTAGAAAATAACAAGTACAATGTATTGTCTTTTGGTTTGGAATGTTTTTAGAAAGAGATATATAGAACATATGTTTTGTGAATATATGTTAACGTGAACGTGTAGTATCAGCAGATTATTCACTTTGTACACACAGAACAAGAAAAATATCCTTTATCTTACCCCACCCACTCCAATTTTTAATAGTTGAAACTGATTCCAATCTTAAAAGAACCCCAAGTTACAGACTTCAGCATTATTTATATTTAAACTTGGTTTAGCAGAGATTCATACAAATTGAATAGGTTTTTGCTATTATATCAGACAGAAAAAACGTTTCTCTCATTTTTTAAACTCTTTGCAAACTTACATATTGTTGTGCTTCATACTAGATACGACGTCTTGATAGATATAGAAGCTATAGACAGCGCATGGCTGATTAAGTTGACAATATGTGTGTGTAAAATACTACCATCTCTGATTAGAAGCATGGTTATTTTGAATTTTATATCAATAACAGTTCTGAAAATAAAGGTTAATGATCGTTAGATGAATTTATCCACGACTGAAAATAACCTCTTTGTCAACTCTGATAGGCAGCCTTTTAACACATTGTTAGACGATCTTCATCATTCAGGTTAATTCCTGCAAATTCAAATTTATGCTGGTACAAAAGACCACAAAGCAAAGCCCATTGCACCCAAACATGTTCAATAGAACAATTTCAATGCTAACTAAACGATTTATGTCGATTAGGAAAGTTGCATACCTAGACATTGATTTACTTTGAAAGGAACATTAGTTTAAGACAAAGTCATCACACAAGACATTTACTGTGTAGTTTCTCGGTATGATGAGAAGTAAAGGATTGCCTTGCCATGAGGAAGCTTCCTAAACCACTTTCTTGAAATCCTACTCAACACATGCCGTTTTTTCTACATCAATTCGATAATTTGTTTTCTGCAAAGAGTAGACCTTGAATCTTTGCCTAGATTGGCTTGATTTCAGTCTGTTCTGGTTCAGGCGGTTTTGAGGAGACAGTTGACCATAAGTATATGCCAACATAGATCTATCAAATGGTGTTGTAGGCTACTGGTCAGTCGTTACTGGTGATAGACGGCAACAAGCAACTTCAAGTGATTCACAAAATAGACACTGTCGCCGTATCTTTTACACTGGTCAGCTTAGCAAAGAGAAATGATATATGAATGTGCATGAAGATCAAGCTCGGGTTCAGGTATTTCCCCAGGGGGGGATCTTCCGATCTTTAACCCCTTTTTTGCCAAATTCCTCAGGGGGGTCAAGCCCCCTGACCCTCCCCCCTCTGGATCTGCGCATGCAGATACATGTTATACCATGAAGGACTAAATATAACAACGGTTTGTCGAGACACACAGGGACGAATGACGCAGATTAACCAGTTATCTTTTTGATAACCCCTTTTTCGCCAAATTCCAGGGGGGGGGGATTCAAAAAATCAAACTCGGCCAGACTGTACAGTTCGTGTAGACTGGCTAGTTTACAAGCCCCTGTTCGCTCCAGTGTCTGAATTATTGGAGGGACCAAGATTAAATTTTCCCTATATTTTCAATGTAAAATAAGGAAAATTAAGCATTTGGGGTTTTGGGGTTTAGCACCCCCCCGCCAAGGCCCTCTGTACCTACGAGCCTGTCTGTTTGGAATCGACTTGGTTTGTAGAATAAAAAGTCATTCTGTTAGATCTACTAAGAACCAAATTACCTTTTCTGCGTACAGTAAGAAGAGTATCAGATACATGTAAGAGAGCGTAAAGGCATTCATATTTCACAATTTCAAATCCAAAGCCGATGTTGTGGGTACTCATTTTTATCGTTTCGAAAGAATAATTAGTACCCCAAAAATAGGGCATGATGTGTACATACATTTAGGGATTTCTTGCATTATAAAAAGCTAATACACCCCTTTATCTGTATAAATTGTATCGCCTCCGTTACAAAATGTGTGAAAATGATGTACAAGTCTTACAAAATATTTTGAAAAAAGCCGCCATCTTGGAAGCCATTTAAAATCATCAAAGACACCATATCATTTTAATTGTTAGTTTATTGTGCAGTTATCTGTTTGAGAGTTTTTATTTGCAAAAAGAGATAAATAGTCAATTGTTGTACATATTTGAAGATTTTTCCCATGTTAAATATAGTGGGTGGGGTAAGATAATGCAACAACCCTATATTCTAGTAAAAATACCGCTAAATTATATAAACAGAACATCTAAAATGCTCTTAGCACTTCACTTAAACACATCAAAATAAGTTATTACCATTTCAAAGACGATTTTAAAACACTCGTGGTCGGTTTTTTAACCTATAACTTTATGATTCGCCATCTTGGACGCCATCTTGATTTCTGAGAGTTGCTCAAAGGTATTCAATTAATACCCGCCATTTTTCATAACTACAATATCTCGGCTTTATGAAACATCAAAAACATTTTCTATGGTATTCAAATCCAGGTTCGGTCAAAAAGTGCCATTTTTCTGCCGGACTAGAAACTCAGTGCTACCTCTGCTGTACATTTTATCCAACAAAACACAATGTGCATTTCCAATCAATTCCAGTATCATAATACGGTCTTAGCATATATTTTTTTCCAATTCTCTTCATTTCAACGTTTTTGTTGTTTTTCTGTTCATTTTGATGTTGTTGTTATAGTTGTTGTTTAGGGAGGGGCTATTCAACCATGAATATCACAATCAATTATTTACAAAATGTAAATAGTTTTAAAATAATAGAATGCACTTGCACATGAAACACCCAATGACAAACACATATTTGGAATTATCTATATCCCTAGCATTATGCATTAAAGTACAATATTCAGAGTCTACAAGTCCAACAGAAATATACCTGTTGCAAACTAAACGTCCTAGTATAATTTAGCACACTCGTTGAAAAAGACACCTTCCTATAGAATTTCACGAACTGTTCAAAATGTCATTCTCGTAATTTTCTTGCTCATTTCAACGTTTCCTGTTTGAAAACCCTTTCCTCAACTGATTATTTTTAGTCCAATTGGAAAGCTGCATCAAACGACGCAATTCGTGTCGATAATGAAAAAAAAATCTTGATCAAAATAATAGTAATACCACAGAAACTATTGAGACAAAAGAAGAACATGCTAATTAGAAGCATTTTCTTCCTTTGTCTAATGTTTCCCTTATATCTAATTTTTGGTACGTTTTAACCAGATCTGATTGGAAAAGGGTTATAAAGACGAATCAGCTTGTCAAAAACTCTGACGTCATATGACACTTACTCTCAAATGCGAGAACTAATTCCAATTAAAACCTGTATTAATGTATTAATACCAACTAGAATGTACTTTGTGTTATTTTATGAGACTTTTCTTGCCTCATAATTATATGTTGGGTGAACAATTAAAAAAGTTGAATACACTGACTTGGTTTTGTTCTTTTGCGGTCAGAGCCTGTTCTTCAGTCCGAGAAAAAAGCAATTATTCACAACAAAAATAAAGTAAAAATGATCAAAGCCTTTTCCTACACTGTAACAAGATCGGATTTTGACTCTCCAATTATAAAGGCTGTACAGCTATTGAGACAAATAAAAGGAAATGCTGATAACCAGCATTTTCTCGTTTTGCAGTCTATAATTTCATTTCTTTTCTGTGTCAGCTTATCCACAGATCTTTTCTAAGTCAACACCAAAACAATCGTTAAGCCAAAGTCGTCTGCAACACTTTTCATACTGCAATAGTCCAAATGAGCCAGGATCTGGAAAAACGTCCCTTAAAGCATTTTGAAGAATTGAGTTTCAAGATCAGTCTGTTATCAAATGCAGTCCAATGTACATTCATACTGCTCTCTTTAAGTTACTACAGGTCACGAAGAAGCTATTAGAGGACAATGTGGATCCTGATCAGACTGTGCGTATGCACAGGCTGACCTGGTTCTATATTGGACTCAAAAGCCTTAAGGGGTGTTTTTCCAGATCCTTGCTCAAATGTTTTAGCTGTGGGAAAAGGGTGATTAAATTGAAATGCATTAACGTTAAAGAAGGCAAATAGTGTCCCTTCATTTCAGTCTCTATGCTAATTGCAGAGAATTATTGACTTTCCTTGTTTTAGAATTATGACATGTAGTCTGCGGCCGAACGTTAAAGTGACATTTCACATTTATTTCATTTCTTAAAAGTATGTCTTGATGCAAAGATTGATTATTCAATGTGTAGAAACGCTATCAGCTTTTTGAAGTTGTTATCTATAAGCGAAAAATACGCCTCCAAAGTTGAGACAGAAATGACGAATTCTATTTAAATCTGAACTGTTGTCCACAACAATATATACATATCTCGTAAACGGTTTAATATTTTGGCTTGAAATTTTCAGAATTTTCATAAGAAAACATGCTCTTTCAGATAGAATAAAAGTAGAATTTATGTAAAAATAATCGTTAAATGTCACTTTAACCTTTTACAAATACATTCCATGGAGGGGAGAGGAAAAACATTTTCTTCCATTTCATTAGTGTTCTCTAGAGATTTTTCTCTCTCGGATGCTAAAATAAAGGTTCACACCAACGCGAAGTTGAATGTAACATTTAACAGATTTCAGTTAACTCTTTCCAAAACTTGAAAATTTGAGATTGTTCCGATATGAAAGGTGTTGTAGACGACAAAGGATGCTATAAAAGAAGGCCTTTGTGAACAATTTAGCCAAGAAAATATTAATTGTCTTTTTTCTTTTTGATAAATATTTTCCAAAAGCCTATTCTCGCAAGGACGTTATATCCAGTTTTTTGTTGTTGTTGTTGTTGTATTTTTGGGGTGGGGGTGGGGGTGGGGGCTGGGTAACAATTGCTCTGTATGTAGGCCTACATATAAATACACGTACATATCTACGTATGAGAGGGTAATGGCTCGTCAGTATGAAGCTGCAGATACGAGGTTTTTGCAGAAAAGCGACGATGTAATATTTCATTGACAGTTTACAAAACTTTTTATTGCGGGAACTCATTAAAATCGTGTAATCGTGACAATTCAACTAAGTACCGTAACGTAGGGTTTGAGTTTGAAATAACGAAATTGGAATGCCACGATCCCCACTTATTTTTCACTTTTTCTTTAACAATTAGCTCCCATGTTCTTCACAAGGCTTCTACAGCCTTTTATAATTAGCGTTTTGTTGAAATTTCAGTTCCTTCATCTTTTATCTGACCCTCATTCGAGAGGTCCCGGGTTCGATACCCGGCCGCGGCTAATACCCTTTCTGACAAAATTGTCACCCACCAATGGGTTTGAAATCGTTAACCTAAGTGGGCGAGCAGCTGGAGGTTCGGTAAGGGTGTTGTGGTAGTACTGGTTTGAGAAACAACAGGAATCCATGGGTAGGTGCTCCAGCCGCCGCGATATGACCCTGGTAGTTGAAAACGGCGTAAAACCCCAATAAACTCAAACTCCTTCATCTTTTATTAAAATTCCTAAAATTCCGCAAGCTCTGCGTGTTTACTTACTGTTGGCATTCTTTGAACAGTTTTCGTATTTACGGGCTTTATGGTTAACTTATTTCAGCAGAGAAAATGTGTTAATTATTGTTGCCCAGAGTTTTGCTTGATTTCTACAAAGGCCAACTTGATTGTCAATTGCTGCTTCAAAAATATTAATTTTATTTTATGTCATTTTCTCCTCATATAGGCTACAATGGGATAATATGACGTTGTGCATGAAAAAGGTGTGGAGAGGAACTATGTTGGCTATTAATTGCCGATACAAATGTGTTTGATGTTTCGATACCACTTCTATGAAAGCACTTTTCAAAAGATTTTCTGGACAAATTTGTATATTTTTCAATAAATTATGCCGCTTACTCCTAGTTGAAATTGGAGACAAACTACACGGATGAACACATAACGCATGGATTATTTCACATGTCAAACATGATCTCATCTGTAAATCAAAGTAAAAAGAATAACCTCTATAAAACAACAGATTTTTGACTACTTAAATTTAAAGTAAACACACGACCACACTCACACAAAACATAATTTATCCAACACGTCTAAAGTAATTTCGTCTATTAGCCAACGCCATGGTTTTAAAACTAATTCTTGGTGCATTTTAAACCAATCAATGCACACTGGCGCATTTCAGCCTTAATTACTCAATGCCCGGTAATTACTTAAACGGATTACTGCACCCTTTTCTGCAGTGCAGTATGCAAAGAATTGCTTCTTTTTGTGTGATGCAAGATATCTGATGCAAGATGTCCTGAGGTAGTAGCTTCAAAATGTAGATTACTTTTTAGGTAACAACACCGGACTCGCCTCCATTTTAAATTCAAAGGGTGTAAAGAAAACAAAATCATTATAACTTCGTGATGCTTTCTCTATTGTCCGGTAAAAAGCCACATCCAAAACGCAAAACTGATAATTGTTTACATTTTCTCTCTCACAACCCGTCGTTTGTCCTTAAAAATCGTGCGTTTACAAAATCTACGAAGACGCACGAATTATAAAGACCAACCAACGACGGGTTGTAAGAGAGGCTTTAAAACATGTGCATTCAAAGCAAGTTAAAAGTATGAATCTCTTTCGAGGAAAGTACGCTTTCTTTGTGATTGTTTTGAATTTCCATATAATTTACCCTGCATCACACGCACGTCTGTCGTACGTGCTAAATACTTCTTTCTTGTAGGCCCCTGACTTTCTAAAAGACGCACAATGGTCGTAGCAAAGAATTGTCAGGTCAATTCTTTGCTACGTGCATTCTGCGTCGTGGTTACGTCGTCCAAATTCGTACGTTGCAGGTGCGTGCATCGCACGACTACGCCTACGTTTTACACGTAGACCGCACGCAGGTGCACTTACGACCGGATGTAAGAGAGGCTTTAGATTTCTTTGAAAGGAACGTCAAAACTAGACATAATTTGAAAAAAGGGTTAAGCAATCTGCATTAATTGTTTTCGCTTGTTAATTCTAAACAATTCATTTATTTCCGGAAAAATTTTCAATTTCACCACATGGTAATCAAATTCCATAAATCTCAATGATGTACAGCATGTAAAGTAAATGTATTAGATAGAGGCTGTATAGTAGATTCTACGCGAAATAAACATTCAAATGGACGCAGCCCATTTGAATGTTTATATCGCGTAGAATCTACTATACAGACTCTATCTGACTTAGTGCTTGCTAGCGGTTCATTGGAGACGGGGGCGTGGCTATGTATAAACGTCACATAAACTAACCGGCAGAGAGTTTATGCAAAATATAGCGGCGAAATGTCAAAATATACTACAATTTCAACGTTGGAATTGACAATATCATTTTCTTAATTCTTCTCAATGTTGTTCGACCCGTATCCTATACAAGACGTCAAAGGAGGAATTGTTTAGACAAGGGTTAAGCAATTTGTCCTGAATTGTTTTCATTTGTTAAATCCTCCGAATCATTAATTACTTCCACACAAAATCCCAACAATTTATTAATTTCCACAAAATCGCGCAATTCACCACCTGTTAATCAAATTCCATAAATCTTAATCATGCGTAATGAAAGAAATTTTCCCTCCCAATAAATCTCATAGCAAATAACCATTAGGGGAATTTATGTGATTTAGGATGCATTTCAGCATTTTATACAGGCCCGTAGGAAGCAATTTCATATTGGGTGGGTTCATTGGGTGGATTTTTCCCTAAATGTTCAGCGTAAAATAATGAAAATTTGGCATTTTGGCCAACATTTCGGGGCAAAGCCCATCGACTAGCCCCCTGTTCCTACGGGCCTGTAATAAGAGATCGTATGGACATAAATACAAAGTCTTCATAATCAGAGAACAGTAAAAATGAACAGAAATACCCGAAGATTGCCACATCCGAAACAAACTACATTTTTATTATGCTCTGATTTAGACATTCACCGAATTAAGGACATCTCTCGATAATTGTCACTTTTCTGCTTTCAGTAACAAAACTCACAGACAGATTTAGAAGGACACCAGAGAGAAATTGGAACTCAAACGTTTAATTAGTGACCCAGCAGAATCTCGTTTTAGACATTTTACTGACTAGCAATTTTACCCGTCTCGAAATTTGACCTAATTTGGGGGGGGGGGGGGGGGCGGGGGCTCGGCTTTTCTTTGGAATTGAAAGTGTTTCGAGTTAATCTACAGTGACAAGATTTAAAAAAACATTTAGAATGTCACAGACTATATTTTATAGCCCTGATTCTCAAATTTCCCGAATTAAGGACATCTCTAGATAATTGTCACTTTTCTGCCCTCAGCAACAATACCCTAAGATTTAGAAGGAAACCAGAGAGAAATTGGAACTCAAACGTTTAATTAGTGACCCAGCAGAATCTCGTTTTAGACATTTTGCTGCCGTATACTTAACCTAGAAAGAAACGTGCACTCACGTGGGTGGTAAATAGTTATTTAGGAGAAAAATATCGATTAACAGTGAACAACCCAGACCTTTTCGTGATGAAATAAGACGAGTTTTGATGTTAAGGTAGAATACCCACAATGTGGCAATTTTGAGTTTCATAAATCACCAGATTTTTTTGAGCGTCGTCGTTACGTATCCGAACTTATTCGGGCGCGGTCGTAAACATTCGGAGGTGACATGTTTTTGACCTCGCCCGAATAATTCCGATCACACACGAATCTCATTAGGAGTAGACTACCTTAAGGACATCTTTAAATAATTGTCACTTTTCTACTCTCAACAACACTCACAGACAGATTTCGAAGGAAACCAGAAATAAATTGGAAATCAAACGTTTAATTTGTGACCCAGCAGAATCTCAGATTAGAAAGACTGCTGGTGTATACTAAACCTATAAAGAAACGTGCACTCACGTGGGTGGGAAATAGTTATTTAAGAGAAAAAATATCGATAAATAGTGAACAACCCAGACATTTTAGAGATGCAATAAGGCAAGTTTATATGATAAGGTAGAATACCCGAAATGTGGCCATTTTTGAGATTCATTAAAGATCGGAATTATTCGAGCGTCTTCGTAAAGTATCCGACGTTATTCGGGTGCGGTCGTAAGCATTCGGCGGTCCGAATGTTTTAGACCTTGCTAGAAGAAATCCGACTTCGCACGAATCACATTAGGAGTAGACTACCTTAAGAACATATCCCGATAATTGTCACTTTTCTGTACTCAGCAACAAACTCGCAGACAGATTTAGAAGAAAACCAGGGAGAAATTGTAAATCAAACGTTTAATTAGTGACCCAGCAGAATCTCGTTTTAGACATTTTGCTGATGTATACTTAACCTAGAAAGAAACGTGCACTCATGTGGGTGGTAAATAGTTATTTAGGAGAAAGAATATCGATTAATAGTGAACAACCCAAACTTATTCGTGATGAAATAAGGCAAGTTGTGTTATTAAGGTGGGAATAATAACGATGTGGTAATTTCTAAGATTCATTGAAGATCGGATATTTGTTCGAGCGGCGTCGTTACGTATCCGAACTAATTCGAGTGCGGTCGTAAACATTCGGTGGTGGAAAATTCCACCACCGAATGTTTTCGACCTCGCCCAAATAATTCCGATCACGCACGTATCTCATTGTGGGTAGACTACCTTAAAGACATATTCCAATAATTGTCACTTTTCCGCTCTCAGTAACAAAACTCACAGACAGATTTAGAAGAAAACCAGAGAGAGATTGTAAATCAAACGTTTAATTAGTGACCCGGCAGAATCTCGTTTTAGGAATGTCTGCTGATGTATATTTAACCTAGAAAGAAGCGTGCACTCACGTGGGCGGTAAATAGTTATTTCGGAGAAAAAATATCGATAAATAGTGAACAACCCAGACCTTTTCGTGACGGAATTTAGCAAGTTTTGATATTAAGGTAGAATACCCGGAATGTGGCCATTTTTGAGATTCATAAAACATCAGATTTTCTAGCGTCTTCGTTACATGTCCGAACTTATTCGGGCGCGGTCGTAAACATTCGGCGGTGGAAATATCCACCACCGAATGTTTCGACCTCGCCAGAATGATTCCGATCACGCACGTATCTCATTATGGGTAGACTACCTTAAGGACATATCTCAATAATTGTCACTTTTCTGCTCTCAACAACACAACTCACAGACAGATTTCGAAGGAAACCAGAGAGAAATTGGAACTCAAACGTTTAATTAGTGATCCAGCAGAATATCAGGTTAGAAAGTCTGCTGGTGTATACTTAACCTAGAAAGAAACGTGCACTCGTGTGGGTGGTAAATAGTTTTCGACCCCGCCAGAATAATTCCGACGTCGCACGAATCTTATTAGGAGTAGACTACCTTAAGCACACCCTATTACCGGCTATCTCTACAGCAGTTGCTAACCTTGGGCAGTATCATCTATAAATAGCAGGTGAACTGGGTAGGTCATACTTTTCCATCTTTGTTTTGTGTTAAAGCGTTTCTCAGCTATAATTTGTAGTTCCCTTGGCTTGCCATACATTTGAGCATTTACATGTCAAATATTAGCCCAAAGAATCACCAAACAATAAAATTATTCAGGGACAAAGTCGTAACTTCACAAATTTTTACGTAAAATCCAACTTTCAGTCAATATAATGAGAAAATGATAAGATGATCATTAGAATTAATATAACAATTAAAATAGTCAATCAATTTTCTTACACTGTGTACATTTAGAAAACAGTCTGAATTGAATTAATTTCAGAATGACCGATTAAAACTGAACACTGATGCCGATTTGGCTATCACGAACAGCATATTGAAAATTTGAATGGCAAACCCGGACATAAGTTGATGGCAACACAGAACAATATGTCTTGTTGGAAAAGCGGCAGCTCTTTCACCAAGAAGTTGCCTGAAAGGAGCATAAATAATGAATTAACACTATTTCTTGATAGACTAGCCAATTTCTGAATTACAGACCATACGCGGATCCAGAGGGGGGCTCAGGGGGGTCATGATCCCCGTGGAATTTGACGAAAAATTTGGTTATCAAAAAGATTACCGATTATGTCCTATATGAGCTGCGTCATTCGTCCCTGTGTGCCACGACAAAGCGTTGTTATATTTAGTCCTTCGTGGTATGACATGTATCTGCATGGATTCAGAAGGGGGGGGGTTAAGGGAGCCTGACCCACTCCTGGAATTGGGCGAAAAAAGGGTTAAAGATCGGACGACTCCCCTGGGAAAATACCTGGATCCGCCCTTGTAGACATAGATATCGTGCAAGTTCCTTTCATCCAGATATGGTTAAAGCTGAGTAACATATAATTGAAGGACGTAAGCAACCATTAGTTGAAGATGATAGTTTGTCGGTTAAGGTATACAGCCCATCATTAAAAACACCACTTTCTAGCCGTACGAAATGCATCAAATTACACACATTTGTAAATACACTTCTTATACGAAGTTGATTCAACATGCCGGATTTCAAGATTATGCTTCAAAACGAAAATGATTTACAAATATTATTTTACTCTATATTCATATGCAGCGGAGGTAATTTTTAACATTTTTGTCAAATATATCCGTAAGTATGCATTGATTCAAAATTCTAAACCGTTCGAAATGGTTATGTTTGGAATGGAAATTTAATAAAGTTTAGGAATTACTGGCACTTATCAAATTTCACCTCTGGCTCTTTAGTGCTAATGATGGGTTGCAAACCTTTAAAAAACTACACGTACTTTACAGTGAAAACTGTGACGCGACGTCAGGTACTGGTACTCATAAGCGTAACACGACGGCGACGTCAAAATGTTTTTAACGTTAACCGCTTTATATCAGGGGGGGGGGGTCTTCTAAAAATTGTCTATAATGAGAATTATATTCCGTTGCGAAGAGGGGGGTGTATTAGGGCCTATGTAAAATCTTCATTTATCCTTTGTAAAACTGTTACCAGGAATAATATCGAATCTATATGATTACATGTTATTCCATTCCGATTTTTAAATTACATAAAGTCATTCTATATAACGCTTCAAATGCTGGGGTTACAAGGACGAAGGGGTAGTTTTCCAAAGTTATAACTGGATTTATCAGAAAATGAAAGGGAAAAAACAGATGCTGACACATCTTATTTTTTCATGTAAGGTATTTAACTCGGAACTACCAGTATTATGAACTTACATGATAGCAAAATTAAACAACACAAACAGTATTTCAGTCTGATTCAAATTTAAAAAAAATAGCATTTTCCAGATAATGCATTTTAAGGTGCATCTTTATCACATTTGTTTTTAAATGCATTGTGAAAAAATGAGATGCTGGTTATCATAATTGTTTTCACTTTTAAAAAATATTTAATGCGTTTAATATTTTAAAGTGCCTAATGTTTGTTTTTGTTTGCTTGTTGCTTTTCTATCATTAAATTTTTGTTAGTTGCATAAATTTTGAAATCGGACAAATAGGCCTATAAACATTTTAGGCTGGGAAATGTTAAGTAAACCCCGTTCTTAATCTAAGAAAATATGAAGAAATGACCTTAATAGACGAACAAAAAAGCGAACAAGTGCAACGTCATAATATGACGTTACGTCGGAAAATCAGTATGTTTTCGGATTCGATTTAGACACAGTGTTTTTGATATTTTGAAAGCATATCTAGCCAACATATCTTCATATTTGAACTAGATATTAAATAATAATTTTACTCACATTCCATATAAAAATTATTGAAAAAATATGCATGAATTGATTAAAATTTTCTAATTGAAACTCGGAAATTTTCTTAAATTTACTCAAATTTACGACTTTTTACGTCATTTTTCTTACACAATGCGACACAGGTAATCTTTAATTGCAAAATGAGATATCTATCGAATGAATCGAAATTCTACGCATGAAATGGAAATTGAATTTACATTCCGATGATTTTAATCTAAATTTGATCAACACATTTGTTCAAGTCTGAATTCTTAGTTGAATATAATTTTACATTTTCAAAACGTTGCGATTTTCACATGCGGACATTTTTGTCACATTTTTTTCTAATGCGCTTATCATTTATTACTTTAACAATATTGCAAGTACTACACATTATATGATAGCATATTGAAAAATGCATTTGGGAATGTATTTTAAAAAAGATTCACCGTCGACAACCCGTCACATTATCAAAAGAAAATTCCCAATGCGAAGTAAAAAATGAAAATGAACGTCAGCGGACATTGTCAAGATTATCCGTTTCATTCAAAACTTTATTTTACCTCGCTCATAAGCATCGATTTTCATTTTACCTTTCGATAGAAATAAATGCATACAAATAAGTTCTGTAAATAAATTTCTGATGGGTGCATTTTCATGGCGAATATTTGTCTTTATCTCGATTTAATAATTTCTTTTTTACAAAGGGGGACATTTTTGACACATTTCTCCAAAACACTATAGCTTTACAACAAAAGCTTTCTATTTCAAAAAATCACAACAGCTGTGTTGCGAAGAGTAATCGCAAATGTCTGAATGACAATGTAATGTTTGCTGTTACCCGTGTTGAAATAAATGAGAGTTTTGTACGAGAATATGTAACGCATTGTTACGCGGGGACATTGTAAAATAACGTCGTTTCACAAATTCTGATTGCTTGGAAATGTTAGCAACAAAACGCTCGCGTTGAATTGTTACATCAAAAGAATCCTTATTTTATAAGCTTCATTTTGATATATAACACCAAGTGGTATTTTCCAATAACGGAGCTGTTTATCAGTACTAATTCACTACGCATGGTGCATTTTCTGAATGAGTACCAGTAGTTGACGTTACGTCTGTGGATTTTACATCATGTCGTCGCTGTTTCAGGCACTTAATGGGGTAAAATTTCATTTAGTCAGACTTAACTGAAATAGATGGAACCCACGCAAATATAAGAATCCTGCTATTCCAAAGTCGGTCAATGAATCTTCAAACATTTCGATCGAATGTTTCGCGCGGTGCAAATTTGTATTTTTCATTGCGAAGCGATTTGGTTTATTGGGGTTTTACGCCGTTTGCAACTGCCATGGTTATATCGCGGCACCTTGAGCGCCTAACCATGGATTCCTGATGTTCCTTATACAAGTACTAACACAAAGGACTAACCGAGCCTCCAGCTGCTCGCCCACATAGGTTAACAATATCAAACCATTGGTGGGTGACATAAGTTAGAAAAGATATTTGCCACGGCCAGGGATCGGATCCGGGTTCTCTCGAATGAGAGGCAGATGTGCTATCAACAGCGTTTTAGCCTCATTGCGAAACAAAGAAGAGATATCGATGATGCCGGAATATCAAGAAAAAATTTGTTTATATCGATAAAACATTGAGACTGTCTGTATAAAGCACATGATTGTAACTAGGTTAGTGGATACAGAAACTAGTGAAGGATCAAAGATCAGTCAGCTAAGTAATTACACCTAGGGTTGTAAGATTATCATTTTTATAAATATTGGATCATTTCTTAGTCTGGCCCAGACCCTAGTATTAAGGTTACAATATAAACGACCAGACCCTTTTTAAATGACATCCTAGTCTAGAATACTAGGAGAGGTTTCTGTTCAGCAATGAAAACCTTGAACTTGGATTATAGAGGCAAGCTTTTACAGGGGAATGAAAACCCCTCCTCAAATACTGCAAACAGAAACGACTAGGGCTAGTCTAGACCATAACTATAGGGACAAAATTGCGAATTTCCAAATTGACAGGCTGTTGCAGAAGACAAAGTGGGTACTGACAAGAATATTACTTTGTACAAGATAGCATAGAAAGTATTGAGACAAAATGATAAAATGTTGATGATCATCTGTCCTGTCTAGTTTTGCCTCGACGTGTTCCCAATCATTTTCTAAAAGGAGCGTAAAAAGTGGCATTGTTTTGGAAATTGTTAAAAATGTTTGTTTCTTTATTCTGTGTTATGTTTCACCTTGCATGGTGAAGTAAAGCCGAGAGGTCATTGGACAAATAGACTTCTCAATAAAAGTACCAAGCTTCTAGCTGCGTTCTCACATAGACGATTCACACCCATTGGTGAGAGACAAATGACTTTTGTCAAATGTAAGAATGGATACTGGTCGGGCTGGGTTTCGTACTCGTGACCCCTGGATTGACAGACTCCAACGTTAACGACTGGACTAGGCTTAAACAGATACATGTTGCAGCAAATACTCTTTATCAAGCAAACCGCACGGAAGCTCGGACAAACAAAAGTGTTTTGTCCGTATGATTCTAAAACCACACAACTACAGCTTGAATGAAGTCTTGGTTACGAGTTTTTAACAGCTAAAACCGGTTGGACCATTCTATTTATAGCGTAAGATTTAATCCTATTAACCATGAGATTCCGTTTCTTATTTGATCAACAATGAATTCTGTGCTAAAAGTAGACTAGATTTACCGTTATGTATTGACAAACAGTTAGTGTAGTTATAAAGTCTCGCAACTATGGCCACATACAAGCCGTACTTACGAGATTTTATAACAACACATACGGTGTACTATTGTTTCACTGAAATTACACCACGGTTAACTAGATAAAAACATTCTCCGTTTATCTGATTTTTTTATCAAATAAAAAAACAATGACATCGCTGTATAAATGACCATTCCGATATTTGGCTACTATAATTACTCGGCCAAGGTCAGTAATTAGCCTCCAAATAGTGTTCATAATTAAAACTCTTATCAAAATCCCGTGCAAATAATCGAGTTCATAAGCAGTAATTACATAAAGCGGAAACTCACAATTTTATATATTGCTATAATAGACGAGTAACGCAATGGTATTTTTGAGCATAGGATCTAATGTTGAAGGTATTTTTTAAAGTGACATTTCACAATGATTTTTACATAATTTTTACTATTATTCTATCTGAAAGAGCATGTTTTCTTATTAAAATTCTGAAAATTTCAAGCCAAAATATTGAACCGTTTACGAGAAATATATAGTTTTGGGCTAAAATTTAACAAATTGTTGTGGACAACAGTTCAGATTTATATACAATTATTCATTTCTGTCTCAACTTTAAAGGCGTATTTTTCGCTTATATATAACAACTTCAAAAAACTGATAGCATTTCTATGCATTAGAATAAACAATCTTTGCATCAAGACATACTTTTAAAAAATGAAATAAATGTGAAACGTCACTTTAAAGTTAGTCTGTGTCCGATTTTATAAACGCCGGCTAGAGTTAACCAAATGGCCAAATATCTGTTTCGGTTATTTTTCGATTATTCACACCGGAAAATTTGACCAAAACAGATTGTGAAATATTTTGTTTGTGCTTAACAGCGTTAATACAATCGGGCCTATGATTTCATTTAATGGGATGTAACGCTGTTTTAAACTGCTATGGTCATATTGCAGTGGCTGGAGCACCTAACCGTGGATTCCTGGTATTTCTCTAACCAGTACTACCATGATGTACAAACCGAACCTCCAGCTGCTCTCTCACATAGATCATTCGCAACCAGTGGTGAGAATCGGGCCCAGGAAGTTTTATGCCTTTGTAATCGGGAATGAATTTTGTGCCAAAAATACACTAGGTTTACATGCATGTATTTTTAAATCGTAGGGGTTGTTATACAGCTTGCAACCACAGTATAGATCAAGCATTAGTTTTAGATTTTAGAATCACACTGACGAAATACTATTGTTTGCCCGAAATTACGTCACGGTTACTTGAAAGAAACCTTCCCCTTTAGAAAAGAAATATTTATATCTGCATTTATTGTAGAGAATTATTTTTCTTAAAAGTTGTTTTTCAAGAATTCAACTGCCTTTGATTATATAACCTCTGAGTTTCTTTTAGCGATGGCTAACCTTACAAACAAAGTTATGCACCAACTTGCTTTTACAATTTGCTACTTATATATAGAATAGGATTGTAACATGCTAAGGAGTTAAAGTAATGCCCGTAGGAAGCAATCTTATACGGGGAGGGCATAATGCTAAATTGGAGGGGCTAAATTTGATTTCTCTAAATTTTCAGTGTAAATTAAGGAACATTCGGCATTTTTGGCCAACGGAGGTGGGGGGGGGGGGGTAGCCCCACCCCAGCGCCCCTGTTTCTACAGGCCAGTCTGTGTCATGTATTTTCATCTAATAGGACAGTCGTCTTTTCACGGATGATAATTGGGAACGATTTTATCACGTAAAGCGTGACGTAATTTCAGACAAACAATAATACTTTGTCGGTGTAATTCTAAAATATCTTAACAACAGCTTGATTTAAGCTGTAGTTACGAATTGTTATAACAGTAATTCAACGATTTATCAATATATATGTACACCAAGTCTAATCTGGTCAATCTTTAAATGTACTGAAGACAACAAAAAGGGATGTACATTGTACATAATCTTTACATTTGTACACATTGTAATCAAGAAAGTAATGCGGGAAAAAGGGAAATTACTTAAAAAGCACTTTTCTTTTGTCTCAATGCCTTTCAAAAACAATCCATATTAATGCATTACATTAAAACAACGTTTGTTTTTAAAATGATTAAAAGAGTGGAGTAGCGATGAATTTTGTGCTAAAATAGGTTTGGTTTACTGTTATATATTGATTAATCGTCGGTGTTGTTTGAAATTTCCGGAACTGAAACTTCAATCAAGCAAAATATGCGAAGTTCTTGCTTCATATATGGCTTATTCGACGGAAATTTACGAATAAAAGATTTCCGGAAATCCACGGAAATTCCCAATCTTATTTTCAAGCACTCGTGAATTCATAAACTTGCGAATATATTTGAGATGACGAAATCGCGAAATGTTGAGCTCGTGAAAATATAAACTGGTACCCGTTGTATACGATGAATTTACAACTGGTAGGGCCTGGCAAACCGCGTCCATTGATTGGTTAATATACACAACCGATGAAACCTCTCGACCAATCAGAGTCTCTCGTCCGCTCATTGACGGTCGTGATTTTGACCGTGGAGATATTAGCTGTTACCGGTGTAACGTAGTAAAGTGACCCCCATAGAATACTGACCCCCCGGTCACTTTACTATATAGAATACTGACCCCTTTCTAAAAAATACTGACCCCCCCATGTAAAATAACGACCCCCCTGATTTTTTTCTATAAAATACTGACCCCCACCTAGTTTATTGATAATTTAACATACACTATATGTATACATATCGTTTTAAATCACATTCGTGTTTATAATGCTCATCAAAAAAAGTTTCGGGGAGCATTTAGTCACCATGCTATCCTTCCGTTCGTTCGTCCGTCCGTCCGTCTGTCTGTCCGTCCGTTTATATACAGTCAGATGTCAGCAACCTTTAGGCCAAATTCAATGAAATTTCACATGTGTAATCCCTGAATACCTTTGAGTCTGTGTTCTCGTTATTTTTTATTCTATTTCAAATTGAGGCTATGTCACACAAAAAGGGGCCTTAATGTAGAAATTAGTGTTTCTCTAATTTCTCTTCATTCAATGAACATAATTTAATGAAATTTTGTTCTTCAGTGATAAATGAGATGTTCTGTAGCTTATATAATTAATAATTCATGTACAAAAATCCTGCAATGTGAAAAGGGGACTAAATGTATAATAACATTGCGTCTAGATCTTTAAGTCTGCCCGAAGCAAAATCTCCACAACTCTTGCGTGCTCCAAATTGGACGAAACATCAATATGAACTTCGTGAAATTTTGTCAAGAACCTTTTCTCTCTGTTTCTCAATTTGATGCTGTGTTATAGGAACAGGGGCCTAATTGTAGAAGTTTTTCTTTTTCTTTTAATCTACATAGAATTTAATGAAATTCTATATTCGATTAATTATTTTTTTCATATCTTACATCTTTATTTTCCAATTTCGACAGCTGCTTGACGCCGTTTTAGTCTGACTTATTTCTCTAAATCAAGTTTTATGGACTTCCCATTATGTCCCCTTTAGCGTGACGGGTTACTTATACCTTCCCATGACAGACACATGGTTCTACACTGAAATGTGACATAATCGTGACCTAGCTTTCGGATTAAATCGCTTCGCCAATCGTTATTAGATTGGTCAGAAAAAGGGTCACAGAAGATGACCCCCTGCTTGTGCCTGTCAGATTTACTGCCAAGTCAACACAGGATTTTAATCAGATTGAGAAGCCTAGATAACTAGCTCGCTATTTAAAGTGACCAAATGTTAACATAAGCACTCTAATATGCAACCGCCAGGTAGGAAAGTGCGTATGGCAGACACACATACATAACTCTGGTAGTCTTCGAACTCACAACGCTGAGGGACAAGTGATTTTCGGTCAGAAACCTTTTAAACCCATTTACCCTTTCCACATAAATATACATCGGCAGTAGTTCGATCCATGAACATACTGTACGCCAACTATGATTACGATTAAGAACCAATACAGAAGCGCCGAGACCGGATAGCTTAGTTGGTAACGTCGGGGTCTGTCAATCAAGGGGTCGTGAGTTCGAACCTGGCTCGGCATGTAGCCATTCTGACATTTGACAAAAGTAATTTGTCTCTCACCAATGGGTATTAATCATCTATATGAGAGAGCAGCAGGAGGGTTTGTTTGTATTTTTTGGTAGTACGGGTGCGAGAAATTTCAGGAATCCATAGTAGGTGCTCCAGCCACCGCAATATGACCATAACAGTTGAAAACAGCATGGAGTTTAAATCAAATCAATTCAGATGCGGTTGAAGCGTCTAACCAGCCAGTTTGAATCGGGTTCGCCCAATAACGAATGAAAAGTTGCGGTCAAAACACTGTATGTACGGACAGACGCATGCATGCACGGACGAGTGCCATTGCACCTCTGATGCCTATCGATGAAGATAATTATGTTGTACGTCTACCATAGTTGGGTTTATATTAGAATAAGACTTTTGGTGTGTATATGGAGAAGGGGGTCAGTATTTTATGGGGGGTCACAATTCTACGTGAGGGGTCACTTTTCTACGTGTGGGTAGGTCATAATACTATGACCCCCCGGTCATAATATTATGACCGGGGGTCAGTATTCTATATAAAATAGTGACCGGGGGGTCAGTATTCTATGGGGGTCACTTTACTACGTTACACCGGCCTTAAATCCGAAGTAGATTTCAAGGGCGGTAACCAGTCTAGTGAAAATAAAGACTTTTACAGTATCTGATGCTCTTTTATCAAACAAAATTACCAGCATTCATGTATTGTTGTAATTATCATCAGCAAATTTTAAATATTTCACACCATGACCACCTGGATAATGAAAAAGAATTGTATATGGACAAACAAAGTAGTATCATTTATGTGTCTGTGATTGCCTATTTCAAATACGAACTTTCTGTCTGTGATCCCCCTATGTGCTGTTCGTGATTGCATAAATTTGTAGCTCACCAAACTTTGTTTGACTATAACAGCATAATGGAAGAGTTGATTGTCTTCACAAGCAATTAGTTGGTAGATAATATACTAGATATCCATTTTGTAATAAAAATTTCTAACATTTGATTCAGTGTTTTTCTGCTATTTGCATGGAAAGATCAATTTTATATGCAAATATGTGAAGTTTCGACTTTGTTGGTGAATAATTTTGTTGTTTGAGGACTATCTGCGCTAATATTTGAAATGTAGGTGCTCAAATGTATGGCCAGCCAAAGGCACTACAAAGTATAGCTGAGAAACGCTTTAACACAAAACAAAGATGGAAAAGTATGACCTACCCAGTTCACCTGCTATTTATAGATGATACTGCCCAAGGTTAGCAACTGCTGTAGCGATAGCCGGTAATAGGGTGTGTTAAGGACATATCCCGATAATTGTCACTTTTCTGCTCTCAACAACACAACTCACAGACAGATTTCGAAGGAAACCAGAGAGAAATTGGAACTCAAACGTTTAATTAGTGATCCAGCAGAATATCAGGTTAGAAAGTCTGCTGGTGTATACTTAACCTAGAAAGAAACGTGCACTCACGCGGGTGGTAAATTTGACTTAGGAGAAGTAAATATAAAAAGTGAACAAGCTAGACATTTCCGTGATGAAATAAGGCAAGTTTTGATATTTTGGAAGAATACCCACAATGTGGCGGTTTTTGAGATTCATAAAAAAATCGGATTTTTTTAGCAGATTAGAAATTCTACTGATGTATACTTAACCTAGAAAGAAGCGTGCACTCACGTGGGTGATAAATAGTTATTCAGGAGAAAGAATATCAAGAAATAGTGAACAACCAAGATCTTTTCGTGATTAAATGAGGCAAGTTTTTAGATCAAGGTGGTAGATTACCCGAAATGTGGCCATTGTAAGATTCATAAAACATCAGATTTTCTAGCGTCTTCGTTACATGTCCGAACTTATTAGGGCGCGGTCGTAAACAATCGGCGGCAGAAAGTTCCACCGCCGAATGTTTTCGACCTCACCCAGAAAATTCCGACGTCGCGCGAATCTCATTAGGGGCAGACTACCTAAAGGGTATTTCTCGATATGTGTCATTTTTGTATTTTAACAACAAAACTCGCAAACAGATTTCGAAGGCAACCAGAAGGAAATTGGAAATCAAACGTTTAATTAGTGACCCAGCAGAATCTCGTTTTAGATATTCTGCTGGTGTATATTTAACCCAGAAAGAAACGTGCACTCACGTGGGTGGGATATAGTTATTTAGGAGAATAAATATCGATAAATAGTGAACAACCCATACCTTTTCGTGACGAAATTTAGCAAATTTTGATATTAAGGTAGATTACCCGGAATGTGGCCATTTTTGAGATTCATAAACAAAAATCGGATTCTTTCGAGCGTCGTCGTTACATATCCGAACTTATTCGGGCGCGGTCTTAAAAAATCGGCGGTGGAAAAGTCCACCGCCGAATGTTTTCGATCTCGCCCAAATAATTCCGATCACGCAAAAAGCTCATTAGGGGTAGACTACCTGAAGGACATCTCTAGCTAATTGTCATTTTTCTGCTCTCAGAAATAAAACTCTCAGATTTAGAAGGAAACCAGAAAGAACTTGGAAATCAAACGTTTATTTAGTGACCCCGCAAATCTCGGATTAGAAATTCTGCTGGTGTATACTTAACCTAGAGAGAAACGTGCACTCGCGTGGGGGCGACGAGGCGGCGAAGAGTTATTTTGGAGAAGATAACATGGATTTTTTAGATATCAATTTGGAAATTCTGACTCGAAGACGAAATGGCCCACCAGTTTAAAAAAGCCGGTACATAAGCCAGGATACTAGGGTACATTATGTATTCTTGCTCATTGCCAATGCTTTTTTATAGACCATCGAGTAAAATTATAGTAAACAACCCAGGTCTTTTCGAGATGAAATAAAGGTGAGCTTTTGACAACAAGCGTAAAAGCCCGAAGTTCCTACTTGTACTTAATACAAATGGACTAACAATACCGTGTTTTGTGCGGTTGTCATTCAAAGTCATAGAAAAGGACATCTATTTATTTTCATGGTCAGTGGATATACAGATGACAATTCAATTATCTTTCCTGTACGTTGTATAATTACTTCTTTGTTTATGACGTGAAGTACTACCAATATTTCTACCATAATCAATTTAGCATTGCATTCGTCATACAATAAATGTCAAAATCAACCGCTTCCTCCCAGAATCATCTGATGGCCTTTTTTATAACATCTTGTGTATATAGGCTTGGGTATGGGAAATGAACCGTTCTCGTAGTTTTCAACAGTTTTCTTAACTTTATCTTTATCTGCAATCGTATAAAGTTTGAATTTGGTATCACGTATGGTAAGGGACATTTAGTGTGGATGAAAGTGTGTGGGTAAAATACTAAAATAGCCTTTAAAAATTGGATATGCCAGAGTTGTGATTATTGTAGATGGTTCTTCACCACAATTTGATATATAAGAGTACACTGTTCGAAATTGCTAGCATGCACTGTTAAGTATATAGGCCTATTACCCGACGAAAAAATGTAAGGGTTAAACAAAAACACTAAACGCGGGTGTTGGACAGTAACAGTTCAGAAATAGTTTAGGGGATAAGGTCCGGACTAAAATTGAGAGGGGTTGACAGAATCGTGCAAACGTATGGTCCCCAAAACGATTATCGGTGGCGATCTAAAACGCGAAAAGATTGGCAGAATCTTTGAACTCTTTGTAGTAACTTTCTCTTCCTGACAAGACATAACCAAGATAGTACAAAGTAAATAAAACCGGTCATCTCACGTAATTACAGTCATGTAACAAAAGTTGAGATCGATAGAATCTGATATCGTAGCTTTTCAACAAAAACCTCGTAACTGCAGCTTAAAATAAGCTGCAGTTACGAGGTTTTTGTTGAAAATCATAGATATGTACTTTACTGACAGTCAAGTCGAGAGAAATTACATTGCTCTAGTTTTCTGTTCTTTGATATACTTTGCGTTACTTAGTTCCGGGACATTTATTGGAAAGTGCATCACTCTTCTTTTCGCCTCCTTGCGCTTCTCTTGCGTGCTAAAATTCCTCTCTTTTTATAAAATTGAATAATGTAAACAATATATCTGCCAACCACAACTGCCAGAAATGACAAATATTAGGCCCTGGCCAGACTGTGCGAATCCTACGCTTGACTTACAAGGAAGCCAGGAAAATACATTGTTAATCTTTTATAAAGAAACTGTATGTATAGTCCAGTCAAGGTATTATGGCACATGTTTACATTTTTTACTTATGTAAACAAGGGGAAAACGCCCATAATGTTCGGTACAATTTTACACGTGTCAGTTCGAATCTTGCAGGTGTGAGACACCTGCAAGATTTGAACCATCAAATGTAAAATTACAGTTGTTTTGAGTCTGATATTTTGTTGTTTACATGAGTGAATTTTGTAAACATGTGCCATAATATCTTGACCTGGCTTTAGTTGTGTTAATGGCAGATTATGTTGACATTCTTTCTATTCTGTTTTCATTTGATCTTTCCAAAATGCTTCATATGTAAAGGAAGTGTCTTGGGCCATATTCTTGGTGATTTGAAATACTTAGAACAGTTATGGACATGGAAACAATATAGCATATGCAAAATAATGACATCGATACGATGTAATAAACATTCTACGACATAGAAATGTGCATCGAGAAATTAAATAAATGAAACGTGAAGAATCATAGTGATATAAAGAATGAATATGACAATTACATAGAAGTTTTAAATATTCTACAAACCACTTTTCAAAAATTCTTGTTAATCCTATGTACATGTAATTTGTTCAATTTTTATCCTAAATGTCAACCAGAAAATGCTTTGGGGCAATATATTCGGAAATGATAGCAAGAAAGACAGGATTAAATTGCTCCGGGGCTGAGGAAGGTGTTACAACTCTTGAGAATCAGACTAATACCGACACCTAAAACGCTAGAATAAACCAATTATGTCGCTAGGAATCAAAATCTATTTCTTTTTTAACCAGGTTTTGCCTCTCGTTTTCGTTTAGAAGTGCCTGGCAGGGGTTAATTGTATTGACGTTTTCCTTAATTTTCACCTAAATAACTTGGTTATCTAACTGCAGTCCATTTAAGGATAAACAGAAGAGCATCATAGTCACCAAAAATGTTCATGTTTTGAAGAGCACAAACTTTAAGAGAGAAAAAGTAGTTCAAACTCAGTACATGCGTGTAGAAATAAATCGTCAAGGATTAGTGTGGTAATTATAGAAAATGGCATATGACGCTATGTGCAATCTAAATTTGAAATATTTTTGTACATAAGAAATATTCTTATTATTCTATCAGAAAATGCATACATGTCCTAGGATCTAAACATCCCATCATATTGCTGCTTTTCATCGAAAACCTCGCAACTGCAGCTTAAACCAAGCTGCAGTTACGAGGTTTTTGAAGAAAAGCGACGATATACTTGTATTAATCAAACTAGTGCAAGACAAAGGCTGTGAGCATCAGACTATCAGCAGCATCTAGATCTGCCAAAGTCCATATTGTGTTATGCTAACTTAAAAATAATCACGCTTTACTTATATAATTAAAATATGTCTACGGGATTAAAGGAGGCGCCTGTACTACTTAGCTCAAGGCAGAATACGTTTTTCATACCAAGCTTTACTTATAACTAAAGTACATCGACGGGATTACAGGAGGCGCATGTACTACTTAGCTCATGGGAGAAACGTTTTTCTGATAATACAATTTTACACAACATATATATTTTTAATTACAGGAAAAAAACTGGCAAACCCGGGCTATCCAGACAGGGGCTTATTTATTACTGAAAACGATCCATTAATCGTCATACTAATGATCACGTTTAACTTAACGGTATTAAAGGAGGCCCTTGTACTACTTATCTCAAGTGAGAATAAGTTCTCCATATCAAGCCATAAAATGCATGATAAGACAATTTTGACACTACATATACAGAGTGTCCCAAAAAAAAACGGAACCCATTTTTGAAAGTACATTTCTCATGTATCAGGCAATATTTCTCCACCAAATTTACATATGCAATAGCAACTACAGTTTTCCATTAGCAGTTAAAATTTGGTCGAAAAATAATGACTAGTTTTGAAAATATTGACATTAAAATGAATATACCCGGAAAATCGTTTTAACACGATATCGATCTTTTCGTTTTGCAGCGCGTGCCTACACTCATTGAATAAATTGACTCTATACGATTGGTTAATATAATCAATACAATACAAAAATGATTTTGAAACATTGTATTCACAATAGTGCATTTTAATTCTGGTAATAATGCGAGCTGCGATGTAACTAAACTGAATACAAACAAAATATCCAAGTGCATCACATACTCATGAATGATAATCATAGGCACTTATTTTATTTCTGACCAACATGCCGGTCACCGCTCAATTTAAAGTATTAAGGGTTTCATTTAACCTGACACTGACCTTTATGCAAAACACAAATAACACAAAATTCACCAAAAAGAATTAAATCATAGTCCACAGAAATGTATACTATGCAAGAAAATTAAGGCTGGACTAATTTTAGGAAGCATACCAAGGTTGTAATTTATGAAAATAAAAGTTAAAACTGCACCATGTGAAATGAATCACACAATAATTTGAAATTAATTCAAACAACCACCCTATGGACTCAATTTGAACGTACAGAACGTGTACATATTAAATTTTGAGAAAATCGGTACATACATGTACAACGGCACAGAATTCGTTAGCTGACCGTTAGTGCGCTTTTACGAACAAACAAGACGCAAAAATCAATATCATGTCAGATCGGTTTTTTAGTGTCATTATTAATTTGCTTATAACTTTTGAACCGAAGCATATTTTTAAGTGAAATTTGGAACACAAATGCAAATATAATGTATCTTCAGTACTGCAAATTCAAAAATTATATATTTTTCTTACGCTTTGTAATATTTGACTTTGAATTAGGGTTCCGTTTTTTTTGGGACAATCTGTATTTCTTAATTACAGGGGAAAATCTGACAGCCCCGGGCTATCCAGAATGAGGTTTATTTATTACTGAAAACGATCCATATGTAACTAAAACGCGATATTTTGAGCATTTTCGGACCCAATCTATTACCACAAACTGTGGGGTTTTACCTCAGAATGCAATAGACCGTAACCTTTTTAACAAAGCAATAAGTTTATCTCATTACCCTGTCTTACCTTTGGGTAGATATTGGACATATCGTGAGTCCACTATACCGTCATGCTAACTTTCTAATGATCACGTTTATACTGTCAATTAAATTTGTCTACAGGAAGAATGTGACACTCGACGAACTTGCCTAAAGCTTTTTTTTCTGTGATATATTAAAACACGTCATATCTTTATAAATACCAACTTTTGTTCTGACTGTGGAAAATAAGTAACTGTCATTTGGAAAAAGAGTTAATTGCTAGATGAAGTGTGGGAGCTTATGGCAATTCTGCAAGTATTTATTGAGAAAGTCCATATGCTGTCATGCTAACCAAATAATAATCACGTTTAACTGTCAATTGAATATGACTATAGGAAAAAATGTGGCACTCGACGAACTTGGCTAAAGGGAAAATGAGCTTTATATATTAATCCTTTTCAAGATAAGATCTAGGTTTCTAGTCCTTTCCGGGAAAGTCTTTGGAAAACATTAAGAGAAAAGAAAAAAGATGCTGTTAATCAATATGTGATACAGTTTATACATCAATATCTATTTTGTTATATATAGCAGCTTTCAATTAGAACAGTCTGAATTATTGCCGTTCCGAGAAGGATAAATTGTGAGAAAACGTCTTGGAGCTTTAGGCTGTCAAGCAATATGATTTCTGAGAAAGTTTAGATTCTGTCATTCCGTCTTAAAAATAATCACGCTTTACTTATATAATTAAAAAATGTCTACGGACGTAAATGAGACACGTGTACTACGCGCGAATTCATTAGAGTTGAACCTTAATCCTAAAATGTCTGATAAGATATTACTACACTACATTTATTATTGAACGGTATGTCTTAATTACAGAAAGAGTCTGGCAGCATCGGGCTAAGCAGACTGAGGATTTATTTATTACTGAAAACGATCCATATACCATCATACTAACTTTCTAAAGATAACAAATGATGCATAAAATTACACACACTTGTCAATACACTTCACATAAGCCGATTCACCGTGCCGGATTTCAAGATTATGCTTCAAGAAAATAATTTACAAATATTATTTTAATATTATATTCATATACAAGGGAGGTAATTTTGAACATTTTGTCAAATATTTCCATAAGTATGAATTAATTCAAAATTCTAAACCATACAAAATGCTTCTGTTTGTATTTGGAATGGAAATGTAACACAGTTTAGGAATTACTGGCACTTTTCAAATTTCGCCTCTGGCTCTGCATTTCATTCTCAGTTCGTGAACCTTAATTACAGGAAAAAGCCTGGCAGCACCGGGATATCCCGGCTGGAGTTTATTTATTACTGAAAACGATCCATAAACCGCCATGCTAACTTTCTAATGGTCAAATTTCTACTGTCAATTAAATATGTCTACAGGATTACAAGAGACATGTGTACTACTTAGTTTAAGGGAGAATGAGTTGTCAATATGAAGCCATAAAATGTCTGATAAGACAATTTTCACACTACATATATTTCTTAATTACAGGAAAAAGCCTGGCAGCACCGGGCTATCCCGGCTGGAGTTTATTTATTACTGAAAACGATCCATATACCGTCATGCTAACTTTCTAATGATCACGTTCTACTGTCAATTAAAAAATGTCTACAAGAAAATATGACACTCGAAGTACTTGGCTAAAAGGGAATAATTTCTTCCAATAAAAGTAGTTTATCCTAAATGAGATGCACGCCACGTCAGAATCTTGCGTTAACATTCGTTATGTACACAAACCTATTTGGGCAACGTCGTAAACATTCGGAGGTGGAACGTTCAACCGTTTGTTTACGATGTCACCCGAATAATTACGACGTCGCGTGAATCTCAATAGGGATGGACTACATTAAGCCCTTAATGTCTGATAAGCCAAGCATTTCGCCACAAATACGATGTTGCTATTTTTCTTAATTGCAGGAAAATATCTGGCAGCCTCGGTTTCTCCAGTCTGAGTTTTATTTCTGAAAAAAGATCCATATACCGCCATGCTTACTTTCTGATAATGCCGTATTACTTATAACCAAAATACGTCCATGGGAGTAAAGAAAACGTTTGTAATACTTAGCTTCAGGGAGCATACGTTTTCCTTATCAAACCATAAAATGTCTGATAAGACAATTATTCCACTACATATATGATGTAACTGTATTTCTTAACCCTTTCCCAAACAAGACCTGGTTTTGACGTCCCTCATAGAATTGACCTTAGAAAACATTGAAACAAAAGAAGAAACTGCTGATAACCAGCAGTTTCTCCTTTTGTCTCATTATTTTTTTGACTATATTATACACACATCCAAGCTTTATCAACGTCCATTTTGTCGTCTGCAGCGGCTTTCAGATCGGAACACCCAAAATTTTAGCTGTTTGGGTAAGGGTTAATTACAGGAAAATGTCTGACAGCCATAGGCTATCAAGACTGAGTTTTATTTATTACTGAAAACGATCCATATACCGTAATACTAACTTTCTAATGATCAAGTTCTTACTTCCAATTAAAGGGACATTTCATTCCGATTTCAATTTTTTAAAGTATGTCTTGATGCCAAGATTTGGTATTCTAATGAGTATAAATACTATTAGTTTTTTTAAGTTGTTGCCAGTAAGCGAGATACACGCATTTAAAGTTGACACATAATCGATAAATTGCATATAAATCCGAACTGTTGTCCACAACAATTTGTTCAATTTTAACACAAAAATATAAATTTCTCGTAAACGGTGCAATATTTTGGCTTGAAATTTTCAGAATTTTCATAAGGAAATATGCTATTTCAGATAAAAATAAAAGTAATATTTATGACAAAAAATTCTGAAATGTCACTTAAAGTACGTCCATGAAATTAAAGGAGGCGCCCGTACTACTAACCTCAAGGGAGAATAAAATTTCTATATCAAGCCATAAAATGTCCGATAAGAAAAATTTTACAATGCATATATTTCTTAATTACAGGGAAAAGTGTGGCAGCTCCGGGCTATCGAAGCTGAGGTTTATTTATTACTGAAAACGATCCATGTACCGTCATGCTAACTTTCTAATGATCACGTTTATACTGTCAATTAAATATGTCTACAGGAAAAATGTGACACTCGACGCACTTGGCTAAAGGGAAATCATTCCTTCACTTAAACCCTAAACATAACAAATGATACTCAATTTGGTAAAATTGAATAATAATGAATTTTGTGCTAAATATAGACTAGGTTTACGTTTATGAATTAATACACCATTGGTTGATTCAAGGCGTAGTTACGGGATTTTATAACAACAAATACGAAAATGATAATCTTTGTCCAAAGTGACGTCACTGTTAACTGGATAAAATCGTTCCCTATTCGAATAACCTTAAACGTACATTTTCTATTTGAATAGTAAACATATATGTATATCTATGGATATATCTACATTTATTTATCTTTTTTTATATCATCTGATTAATTACAAATAACGTGAATATTTTTTTTCTGAATTTAGAGAAATTAGTTTCTCTGAAGTTGAGAATTCTCGTAGTTGAAAATGGGGAGTGTCGCCTTTAATCACATAGCTGTAAGCGAGTTTAATTATCAGTAAAACTTGATTATAGAAAAGTAATCAAATAGCCGCTACTTGAAAAAAATGCTAGGATGCCTCAGGTAACCTTATTGCCGCTTTGAAACGAAAACCTCGTAACTGCAACTTGTTCTAAGCTGCAGTTACGAGGGTTTCGTTGAAAAGCGACGATACTTTCTTCAAAGTATGAATCGCGAGGATACAATACATTAGTAGTACACGATTCATAGAGAGATTGATAGAAATACAATGTGTCACAAAAACGTTTTCACTTTTCATGCAAGAAACGCTGTAAATAGGCAAGATGGGTACAAGGATTTACATATTTCAATCATATAATCATTTAAACAGATATTGCTTGGGAAAGAGTTAAAAAAATGGTCTCAAACAGAATTTATGTGCTTGTGCTATAAACTGTTAAAAAACCTAGACGCTAGTAGAAATATGAGATCTTAAACGATACAAGTTAGACACTGAGGACTTTTTTTATGGCCAATCGTGAACTTGCAAATTACAGAAAAAGACATTAAATAAGGAAAATCCGGGTACTAGTGGCTATCCGGAGAGAGGTTCTGTCTATACCGGAAATGATTTCTTCATATTGCTGGCCTCTTAGTCAATTTCTTACTGGTACTCGGCAAAATCATTCATGTAAATAATAATTGAATGTTCGGGCCAAGTGCCATCCGAAGTCTTCGTTTAACTTTTCTCCTATGTCTGATGTTCTGATATATTGAATAAGTGAAGTGTCATTACAAAACGGTTTACACATACGCACAGAAAGCGATCGTTTTCATGTTTCGCTGATTTCCCACAGTTTATATTTACTATCTTGATAGTTGGAGAGAATCGCTCGAGTTTGCTATGACAAAAGAAAAAGTCCTAACTGAACGAACAGATAGAGTTTAGTTGACTTGTCCATATATCGACAGAACCATTTTCGACATGAATATCTTTTCTTGTGTCAACGAAATCGTTGCTAAAGACAAATTAAGATTTCTGTCTTGCAAACCTAAGAAATATATGTCACAATTACTTTTTTTATTGATCAATTGATATTCTGATGGATATCGTCACCGCTTAGGATCTATCAAAATTCGTATATTTCATGAGATCCCACAGACCCTAGCTAGACTCTGGGACACTTTTTACGATCAGTCGACAATTTAAATTGCGTCGGAAAAAGTCGTTCGATAATAAACCTGGGTTACTAGGTTATTGAGGTACGAGACGATTTTAAATAAATTTAATTAACCCTTTACCAAACGACAAATGTTTGGAGAGTCCTATTCAAAACCTGCTGCAGATGGCAATATAAGTGTTGTTTAAGATAGAATTCGTGTAGGAAAATAGCTAAGAAAATAGTGAGACAAAAGGAGAAACTGCTGATTATCAGCAGTTTCTTCTTTTGTCTCAATGTTTTCCAAGCATTTTCTATTAGGGACCTCAAAACCAGGTCTTGTTTGGGAAAGGGTTAAAGAAGAGAAACAATTTTGGGTATTGAATCTAACTTTAGATTACGTGCATTTTGAATAATATTACATTGATCTCGAGACCTAAAGTTAAAAAAATCCCACAATTTTGTGGTTTAAATTGAAGCTTACGTTAAGCACATTTCGTACTAGGGTACTAAATAGCGATACCTCTTGAAGAATATGCAAAGAATATATCAAGTTGGTACTCTTCCAAATACAGCAGATTCTAGAACTTCTTAACCCAAACGACAAAATTTTAGGGAGGTCCAAATGGAAAGATCCTGCAGATGACAATTTCAAGTGAATGGATTTTTTAAAATGTTAGGTCTTTTTGGATGGAAAACATTGTAGGAAATAAAGAAATTGCTTGTCACAAGCAATCTCTTCATTTTCCATGATGTTTTCCATGGCCATTTTATTTTGTGGGGAGTCAAAAAAGTCATTGTGTGGTAGTGGGTTAAACATTGAAAAGACACATAAGAAATAATTTAGAATTGTAGAATTAACATCTTGCTAAATAATTACGAATACGAAATCGTGAAAGGCGTTGTTACTTTTCTTGCCAAAACTTCACATGCATATCTTGCGCAACAGAAGTAAAAGTGCTTGTATACGACATAAATCAAGACGCTTCAGTCTAGTCGTCAAGTCTAAACCGGAAATAACCCGATCGGATCTGCCGTGTAAGTAATATTGTCATGTTCGTGGCGTGACATCATGGTTTCCAATGTCATTTCTTACCTTTTCCTAAGCCCCAACAAAATCCAAGACCGTTCAGTTTTATTTAAAAAAGTGGTTAAAGGCACATATACTGTTGTCGTCAGAGCTTCGATAGTGAATTTTGAGCACAAGTAAAAGTGTGTGTGTATGAGATATAAATCAAGGCGGCAAGTCTAAATATATACCGGAAATAACCCAATCGGGTAATCCGTGTAAGAAATATTGCAATGTACGTGACAACATTGCTTGCAGCGTCACTTGTGACATTTTCTAAAGCCCTGATATTGAATCTAATATTTTTGTAAAGAACTTTCAATGATATTTACAAAATCATTAAAAGCATTTTTACTTCTGTTGTAAAAGCTTCGAAAATTAATTTTCGAAATGTTGACAGCAGAAGTAAGAATGCGTGTGTACGACATAAATCAAGTCGCTTTCGGAGTCCAGTCGGCAAGTCTAAACCGGAAATAACCCAATCGGATATTCCGTGTAAGAAATATTGCAACGTACATGACAAGATGGCTTCCATCGTCACCTGTGACAATTTCTAAAGCCCCCAATATTGAATCTAGTATTTTTGTAAAGAACTTTCAATGATTTTTACAAAATCGTTAAAGGCACCTTTACTTTTGTTGTCTAAGCTTCGAAAATTAATTTTTGAAGCTTTGACAGCAAAAGTAAGAGTGCGTGTGTACGATATAAATCAAATCGCGTCAGTCTAGTCGGCAAGTCTAAACCGGAAATAACCCAATCGGATATTCCGTGTAAGAAATATTACTATGTTCGAGACAACAAGACTTTAAGCGTCTTTTGTGACCTTTTCTTTATCTATTTTGTCAAATAAAGACCCTTTTGGGCACAACAAAACAAGTAAAATACTTATAAAAATATTGTGGAAAGTTTAGAAATTATTGTTTGTGACAAGCAGATTCTTCGTTTCCCCAAATGTGTTCTATTAGGAAAGACCAAAATGTAAAGATCGCAAGTACTTGAATCTGTTGTCTGCAACATTTTTGAATTTAGACATGTCTCAAAATTTTGAAGTTTGGTAATGGGTTAAGCTCCAAAGTACATATTCCAATAGTTTAGTTTTGAACAGACCTTACAAAACCAGGTTATTTTATATAACTCCAATGTCATCTTATAAATGATGATTCGAAATCTGGCTAACTGTATATTTGGTTACTAGTTTGGGTGGAGTTACGAGACCTTTCATTTATAGTAAAACACTTCCTTTTAGTCAATTTAACTACCAGAGTTGAAGTAAGAAACGTACTTTCGCTGGACATATAAAAAAGTCGGTAACTACGAGTTATCCAACGAATATTTTTGTCTATGCCGGAAATGATTTTTCGATTGCGCTGCTTTCTAACATTGTGTTTCGATGGATCTTTCTTGAAATGTCACACCAAATAAAAGAAAATAGGTCATTAGGTTACTAAGTTAGATAAGATATGAGACATTACAAACCATATGCTAGACGTACAGAAAGATTTACGACACATCGAAAAGGACAATGTCGTGATTCAGACGAAAATCCGGCAACTAGAGGCTACCCGGAGAATGGTTCTGTCTACACCGGAAATAATTATTCGATTGTGTTGGTTCCCAAGGCCATTTTACTGGTACTCGGCATACTCGAATGTTCTGTGTATATAATATTGAAATGATTTTGACAAAAAGGCTTCTGGACATCTGGATAACACTTTTGGCATTTCCTTTTATCTGAGCCGCCAAATAATAGGATACTCTAATAAAACTCCAAACAGATTCGCACACGATGGCAAACACTACACCCTTGATATTTCATGTGTCGTAAGCTTTATATCATAACAACTCGTTGATGCCGAATTAACAGACAAAATATTAAAAAATTGTATGGATTTCTTAAAATTCAATCTAGACACTAGGGTTCTGCTGCAATCGATAATAATATCTGAAATAAGTCTCCAGAAATAAAATCAGGCCACTAGGTTACTGAGAAAAGCAAGTTGAGACATTTCAAACCATATGCTAGACGTACAAAAAGTTTATGACATGTCGAAAAGGACAATTCCGTGATTCAGACAACAATCCGGTAACTAGAGGCTATCCGGAGAATGGTTCTGTCTATACCGGAAATAATTATTCGATTGTGCTGGTTCCCAATGCCATTTGACTGGTACGGCACAATCGAACCTTCTGTGTGTGTGTAATATTGGAATGCTCGTGACAAAAAACCTTCCGGGCAACATTTGATAACCTTTTCTTTTTCTGGGTCGTCAAATAAAAGGATGCTTTATTAAAACTATGAAAAGATTCGCAAACGATGACAAACTTTTCTTCTTTGACATAATTTGTATCGTAAACCTTATAGCATTAAAACACCTTAATGCCACATTACCAGACGACATTTTAAAGACGTCTATCAAATTCACAGATTTTTAAAATTAAGATAGACACTAGAGTTCTGCTATAAATGAAAATAACATCTTAGGTGGTCTCCAAGAATAAAATCAGGCCACTAGGTTATTAAGATTACTTAGTTATGAGACATTTCAAATTACATCGTCACTCCTCTTTGAAAACCTTGTAACTACAACTTTAAGGACAGATCCTCCAGTTGTTAGTGCGCAACTTACTGCGCATGTCCTAAATAACGAACAAAAGGCTGTTTCAGTAATTGGCCTTTTCAGCAAATGTATTTATTACATTTAGTTAATGTTCGGTTGATAAATAACAAGACCCTTTTCGGTTATTTCCATTTTCTCTGTTTGGTCAATTAAAGTGTAATAGTACTCGGATGGTATATTTCGCTTTCTGTTACACGTTCAACATGTGGCGTTAGAGATCAGAAAACGTAGCAACAAAAGCAAAGTGGCGTCGTTATGAGCTAGTCCGCTTCAGATGGACACAAAAGACGACACTTTTTATTATCTAAAGCTTGTAATAAGGAAAAAAATGGATAAAAGTAGTGAAACAATTTCGGACAGAGCTGCAAAAGTAAACCAAAATTTACTTATAACTAAGAAAAACGCTTGGTTTGATATAATTTTCTTTTTTTGCTTTTGTAGGTATGACCAAGCACTATGTCTATACCAAAAAAGAAAAAATTCTTACCGCTGGAATATTTTTTATTGTCGGAAACGTTGCGAAAAAAGAGCAATTCCAGCTACTTTTGAAAGAATGTTTTACTAAAAATTTCAAAATCATCACTAAATTTTCCAAAATTGATACTCATTTAGACAGAATAAAACATATTGAACACAATAAAGACCTATTTATGTAATCCTAGTCATTTCGAACACCATTTTTGTGTGTATTTAAGTGACACCTCATTTTTGCAATTTTAGAAAAGAGTAGTCTCCCTTGAAATCCAATAACTTTTTAATTCGCTTGGTGACCTATAGTTTTTAAGTCATTTTTTTACTTCTCATATATCTAAATATCAGTACAGAAAAAATTAAAAAAAATCTTACCGTAGGAAATAAATGGAGGATCTGTCCTCAAAAGCTGTTGTTACAATGTTTCTGAAGAAGAGCGACGATATGCCAGACATTAGAAAATATTTACGACACATCGAAAAGGACAATTTCGTGATTCAGACAAAGATCCGGTAACTATAGGCTATCCGGAGAATGGTTCTGTCTACACCGGAAATAATTATTCGATTGTGCTGGTTCCCAAGGCCATTTTACTGGAACTCGGTACAATCGAATCTTCTGTGTATGTAATATTGAAATGCTCGTGACAAAAAAAGCTTCCAGGCAACACTTATGACCTTTTCTTTTTTCTGAGCCGTCAAATGACGTGGCGCTTTATCAAAATCGCGAACGACATGTAAATGTCAATCTATATAGAACGTTTGCTGTCTTCGTGCTTTAGAACGGTGGTCTTCGTTTCCTATAAGATCTAGTACGCGATTTCTACTATTCGACCGACATTACCGTGGGACATAATTCGTTAGTTCAGTATAAAAACGTCGTTGCGAAATTCAGCCTATAGTTGAAATATTTATGATTCGACCAACACCGTCCACATGATTAATGTCAAGGGGACAAGTTTTGATTTAAGCATTTCCCGAACAAGGCCTGCTTTTGACGTCTGTAACAGAAAAACATCAAGCAAAAAGAAATTCTGAAAGACCGCATTCCTCCTTTTATCTAAATGGTTTCTCTGTACTATGCGATATGATAGATTTTCATATTTATATTAAACGAAGTATACCTCCTCTACATAAAATGTTTCATTCTGCAACCCAAGGGCGGATCTAGGGGTGGGGTCATGACCCCTCCCCTCATGGAATTTGCCGAAAATTGAATTTTGTAACTTTTTTTGAAATTGAACTCGTAACTTTACATATTCAACACATTTTAAGCCTTTGACCCCCCCCCCCCGGACAAAATTCTGGATCTGCCTTGCAACCGCTTTCAAATTGCAGCAGTCTGGAAATGTGCTGTGTCGGGAAAGGAATAAAACTCATCCTCGAACATGTAAGCCCTCGTTGTGCGAAAATTAGTTTTCTATATAGACGACAGAATTCCATGACGTTTTGGATTTCAACGCGACTTCTGCTGTATGACACGGAAATGACCGATATATCAACAGAACGAAATTATTTCTCGAACAATTTTTACTTCGCAGTTCTTGCAGTTCGTAATCACTTATAGATCTAGATCGATATAATGATATAAGGTTTTTGCGTTTGGAATTTTTTATGGTAAATTTAACCACATTTTTGTCGTAAATGATAAAGAAAAAAACCGCCGCTTTTCAACAAAAACCTCGTAACTGCAGCTTAACATAAGCTGCAGTTACGAGTTTTTTTTTGTTGAAAAGCTACGAAATCTTACCTCAATGTCAACCGGTTCCTTCGTGTATTTGTTACGAATTTCTATAAAAAACGGATCCTTTATTTTCCGTATTTTGGGACCGTAGTTTAATCCACGTTTGAAAAAATCACTGTTCTTTATTCGTCTGTGAAATGATCCAGTTTCTTTGAATTTTGACGTCATGATGACGTAATTGTATACATTTCATCGTTTGGTTGAAAATATAATGTAACAGTTGAAATTCACAGCTGTGCACTTTTTCATGTAGATCTAATGACTATAATTTTGTTTCTAAATGTTTTACAACATTGACTCTAAATTTCGTACATATCAACTAGATCTAGGTTTTCATAGATGCATATTTTCCATAATTCTAAAACCACAAAAAAAAGCAGTTGTAGTTTTTAACGAGATGGAATTTAAAAGTTGCAGTCAATGTTTGAAGAATTCACATAACCAATGAAGTTACCGTGCAATATGCGAATATATATGTGTTCCAACCGCATTGCTAGATATACTCGTGCATTTAAAATATGTATAATATATAAGGACACGACTTCTTATCCAAGCATCACATAGATCAATTTCACAAATCACAGAATTGTAAAAGAGATTATTTCTACTATCACAAATACCTCCTTTCCATTCACCAATAGTTACACGCACATCTCTCCATGAGCCTTCAAGCAGACATTATAGCCAATTAGCAGCTTTTAGTACCCTCAGACATAATCAAGAATTTACAAGGCTGAAAGTTCATTTTCTTGTATTCATTGACTTGTTTCTCTTTGCCACTTCTAATACAAACACACTTGTTATCTACGTCCTTGCATGTTTTAGGTGATATTTAATATCCATGTACTTCAAATATTGCAATATTTATAACGATATATTGTAAAACTGTTATCGTCGATTTTCTTCCGAAATCTTGTAACCATAGCTTTAAACAAGCTGTGGTTACAAGGTTTTTGAAGAAAAAAGAACCGATAGCTAACACTATATTTGCCTTCAAGTAGACGTTATATCTAATTAGCAGCTTTTAGTACCTTCAGACATAATCAAGAATTTACAAGGCTGAAAGTTCATTTTCTTGTATTCACTGACTTGTTGACAATTTGAACACTTTTTTTTAAAGACAAACAAACCTTGTTGTTGTTTTTTTTTATATCAGATAAGTGAGAAAACTCATTTTGCCTGTGTTTTTCATTGCTGAAAATACATTTAGTCTAACGCCTGCCTTTGCTTAGGAGTATGTACGTTGCCAATGCGCATCTGCAAAGACCAGTCTACGACAAGTCTGCAAATATGTTAACATATCGTCGCTTTTCAACAAAAACCTCGTAACTACAGCTTGAAAACAAACTGCAGTTACACGGTTTTCGATGCAAATCATCGACAAAGTCTAATCTATGCATTAAACCATTCCCAAAACGACATAAAATTTAGCTCGGTCGCATTTCTTATGTTTTGAAGACGACAAAATATATGTTGCAACGAACAGACAATTTGGACAAAACTATCTCAATATTTTTGTAAAAGGGAGAGAATTGTCGCTTTTCAACGAAAACCTCGAAACTGCAGCTTGTTTTAAGCTGCAATTACGATGTTTTTGTTGAAAAGCAGCAAAATGCTGATTATCTGCGTTTTCATTTTTCACTGAGTATTTTCCAAAGCCAGTCTTTCGTTTCCTTTGGAAAGGGTGAAGCTATATCATTTATCTTATCACAAGATAATTTCTTTCCTTTCATGACAAAGTTTCCTACATCTCTGCATGATAGTTCAACGATACATTATAATATATCCATTTAGTGGACTTAATAAGGAATTTCAAGGCTTTTTCAAGGCCAAAAGTTCCGATCGTAGAAATTCTCAAAACAACAAAAATCTGGGGATGAATAATTTTTAAGCACAGGTAATAGTATAATACTTTTTTATAAAGATAGTATTCATGTACAATACATCACAGAAAAATATTGGGAAAAAAGAAGGATCTTCTTTCGTTCAATTGTTTTACAAAGCTTTTTTATTAGGGACGTCAAAACCAGGGCTTGTATTGGGAGAGGGTTTTAAAGCAAGCAGAAATAAAGTCCATGGGTTATCTTACACTAAAACATGATTATTACAAATCCTCAATAAAACACCGTGTGCACAAGCTCATGTATTTCCACTTTTAATCAATGACACTTCCATGATAATGATCCGATTTTTGTCGTACTTCATATCCACACAGAAAAGGTTTTTTCGATATCAAACGGAACAACGGAGAGCAAGAACCAATTTCAAATAGCGCGTAATATCTAGACAAGATTGCGAGGGCTACGTTCGTAAATTCCGTAACTACAGCTTGGATAAGCTGCAGTTACGGCATTTACGAACGTAGCCTTTGATCTTTTTTCTCGTATCTTTGTCCTCAGTTTTAATATTAATGATGTGTAATGACGTAATCAGAGTTTTACAAATAACACGAACGTATCGTTGAATGATCCTGGATTCTTTTAAACGTATATAATTCGTGTCTCAAATTTATGGTTGTCTTACCACAATAGTATTCTCGATATAGGGCTTGCATTTCGATTTCTTTATAAATCAATTTGTTCACAAAATGTTGCGCTTGCACGTTAATTTATTCCTTGACTAATGTTACAAAATAATTCTATATAAATATTGCACAAAATACATCTATGATCAAACCTATTAAAAACCAAGCGAAATTTTAAACACGTTTCAATGTAGTGTTTGTTTAAACACCACAACTTTCTTCTCGACGTAGATCTAGTATTTTGATTTTCCCTGGAAAGCAATTTGTACCGTCGCGCAATAAACGTATTCTTTGACACATTACCCACTTTTCATACTTACATAACACATAATTGTTAAAATTGGGAGTTAACGGTAAACTTTTTTTCAGTTATTCGCTCTATGTATGATGAAGTTAAGTTATGCGTAAGCCACCTTAACACTTTATCAGACTACTTCAATAGCGAGGTGGGGTTATTCCAAGGGGAGATAACATCGCCCATGATGTTTTCTCTCTTTGTTAATGATATAGAGTTATCCATGCAAAATAGTAATAATCCAGGTATTATAATAGACCAGATTTCCATTTATTTGTTCTTATTTGCAGACGACGCAGTTATTTGTGCAGAAACAAGGGAGGCATTGCAAGAGCAAATAAAATGTTTGGAAAACTATTGCAGGAAGTGGGGACTTACAGTTAATGTAGAGAAAACGAAAATCCTAGTTTTCAGGAAAAGGGCTAACAAAAAAGAAGAATTTGATATATAGTATGACGGAAATACTATCGAACAAGTAGACAGTTTTAATTATCTTGGCATTTTGTTTTCTTGCAATGGCCCCTTTGTTCAAGCGACAAATGAAATACGTAGTAAGGCTCTACGAGCAATGAATTCACTACTAAGTTCTACAAGAGATCTCGATCCTCCAATTAACATTTTGTTCAATTTGTTTGATTCACAGGTGCTTTCTGTTCTTAATTATGGGTGTGAAGTTTGGGGACACTTGAAGGCCGAAAATTTAGAAGCAATTCATAGAAAATTTTGTAAATGGATTTTACAGGTCAAAAATAGCACTTCATCGCTCGCCTTATATGCAGAACTCGAAAGATATCCCCTTTATATCTCTAGAAATATTCGCATTATTAAATTTTGGCTGAAGTTGTACCACGAAAAATCGCATAATTGTATTCTAAATATATTGACAAATGAGCAAAGGATTCTCATTGATTGTAATGAAAATGTTGTAAATTGGTCATCCAAGGTTCGTGAAATCCTGCAGTCTGCAGGATTTCCCGATATTTGGATGTACCCAGAATCAGTAAAGTGTACTGTTTTCATACCTATTTTGCGAGAACGTTTACGAGACATGTACATTAGCAATTGGCATGAAAATGTTAAATATTACCCATCATTGACATTGTTCATAAATTTGAAACCGACCTTTAAACGATCTTCTTATTTAGAAATATTAAACTGTTCTAAATATAGAAATGTTTTAGCCAAATTGAGACTATCTTCGCATGTTTTGAAAATAGAAACTGGCAGACATGAAAAGATTGAGAGAAACCAACGTATATGTACTCTTTGTAATTCAAATGAAGTAGAAGATGAATTCCATTTTGTTTTGGTGTGTCTTTTTTATAACGACATTAGGAAAAGTCATCTTAAAAATTACTATATAAGTAGACCTAACATATTTAAATTTGTACAGTTTTTTAATTCTGACAAAAGAACCGCCCTAAATAATTTGGCATTGTACTGCACAAAAGCATTCAAATTACGCCAAGAAAATATTTAATATCCACTAGTTATATAGGAAAATGTATTTAACAGTCTCACCATTTTAATTTATTGTTGTTAGATTCGTATTTCGATTGATTTTCCATGTTGTTAAATTTGTTTATATGTGTACGTCATTTCGACGCAAATGTTATATTGTATGTTTGTCAACGATGAGCTGTATATGCTTAAGTTGTATTAAACTATGTTCTGTTCTGTTCTGTTCTGTTCATAAAATCGCACGAATGGAGACAACTGAAACCCAAGCGTATACAATTGTAATGTTTGTTTGAACGCCATACTTTTCTTCTCTACGTAGCATTTTGGTATTCTAAGAAAACAATTTGTTAAAAAAAAGTCGCGGTAACCGATGACAAATAAATTTGCCTTTCAAGCAAAAAAATGACATTTTGGCCGTTAAAAAAATGGTTTTATGTTAAAAGAGGAGTTGAATAAAAATATGTTGCAGACTTTCATCAGATGATCTTGAAACCCAAAACCTATAAAACTCGCATTTCACTTTAATGTTAGTTTTAACACCTTAATTTCCTTCTCACTCTGGCATTTTGGTGTTCCCAAGGAAAACTATTTGTAAACAACATGTCACGCCAATCCAAAACGATGACACCATAAATGGCCCGTTAAACAAGAAACCTGTGCTACAGGTTTCGATATTATGCTACATCTTTACCAATTTACCCATGTAAACAAAATAAAAGGCATTGTTAATTTTCGACACATATTAGTATGTGATGATTCGAGTTTTGCAGGTGTGAGACACCTGCAAGATTCGAACCATCACATGCAAATTTACAATAGTTTGGAGTTAGATATTGGATTGTTTATATAGGTAAAGTTTGCAAACATGTGCTATATTATCGTGACCAGGCTATATTAACCAAGCGTACATAATCCATTTCTCACGTAGCATATCTGGTATTCCCAAGAAAACAATTTGTACACAAAATGTTGCGGTAATCCGGGAAGATGACAATATTTATCAAAAGTCACATGAAAAGAGGATTATAATCGATTCACTATTAAACGAGAATAATTACAGTTGAATTGCTTTATCAAAACAACTGAAATTATTCTCGTTTAATTGTGAATCTATTATACGGCAAGAGACAGAAGAAAAAAATCAATATTTATCAAAAGTCACATGAAAAGGGGGATTACGGCAGCAAACAGAAATACAATTTGTAAACATGGTGCTGATCATATGTTATTGCTTAATCCGAGTTTTCTCAGATGAAATTTGCTCTTTGATATGTTGATGCCGCTCATTTACTCATAAATGAGCGAAATCAACATATCAAAGAGCGAATTTCATCAGAGAAAACTCGGATTAGTTATTGCTATGTTGTAAGTAATTACATGTAACCAGCATTGAATAGCCCTAAAATAAAGTGTACATAATCCATTTCTCACGTAGCATTTTGGTATTCCCAAGAAAACAATTTGTACACAAAATGTCGCGATAATCCGGGAAGATGACAATATTTATCAAACAGTCACGTGAAAAGGCGGTTTACGGCAAGAGACAGAAACAAAATTTGTAAAAATGGTGCTGATCATGTGTTATTGCTTAATCCGAGTTTTCTCAGATGAAATTCGCTCTTTGATATGTTGATGTCGCTCATTTACTCATAAATGAGCGACAGCAACATATCAAAGAGCGAATTTCATCAGAGAAAACTCGGATTAGTTATTGCTATGTTATACGTACTACAAGTAACCAGCATTGAATAGTCCTGAGAACAAAGCGTACAAAATCCATATCTCACGTAGCATTTTGGTGTTCCCAAGAAAAACAATTTGTACACAAAATGTCGCAGTAATCCGGGAAGATGACAATACCTATCAAAAGTCAGGAGAAAATGGACTTTACGACAGTAATCAGAAATAAAATTTGTAAAAAGCTGCTGGTCATATGTTATTGCTTATTCCGACTTTTCTCAGATGAAATTCGCTCTTTGATATGTTGATGTCGCTCATTTGCTCGTAAATGAGCGACATCAATATACCAAAGAGCGAATTTCATCAGAGAAAAGTCGGATTAGTTATTGCTATGTTATAAGTACTGCAAGTAACCAGCATTGAATAGTCCTAACAACAAAGTATACATAATCCATATCTCGCGTACCATTTTGGTATTCCCAAGAAAATAATTTGTACACAAAATGTCGCGGTAATCCGGAAAGATGACAATATTTATCAAACAAACGTCACGTGAAAGGGGGTTTACGGCATCTAACAGAAAGGTACCAACATTGAATAGTCCTAAAACAAAGTGTGCATAATCCATTTCTCGCGTAGCATTTTTTGGTATAAGAAAACAATTTGTACACAAAAAGTCGCGGTAATCCGGAAAGATGACAATATTTATCAAAAGTCACGCAAAAAGGAGGGTTACGACAGCAAACAGAAATAAAATTTGTAAAAAATGTCGCACTCTAGGATGATGACAACGTTTATCAAAAGTCACGTGAAAATGGGTCTTCAGTAAGCAAAAAGGGCCATATATTGAAAATGCGTGTAATTCTTTGAAAAAAAAAAATAAAATAATAAAAAAAATAAACGAAACCCCTTACAATTGTGTTCATTTGAAACTAGGACAGGTGTATTGAAAAACTATCAACATGTTAAGTAGTTTCTATAAACAGTAACACATATCAACCTGATCTACCTATTTAGAAAAACTGTAGTTACGACATTTTCGGACGTAACCGACGATATAAAGAACATTTGCGAACACAACTGTATAAGGGTTGCATATTTATAACTGAGAATATCAAGATTAAGTGCGCCATTTTTTGTGCGGATTATTTTCCAGGGAATCATAAAAACATAACGTTACGACGCGAGTAAAAATACAGCGGTGTGATTTAAGTGGCATCATTGCGACGTTTATTACCCGTTTATTTCTTTTAGCTGCTCTTTTTCAACTTCAACTGACGCTATTTTCGACATATCTAAATAAGATATCTTAATAAAATAACGAAAATGAAACCCGGAAGTCCCTTTTATTGGTTGCTCTGTACGCATTGCAGATACGAGTCCACTGCCTCAAAATATTGATATTTTTTGTCCGTCAACCCCCATGCAACTAAACCCTAAACCGTTACCCCAACCCCCAAAACTAATAATATAATTCTCGGAAGACTTTACGGTTAGGTGCTTATGTACCGAAAACCGAAAGGTACTTAATCGCTATCTCTTCCACCATTCTGTTAGTGAAAAAATGAAGAATAATTACTCCAATTTCTCGCAAGTTTCATTTAAACGGTTGGCTCATGCATTGCTTTGATGTAATTAAATAAATGTATTTTATTTGAAGTTGCCATTACTCATTGATTCCGAAAATATATTATATTGTTCCTATTTAAAACCCGAGAAAATATTGCTTGAAACAATTCCCTTGAAATTTCTCTGATTAAATGAAAACAAGATTGATACATTTTTCTAACATTTCATACGTCAGTAAATTTCTTGATCTAGTTTTGCATTTGCATTCATTTGCATTGTTGTTACAAAATTTTTATGAGGTACATTAATATAAAGTATAGTCCACTCACAATATCATGGCACATGTTTACAAAATATACATATACAAATAAGGGAAAATGTGTTTTTACTTTTCAATACAATTTACAATTTTGCATACGATGGTTCGAATCTTGCAGGTGTGAGACACCTGCAAGAATCGAAACAACGCATGCAAAGTTATAGTAGTTTGGAATTTGATACTGTATCGTTCACATATGTAAATTTTGTTAACATGTGCCATGAAATATTGATCGGACTATAGAATAAATAGTACAGGATAAAATTATGTTTCCTGTTGTTGGTAGAAGGATGTGCGGGTTCCATTAATTAAGACTTATTACTGCCAATACAAAACCAAAGGTCACCATTTCTTTGCCTACATTTCCATATGTATTAGTTTGTATTTATGTCCCATTTTTGTATAAAATAAGAGAAGTATATTAACATAGTTTTTTAATACTACAGATATACATCTAGATTAGGAATTTCTTTTTTTAGGAGAATTTTATATATGGATCGCATTACACCAGAAAAAAGATTTATTAAACGTACAGAAATTACAACTTATTGTTCGCATGCGCCAAACGCACATTCTGGCAAGACCTTAACGAAAATTCTTTTTTGTTTTGTTTTATAAAATGAAGATGACTACAAATGACTAAGTGTATACCATTGCCTTTCAAAGAAAATCTCGTAACTGCAGCATAAAACAAGCTGCAGTTATTAGGTTTTTCTTGAAAAGCGACGATATTTACTTACTTTCTTGTTTCGATTTTAACATAGCCCTGCAAAAGGAATACAAGTTTCCATGCGTTTTCTAACCCATGCCAATTTAATTCATATTGCTTTTTTTCAACAAAAACCTCGTAACTGTAGCTTCTTTGAAGCTGCAGTTACGAGGTTTTTCATTGGCAAGCGACTTTTCATTGGCAAGCGAATTTTGTGATGACGTTGTTGTCTAAGAAATTTGAGACGACAAATGGCTTTTCTGCTTTAGAAACAATCGTTGATAGATAAATTGAAATTAAGATGAATTTTAAATGTCACGAATAAATCTTGTACCGGCGTCAGAAAATTGGTCGTACAAGATTTATTTATCCTTTCCCAAACAACAATATTTTTGGTTGATACAAATTCAAAGATGTTGCAAACGACAATTTCAGGTGAATGGATTTTAAAATTTGTTAGTTTCTTTTGGGTGGAAAACATTATGGAAAATGACGGAATTGCTTGTGACAAACAATATCTTTATTTTCAAGAAATTGCTAGTCACAAGCAATATCTTCAATTTTCAAAATGTTTTCCAACGCCTTTACAAGTCGGTGTGTGGGAATGTGTTAATGGATTTATGAAAGCATTTATCGCGTCGGGGAATCCCGTGATAAAACAAGTTCAGAAATTCGTCAATAGATTTGTTAATTCCTGACTATTTGTAAAACGGTTTGAAATAGAAAAGGGCGAAGCTAGTATTTTCTGGGTTTGATCGCTTTTTAAAACATCTCAAGATAAAAAAAGTTACTGGCGACAAACCATTTTGTTTGGTCGCCAATAAAATTTTTACCGGGTGCTATTTAACTTTCAGCTTACCGGATGCTGTTTGACTTTCAGCAAATCTCTGGCTTTTTGACTCATATTTGTCACGAATAACGATTCATTTCTTCCAGATTCATAGCATTCAAGATTATCTTATTAATTGGGGTTTAACGCCTCCTTCAACTGCTATGGTAATACATCAGAGGCTAGAGCACCAAACCACATGTTCCTAACCATTTCTCATACCAATACTACTACAACATCCTTACAGGCCCTCCAGCTGCTAGCCTACATAGGATAACGATATCACACCATTTCTGGAAAACAGATTTGTCTGAAGGAGTATTTTCGGCGACCGGGTATAGAACCCAGGACATCATAAGCGAGAGTCCGATGCGCTACCAACTGTGCCATGACCGCAGCCATTCGAAATAGAACCATGTATGAATATACTTGAACGTGTTTCTTGTATACAGTCGCTTTTCAATTAAAAACCTCGTAACTGCAGCTCATTTTAAGCTGCAGTTTCGAGGTTTTCCTTGAAAGGCAGCGATATATATTAGGTTTTGGAAAAATACGAAATTGAAAAATCCCTCTTTTTGCATGACACAACCTTATTTTTCATTTTGCAGATAGACGGGTCAATATACTGATTTACCCCCAAAAAATTGCAACAAAAGGTTATTAAACTGTTTTGGTTAGTATAAAGGGTCCTTAATAACATACTAAAAATCTACCAAAATCTGGGTCACGGAAAAGGGTTATTTTCAAGATGGCGTCCAAGATGGCCGCCGAAACACTAAAATCGCCATAGCTCCATTACTATTTGTGCTAGGTTTGTAAATTTGGTGTCTATCCATAGGTTTAAGGGGTCAAGGAATTCATTTAAAGCATCAAAATTGGTACAAATTGATTACAAAATGAGTAAATGGTATGTCGGACCAATGCTGGTCACCGAGGCATTGCTATAACTGGGATTAATTTACGGCTGACCATGCATTAATTGAATCAGGTGTCAATATATATTCATATGAGCCATTACCTGAAAAGGGGTCTGATATGACATTTAAGACCAGCATTGATCCAGATCAGCCTGATCAAGATCCATGTTGTTCTACAATAGCTTTATCATGACAGATAGCAACTGTAAAGTACCAGCATGGATTGTAATCAAACTGAATATAGGCTTCTACCTTTTGAGGTCTTGTGAGTCAGTTTGCCACAGCTGAACATCAGAAATGTTCTTGAAAAAGTTATTGATGTCATCAGTCCGTGCCAAGAAAGGCTACACTATTAGCTTGTTTCAAATGGAGATAAAGGGCATTCAGAAAGCCATAAAATGTTAAAAACACGGACAACGCCAAGTTTTGATTTGGAAAATTAACCGAATATTGCAAACATGCTGACGAAAAGTACAAGACACCACAATGGTCCATTAAAAGCCAAAGTGAATGCTCATTTTGCGGGAAATAAATTCCACATAATAATTATGTGCTTATACATCTTTTTGTTTTTCGATTAAAATACACCTTTAATTACGGCTTTTAAAGCTGCAATTACGAGCTTTTAGAATAAATACAGCAAAATGTACAGTGGGTAGCATACAAACTGTGGAGAGTGCTGAAAGAAAAGCTGATGTTGAAAAACGACAAATTCTCCTTTTCGCCATTTTCCTTCATGTTATAAAACGCACAATACATTCATTAAGTCATTAAGTAATGGGAATTGAAATTAAATAATTTTCTTAGATACAATAAATCAAATAAAAATATATCGTACCACAAGTATAGCTTTCCTCGCACCGTCTTCTTCTCAAATTGGTGAAAAAAACTATAATATGGTTCAAAATTCGGATCTTATAGACAACATTCATACCACTACCATGGAATGCATTTTCACCTTCTGTCAAGAATTGCCTTCCCTTATTATTATTACTTGGAATTAAAAGGCTGACTTAACACCTGAACGAATTAGTATTCCACCAGTTACTAGATACCCAAAACTTTGTGTAACTTCAGCGACATCAATTCTGTGGTTTTCAGATCTGGATATTCTTGTCAATTTCCAATGCCACGGAAAACGGCAAAGTTGGAAGCAAAATTGCATGAAGTGTTGGTATCTAATGATGGTCGGAATACTTTTTGTCAATTTTCGCTGCGTAGAAACGATCTACCCTACTAGCATCCATGAGTCCCCTCTAGAAATTGATTTAGCGAAATATAACGAAGTTTAACTCGTGGACTAACAGTTACAATTATAGCAAGTGTCAATTTAAATTTGACAATTAATTATATTAAATATGACTTAGAATGGAAAATACGCTGTAATTGTTCTTGCCCATTTGTTAAACTTTTATTAAAATTTAAATATAAATCACATTGATGTCAATTACCAATGGACAGAAACGATAACTCGTATTTCATATCTTGTGTATGTTTCATCTGTTTGCATCGACCTTTTTCAGTATATTTGAAATTTTACATGTCTGCTAAGAATTACATTTCTAGTATAACTAAGTATTCCGATCAATAAAAACAATAGAATATATATGTTTTAAGAGAAAAAGATGTAATTTAGCAAATGTGACACACTGTTTATGATTTTTTTACCCGTCTTTGTTAATTCATCTTTAAATTATATTTGTCAGTGAAGCACAACTGTCCAAGAAGGAAATTGCAATGTACTAACCAGTACTATCTAAAATATCAAATAAATGACATTGGGCCTTTTACTGTCTTACATTATTTTTTGAACTCGTATAATATATAAAGGTCATATGCGAATTTATCAAAAGGTTTTTCCATAAAAGATATTGAATGGCTATATCTATTTTCTGTAAATAAAAAATCCATACCGGTCTGTGGTTACTTAATTACGATGCTTTTTCATATAAATGAAATGTGCGTTTTTTCAGAGTTTTTTTTTTTGTTAGACTTGTTTAGCATTACGATGCATGGACAATGCAAAACGTCGTATTTCAATGTCTTTTTGTAACAAAATACAAACAAATGTCATCGTTATCCTATGCCATATTATATGAATTATTCTATTTCTGTTTCAATTTGATATAATGAGGTAAACATGCAAATTGCAAACATGCAGCTAGTTTTATGATATTGATCTAAGTACTGCACATTGTCCGCTGTCAAGATGTAGCAGAGTGGCTAACACTAAGTCCAATTTGGAGTTTTTGAACATTTTAATGATCTCGGAATGCACTTCATCTGAGAGCCGAAACATTAATAGCATACTCTTTCTTAATACTAACTGATTGATAACATCCATGTCCTCTTGAAGAACCTTTTAGACATCAATGTTGCTCCTTTTTGTCATTTTGAATGTCTTAGTGACTACAAATACCTCTATAATATACATGTATGTATTGACAAATATAATTTAAATCCTGCTATGGCACTATTTTCGTGATCAGCTAAGTCCGATACATCATTTTTCTCATTTGTCGTTGCGCTTGTAGCAGTTTTAATACTTTAAATGAATTCTTATACCCCTTAAACTTATGGATAGACACCAAATTATGGATTATGATCCATGCTGGTATTTTACAGTTGCTATCTGTCACGATAAAGCTATTGCAGAACAACATGGATTTTGATCAGGCTGATCTGGGTCAATGCTAGTCTTAAATGTCATATCGGACCCCTTTTCAGGTAATGGCTCATATGAAT